>CM038679.1:718771005-719083538 GCA_021605205.1 Aegilops longissima | reverse complement strand
CGGAGGTGATCGAGTCTTGTGGGGAAAAGTGCGCAAACCTCTGCAGAGTGTATAAACTAATCATGATTAGCCGTGTCCCCGGTTATGGACGTCTTGAGTATCTAGTTCTTGGATTATCCCGTTGATCTCATCACGTTACTTAATATAATTTGTTTGGGTTTAATGAGTACTTTTAATTGGGATTGAGGATGCTGTCAACCATTCTCAATGTTTAACAACCACCATGATAGTTAAATAAATTTATTCTTTTGTAGTAGGGAAAAATTGGCTTTTTCGCAAAAACTGTAACCATAGAGCTTTCCACCAGCCATATATGCATGTAGTATAGCTTATTCTTTCATTACTCTCTATGTGTTACATTGCCAGCATATTCCATGTGCTGACCCGTTTTCGGGCTACAACTTTTCATGTTGCAGACTTTTCAGACGACGAGTAAGTGATACGTTAGGGTTACGATTTCTACACTCAACTTTGGTGTTGGTGTTGATGGGAATCCACAACCTTGTTACTTCCGCTATTTTGGATTGAGGTAATAGTATTTACGCTACTTTATACATGTGATTTACCTCTGTTATAAATCCTCGAGTACTGTGTGTGTCAGCATACCGATCCAGGGATGACACTTAAGCACAGAGATTTGATCCATTCGGGTCGGGTCGTTACAATCAGCTAAGCCATGAAAATAGGATTTGGACAGGGTAATTTAGTTATAGCATGCTCCCTATCCAGCCTAGGAGACATGCCTCAAATGGGTTGAGTTCATTAATTTGCTTGTTGTTGAGGTTTCTTTTACACATTTTGCATGGTTATCAGCCGCATTCATCCAAGTCAAAACAAGTACAGTAACAAAGAAGTCAACCTAATGTACAGATGAGCCAACATAGCACCAATAAAAGTCAGCCTAATGTACACAGCCAACATGGCAAACGCAAAGAAACACTATCAGGAGGCCTGCAATGATGGGCCCCAATCACCAGTACCAAGAAAAGCGCCCCTCCTTGACAACTGCTCGCTATCACGCTAATGCTCGCCTTTTCGGCATCACACTTACAATTTATGCACCCTCGTTAACATCATTGGCTTGATAATCTTCGAAACAGGCTTTCGCCCTGCTTTATATATAAAGCAATCACCGAACGAGTACACGGCCGAACGATACAAAATGGTGAGGTAACACTCATATAATGTCGATCCCAAGATAATTGGCTCACGCGGAACTGCTATGCTACCGAAAGAAGGCATTGGGAAAACTGAATACAAAGCTACACAAAGTCCTAAACACATAAGCTCCATGACAACGCCCCCAGGAGGGAAAACGGCGCAAAGCGTTGCCGCTGCCGAGTCCAGGAGGGACAAGGGTCTTCACCCGGAACGCTGGCACGAGGAGGAGCACCACAACGACGTCTTCAAGATGATAGTGGCGCCCGCAAGCATCACCGCCGTCGGCGACAAAGCGCAGAGCTTTCGCTCGACAGCTCCCCCGTGCCACATGAGGTCTTCAGGACAGGGTGCAACGAGTTCAGCTCACCAGGTCCGGATCAGGGCGACGCCAGTGCAAAAGCCAGGGAGAGCGCACGAGCCACCCAATTCTACCCTATTGCCGCCCACGCGACCAAGAGGGAGAGCCACCATCACCGACATGGTGCCTGCCGGAGAGCCAATCATGCGGACCGCCATCCAAAGCCGCCGCTCCGGCATCCACGTCCAAGCCTCCACCATCTGTCCACATGACGGAGCACCAACCTAGGAAGGAGGAAGGAAAATGGGTCTGCTTTCATTCCTAGTTCGGCGTCAGTCACGGGATTTGGGTCGATGCCCCGACAGTAAGGGGAGTCAATAATCTTGTAATCACGTTCGCAACCATAGCACAGATTGTTTCGAAATTCATCTATCTAAAAAGAAACTTGGCCCTATCCTCCCATTTATATGCATACAAAACCAGACATCTCCATTCGGGTCTTGGATAACTCAAGAGAAGAGCATCAACTGATTTCCCATGAGAGGAGAGGGAGAAACACTTCTCTGCTTGAGAAACTCTGCTTTTTTACAGAAAAACAGAGGAGGAGGAGGAGGAGGAGGAGGAGTCCGGAAGCAGCACGCAGGGAAAAAGTTTCCTTTTTTTCCCTAACGCGACGAGAATTTGGGCCGTAACTCAATCCGGCACCGACCTAAGCCATGAGATACCGACTTAACCCTCCCTGCTATTAATACCAAACCGCTCAGCCTCGGATCGCATCTTCCACCGCCACGAAAACCAAACCCGCCACCCGCCTCGATCGAATCCTCGACCTCCGAACCCTGCTAGCAGCAAGCAAGCCAGCCCAGCCAGCCACCCATGGCGACGGAGACGGGCCCCGCCGCCGCCGCCGCCGCCGCGCCGCGCCTCCTCCTGGGCCCGCCGCTGGTCCGCGCGGCGCGCCCCTCGCCCGCGGCCGACGCCCCGGAGTCGCACCCGTTCCTCGACCTCCTCGACGCGGCCTTCAACGCGCCCTCCGCCGCCGAGGCCAAGGCGGCGCTGGCCCCGCGGCGGGCGCGCACGGAGAACTGCAACGCCACGTACGCCAACTCGGGCGACCCCTGCGTCGACTTCTTCTTCCACGTGGTCCCGTCCACGCCCGCGGAGCGCGTGCGCGAGCTCCTCGCCGCCGCCTGGGCCCGCGACCCGCTCACGGCGCTCAGGCTCGCCTGCAACCTCCGCGGCGTGCGCGGCACCGGCAAGTCGGACAAGGAGGGCTTCTACGCCGCCGCGCTCTGGATGCACGACCACCACCCGCGCACGCTCGCCTGCAACGTTGCCGCGCTCGCCGAGTTCGGCTACCTCAAGGACTTCCCCGAGCTGCTCTTCCGCCTCGTCCGCGGCCAGGACGTGCGCAGGCTCGCCAAGGAGGGCGCCGCCGCCGACAAGGCGCGCAGGGAGGGCAAGCAGCTCGCCGAGCAACGGGTCGGCCTCCGCGCCAGGCTCGCCGGCCGCAAGCGCGCCCGCGAGGCCGCTACCAGGTCCGTCACGGAGGTGGTGGAGCAGAAGCCCGAGGCCATGGAGGTGGATCAGAAGAAGGCCTCCAAGCGGGGCGTGCCGAAGAAGGTCCGGACCATGGCCAAGCTCGCCGTGCAGTCGCTCGAGACCTACTACGGCGACCGCGCTTACCGCTTCCTGTTCGACGCCGTCGCCGACCTCTTCGCCGCCCTGCTCGCCTCCGACATGAAGCAGATGGCCCCCGGCGGCAAGAAGAGGAAGATCGGGCTCGCCGCCAAGTGGTGCCCCACGCCCGGCTCCTCCTTCGACCGCGCCACGCTGCTCTGCGAGGCCATCGCCTGCCGCCTCTTCCCGCGCGACTCAGACCCCGAGTACGCCGAGCTCTCCGACGAGCACTACAGCTACCGCGTCCTCCGCCGCCTCCGCCGCGACGTCCTGGTGCCGATCCGCAAGGCCCTGGAGCTCCCGGAGGTCTACATGTGCGCGCAGCGTTGGGACGAGCTGCCCTACGCGCGCGTGGCCTCGGTGGCCATGCGGCGCTACAAGGCCCTCTTCCAGAAGCACGACGACGAGCGCTTCGCCAAGTACCTCGAGGACGTGGAGGCCGGCAAGGCCAAGATCGCGGCGGGCGCGGTGCTGCCGCACGAGATCGCCGCCGCGGCCTACCGCGGCGAGGAGGACGAGGTGGCGGAGCTGCAGTGGCGCCGCATGGTGGACGACCTCCGCGCCAAGGGCTCGCTGCGCAACTGCATCTCCATCTGCGACGTGTCCGGCAGCATGGAGGGCACCCCCATGGAGGTGGCCATCGCGCTGGGCGTGCTCACCTCGGAGCTCAGCGAGGAGCCGTGGGCGCGCAAGGTGATCACGTTCCACACCAGGCCCTCCATCCACGTGATCAAGGGCGAGACGCTGCGCGACAAGATGCGGTTCGTGGCCAAGCTCGAGTGGCACGGCAGCACCAACTTCCAGGGCGTGTTCGACCGCATCCTCGCCACGGCCAGGGAGGCCCAGCTGCCGCCGGAGAAGATGGTCCGCACCGTCTTCGTCTACAGCGACATGGAGTTCGGCGAGGCGTGCGGGCGGGGCGTGTACAACGGCATGCCCTACGGCGAGGGGTCGTGGGACACGGACTACGCCGCCATCTGCCGCAAGTTCAGGGACGCCGGCTACGGCGACGCGGTGCCCCAGGTGGTGTTCTGGAACCTGCGCGACTCCAAGTCGACGCCGGTGACGTCCACCCAGCCCGGCGCCGCCATGGTGAGCGGCTTCTCCAAGAACGTGCTCAAGATCTTCCTGCAGAACGACGGCGTGGTCAACCCCGAGGCCATCATGAGCCAGGCCATCGCCGGCGACGAGTACCAGAAGCTTCAAATCTACGACTAGTTTGTTGTTAGATCGATCCCTTGCCTAGTTCGTTGGTGTCGATTCTCTAGTAGAGCTCAGGCAGTAGTATCGTGGTGATTGATTAGTTGGCTTCTTTTCTGAATCGTGAACTTGCTTCTCTGAACTCGGTGGTGAGTGCAATGCAGTGATTCAGACTTAGCATGATGCTTTCTTTTCCGCCTGATTTGGTCACGTTAAATTGTGGCAGCCGAATAAATGCTACTGGAATTTCGCTTTTTGCCGAGTTCCCAAAACACTCGGCAAAAGCATTACCGAGTTTCAAATAAGGATACTCGGTGACAGGCGTCGAATGGAGACGGCGCAGTAGGTACTCGGCAAAGGGAAACTATTTTACTGAAATCCTGGCCGGCGAGCACAAAACACACGCACACACGGTTTCCAAATCGTTCTTGGATATACACCTCATATGAAGTCAAAAAAATTGGGAAGTTTTTTGACTATAAACTTGACTTTCTTTTGCACTACTTTTTTTTTTGGCGCTGATAGGCGCCGGTGCGCTGGCCGAAAGTTTCGGCCGGTCTAGCCCAGGCCGTTGGATGTGAGCCGCGCGGGTCGTTGGATCCAGGTAAAAAAACGAATCGCCCCCGGCTTCTTCTTCCTCCCGCGCGGATGTCCGCGGGTCAGCCTCCTCGTGCTCGCCCTTGGATGCCGCGTCGCAGCTCACCGGGGCCGCTCGCCGTCGCAGCTCGCCGGGGCTGCTCGCCGTCGCAACTCACCTGAGGCGTTCGCTGTATGCAGCTCCGTCGGGCAGGGCGTGTCTCCCTCCCTCTGGTTGCAGCACCGCCGGGTGAGGGTTCCAGCATTGTCGCAGTCCTCCATCATAGCTCGCCGCGTGCCCGTCGCAGCACCGCGTGCCATGCAGCTCCGTCGCCGCCGCTCACCATTGTTAGCTAGCCGTTCTCGGTTTGAAGCTTTTTTAGAAGCGCGTTGTAGCTTTCCTCCAAGCCGGTTGCAGCTTTTTGTCGCTGCGAGATGCCGACCCCCAACTACCTCATATCCAGTTGAAGCTTTTTTCAAGCTGGTTGTAGCTTTCATGGCTACCGGATGTAGCATTTTTCAGCACTGGTTGCAGCTCTGACGTACATCCGTTGAAGCCCCTGCTTCCTTTGATTCCAACAAAAAATGTTGTTCGTTCCAGCTCTCGATTTGCAGGTTGTAGCAAAAACAAAAGCTGGTTCCAGCTCTGGGTTTGCCGGGACAAAAATCATTTGCTGCAAAAGCATTGCTGGTTGCTGCTTCCGCCGGTTGCCGTGGTAGCAAAAACTCTTGCGGGAAGCTTTTGCCTCGTCGTTTGCAACAAAATGAGGCGGCCGCCGACGGCGACATGGAAAACACTCCAGGCGATGCACCAAACCTACATGCTGGTTCCAGCTCTGGATTTGTCGGTTGCAGCAAAATTAGACGCCGGTTCCAGCATCCCCTGTGTCGTGGGGTGTGCCTCGCCGTCGAAGCTATGCAGCTCGTCTGTCGGAGCTGGGGGATTGCTGGTGCTGGAAACGGCGCGCTGGGAGAATAGCTGGAGCTGCGGATGAGAGGTGGTCGTGTGTGGGGGGAAATCGCCGGCCGTGGTGTGGAGGACGACCTCACCAGCGAGATTTGGCTACGGCAGGGGGAGGGGACGATGCGGGGGAGGGGGGGGGGTAGACGACAGCAGCGCTGGGCCTCGCCGTCGCCGCCGCCGCCATTGGGCAGCTTGTCGTCGCAACTCGCCGTAGCAGCGGGGTGGGACGGGAGAAGAAGCAGGAGCGCGAGGAAGAGGGAGACCGGCCGAATCGTTCCACCGGTGCCCCGGCCCCAAACGTTTCCCTTTTTTTTTGCTCAAATAAGACCCTAAATTATATTGACATTATGCAGTGATACAATGCATTCTCAAACAAGAAGAGAATTACAAACAGAACCCCGGGAAATCGATCTAGCATCCACACCAGCGCGGGATGAGGGCGCGCCGCCGCCGCTCCCTCCTGAATAGAAAAAAAATTAATGAATAGAAAACCAACATTGACTTCAGGGCAATTTTTTTAAATTACAGGTCACATGTTTGACCGTTTTTTTCTTTCTCTAAAAGAAGTCAACGAGAATTTTTCTTTTTTTGAAATGTTTTTACTAATACATTGGAAGGTTTTCAGAATTTGTTAACCTTTTATTTAATTACTAAATTTCTTTTCCATATATAGGGTGTATATATATACACCTAATAGACCAAAAGTTTCTGTCCTATAGTGGTTGTATTATCTATAACATAATTATACTGTGGCTGATAAAAAGAGAAACTAAAAAGAAACCAATTTTATTTATTTATTTGCGGGGGAAACCAATTTGAATGATTGGACGTGCCAGTACAAGTGTGTGCACGTGTGTGCCGTGACATCATTCTTGCATGAACAGTGGCGGAGCCAGGAATATTTTCTTAGGTGTGGCAGAGTTTGTGAGGGAAAAAAACAATGTAGTAACTGAGAGGGGCGATTTGGAGCTCGGGCTCAGCTGCTCCCGTTATGTCGCTCGTCCGTTCTAGTGTTGGGATGCGAACAAATTCAGCTGTCGTGCCAGTTGCGAACGCTGATAAATGAGAGATACAGATGAATACGGTACCGAACAGGGGAAAGTATCAGGGCTGCGAGCGAGCGTAGAGGACTGATGGACAGCGCGAAGTCTCGGTCTGGGCCGTGGACCAGGACGGTGACTTTTCGACTGGGCCGTGGATTAGGACGTTTGCTGAGCCGGACGTGAACGTGTGGAGGTTGTGCGGCCGGTGATCCTTGTCAGTGCCAATGACAAGCACTTTGAAGAAGGACGAGTAGCCGGACGGCACCGAAGGTTGCTGCTTGCCACTCCTCGTACAGTCTGCGCCGGTTAGGACGGCATAGCCACTCTTATCGAAATCCCCATCACACTCTAACAGAGGGAGCTTGTCACATGCGCCGGAAAGCAAATTGCAGACAGCCAGGCGGACAGATGAGACCAGGCAACCTTTGGTTTTGCCAGTGGGAGTATCCAGGCGCACGAGGAGGAGGCCGTGGCGAGTGACGAGCGGCACCGCGTTGTGCAGCAGGTCTCTGTTACGGCCTTCTGTGCCACTTGTTGCTGCTCTCGGGAAAAACAACTCTAGAGAGCGACGGTCAGAACCAAACACTGACTCCGGCGCGGGGACGAAGCGTGTCACAAAGGTCGGGTCGTCCTTGATGACGATTTTCTGCCAGAAGAAGAAACCGGGGAGGAACGACGCCGTCTCGTGGTCGGGCCAGCGGCTGCGGCGAAGAAAGGAGGCCTTAAGAATGAGGCGGCGCCAGTGCTTGCACGTCATGGCGCAACGGAAGAGGTCGGCGACATCATCCACGCGCACGAGGATCTCGCGGACCGCGTCGTCCGGGAGCGACGCCGCGGACACCATCGCCGCCATCCCTTTCATCTTCTCCCGTACCATGATCGTGTGACTCTGCGAGTCTGTCGCGTACGAGGAGGATAACCAAGGTTTTGAAGGGCCTCAAGGCCCGGATCCTAATTGGAGTCACCGTCGAATTCACGTCCGTGGCGTGTTACAGTTCCAAGCCGGGAAGGCGTCCCCACCTAGGTGTACCGACCGTGCGCGGATCAGCCGGCTGGCTGGCCGTCGGATCCGTACATCAGATCACGCTCTCATCTCTGCATTCTGCTTCTGTCGCGTGGCCGGCAGAATCAGATCATGCTGCTTCAGTTTGCATCATATCACGCTCGCATCTTCTCCTGTACCAGCTTATACTTGCTCTTTGTCCTTGGACGTTCATGTTGCAAGGCGGAAAAATCTTAATATTCTTTCGATAATGCATCCTAATATCCATGCAAAAACAAAATCTAGGTGCATGAAAAAAATATCCCTCCATTGCAAAAAAAAAAAACATTGAAAAATGGTCGTAACACGTACTCCCTCCGTTCGGAATTACTTATCGCAGAAATGAATATATCTAGACGTATTTTAGTTCTAGATACATTCATTTCCGAGACAAGTAATTTCGAACGGAGGGAGTACAACATAAAAGACACAACGCTAGTGGCTATAGTTGTTTTTGGTCCCTCAAGTTCCCCAAAAGTGTAGACTTGGTCCATTAAAAACTTTTGATAGACATTTGGTCCTTCAAGTCTGAAAACCGGGTAAGTTTTGTCCAAAATCACATAGTACCATTTTGACCGGGTTTGACATCTGAGTCCCGCCTGTCAGGGATGACATGACAAAGAGGTGATGGCGCTGACTAATGTACAGTTAATTCGACATGGGGCCCACCAGTGAGCAGTCTCCTTTCTCCTCTTTGACCAATTCCACAGGGCACTTTCTTTGTTGTTAATCTGCTCGTGAGGATGGCACTAGTAGAAAACATGGCTTTGGTCCGGGTCAGATCAGAGCTTTAGACCCGGTCGAGTTATGAACCGAGACTAATGGATGCATCAGTCCCGGTTCGAGCATCACGTCCATCTTCCTCCAGTGAGCATATGTTCCAAAGAAATTCAAATCTATGTCTCCCGGTTCAAATGATGATGGAGACTGTGGTGACGTTCTCTCTTCCGGGGTCATTGTTTTGGAGCAAAGATTTACTGGAGGAGCCAACAGGTGGAGGGGGTGTCACATCTACTGCATTGAAGACGACAAGTCTCGGCGGCGTGGAGCAGTCGGGTCTCAGTGTTGGACGCGGTTTGATGTACACGCTAGGCTGGTGGCATTTTCTGACGTCATGATGACATCGATGGCAGATGGCCTGGCAAGATCTATGCAATGATCCCTCTGAAGAGGAACGGCGGAGATGGTGGTGGCAGATACTAGAGCATGTGCATGCGATGCGCGTTGTGGGATGCCTAGACAGGTTGGTACTCTTAGCTTGTCAGGCAGGCGCCTTCTTGAGGCCACTGGATTAGATGGTGCCCGTTGATGCAGCCAGTGCACATCTTTGTACTTATAGGTGTAGATGTAGTTTTGGGTTGATCTTTGTATTTATCTTGTCAGACCCTGATGAATAAAATTAATAGAGATGGATGCAAGCTTTATTTTA
This sequence comes from Aegilops longissima, assembly GCA_021605205.1. NCBI lineage: Eukaryota > Viridiplantae > Streptophyta > Magnoliopsida > Poales > Poaceae > Aegilops > Aegilops longissima. The sequence goes on along the minus strand of CM038679.1, from coordinate 719,074,145 downwards.
ATGCAGAGGTCGGGAATAATCCTCCTTTTTGAAAAAAAAATGACATGCAACACACGGAAATACTTGACATACTAATTAAGACCGGGATTCATCCACACTAACCGTTTAAATAACAAGAAGAAACTGTTACGAGGATGGTTTCTTCAAACGAAGTCCACGGGCACCGAGACGAGAGACGAAGAATGTCAGCCAATCCATCTCAAGGGGCACAACTTTCCGACGGTTAATATTGTCAAAGCGCGTCAACTTCACCATCACCCCTGTTTCAAAATCCGTAGCATACAAGTTCGAGTGGTTGTCCTTGACGAGTAACATGCCGCCCTTTTCTCCCAAAATACTTAAGTCCATCACAGTTTGCCTGGGTGGTTTTAGCTCCACAACCATAGTGCGGAGCCACATTGTAGGACTGCCATCCTCTTGCCGTGTCCATATCTCTAGCTTGAAGTCTTGCTGATCCAGGTAAAGTAATGAAAGTTTCTCGCTAGCATGGACAATAAGTTGTGGCTCATCATAATGTTCAGTCGTCTTGTGTTTGGCCGGGATCTCAATCTTAGTCAAGGAGACGCGGCATGTCTTAGCATCCACCTCAATGGAATGCAACCGCCAGTCTTGACCTGTGACATAACATATGAGCCAGTGTGCTGTGCCATGACACACAACGGCACGGGGGTCCCTAAGGGGCAACCAACCCGTCATCCTCTTGTTAGTGGATACAAATAAATTACTCGGACTGCTCCACCTTGCGTCACCGGAGGTGAATTTGTGGAGGTTGTGTGGCCGGTGATCCTTGTCAGTACCAATGATGAGCACTTTGAAGAAGCCCGAGTAGCCGTGCTTGGCGTTCGACGAACAATCTGCCTTGGTTAGGATGGCATAGCCGCTCTTCTCGAAATCCCAATTACACTTCAGCGGAGGAAGCTCGTCGCATGCTCCAACGAGCAAATTACACACGGCCAGGCGGACGATGGAGTTGGATGAGACAAGGCGCATGAGGAGGAGGCCGTGGCGAGCGACGAGTGGCGCCGCGTTCTCCAGTCGGGCCCTTGTCCCTCTAGAGAAAAACGTCTCCAGAAACCAGTGATCGGAACTGAACACCGAGCGAGGCGTGGGTATGAAGGATGTCAGAGCGGTAGAGCCCCGTTGGCAGATGATTTTTTCCCAGATAAAAAACCCAGAGAGAAACGACGACGGGTGATCCGGCCACTGCCGGCGACCAAGAAAGGAGGGGTTGAGTACGATACGGCGCCACTGCTTGCACGTCATGGCGCAACGGAAGAGGTCAGCCACGTCCTTGATGCGCATGAAAATCTCTTGGACGACGTCGCCCGGCAGCGAGGCCACCGCCACTGTCGTCTCTCCCATCATATGTGAACCCTGGTGCAATCGGGGGAGCAACGTTGGGTACCCTGATCGGGTTATGTAAGTACGTACTATCTATCTCGAGGTGCTGAGATTTAAAGAGCCCCGAGGGGAGCCCAAGTCCTGGTCGGAGTCTCCTTCGAGACGAACTCACGTCCGATTCGAAGCACAACCCAACCATGTAAGTGGATTTGCATGTGTGCACATGCTTCACAGCCACCACCAAATTCACATGCTACAAGATGATCGCATCTTCACACACACCCTAATCTCCTGGGAGCTACCGTACACTGCCCTGGTGGTTTAGCCTTTTTATCCTGTCAATTAAACATATTGTTTTGTACTTGAAGTTCTTTTTTTTTGGGCTGGGATCACACTGGAATTAGATTTAGTGAGTGCCTATGGGATGAATCAAGTCAAGGTGGAATGGCTACAGCACGGGGACAAAAACACATACCTTTTTCATTTGAGGGCCAGCCGGTGAAGGATGAAAAATCAAACCAATGCTTTGAAACGACCGGACGGCCAGGCAGATGACAGAAGAAGTATATATTTTTTTGCATGGTGACAGAAGAAGTAGGGGAGGTGGAGTCTCTCACTACTGCCTTTTATACAGAGTTATATACATTTGGTGGAGTACAAAATATGCATCACGTGCTTGATACAGTATCATGCAAGGTAACGGTGGAAATGAATGAAATACTAAATGCACCCTATAGCCAGAAGGAAGTCAAGGAGGCCCTTTTCCAAATGTATCCCACAAAGGCTCTGGGCCCGGACGGTTTTCCGGCTCATTTTTTTTAGCGTCATTGGGAGTTTTGCGGTGAGGTAACTACCGTCCTAAGAATCGTGGAAGTTACAGAATCAGCTGATTGTATTAATGAAACCACCTTGGTCCTGATCCTTAAGGTAAAGAACCCAACTCTAGTGACACAATTTCGTCCTATTAGTCTGTGCAATGTTTTGTATAAGATAGCATCAAAAGGCATTTCAAATCGTTTGAAGTTGGTGTTGCCTGATATTATTTCGGAGGAACAATCTGCATTTGTGCCAGGTAAACTCATCACTGATAATACCGTTACTTCTTATGAGTGCCTCCATTTTATGAAGATGAATAAGGCAAAGAAAAATCAACATTGTACTCTAAAATTGGACATGATGAAGGCCTATGACAAAGTGGAATGGGCTTATCTGAGAGCTATAATGCTAAAACTAGGCTTTACAGAAAAGTGGGTTGATATAGTCATGGGAATGGTAAGCTCGGTTAAATTCTCAGTTTTATTCAACAGAAAGAAACTCCAGCAATTCAAGCCATCTTGTGGGATTCGGCAGGGGGATCCAATTTCTCTGTAGCTGTTCTTGATTGCAGCAGAGGGCCTTTCGTGCCTGTTAAAATCAAAGAGTGAGTCATCAAATCTTCATGGGCTGCAAGTGGCACCCTTGGCGCCACCGGTAAGCCATCTATTGTATGCACATAACGGCCTGTTGTTCTTGAAGGCAAATGGTATGGGTAGGTGAATCAAGTGTTGGATGCATATTGTCAAGCGAAAGGGCAGTGTATTAACTATGACAAATCCTCAATATTTTTTAGCAACGGTGTTCCTGAAGCTGTACTGGATAAGATTAAGGGGCTACTTAACGTTCCAAATGAGACTCTTAATGAGAAATACCTGGGTATGCCTTCTGATATTGGAGCTTCAGAAAACGATGCTTTCAAATATTTAAAGGAGGAGCATCCTTAACAGACAATCTATCCTCTTGCGACCGCGTCACCCCTCCACGGGCGACCAGCCGCGCGCCCTTCCTCCTCCCTCCATGCCCCCCTTCCTCCCTCCCTCCCGCCGCCGTTGCTGGCGCCCGCGGCCGGGCTGGCCCCGGGGCTGCTGCTGGCAGCTGCCTCCTGCCCTTCCCCTCCCGGTCGGGTGCACTTAGGCGGCGGCCTGGCGTAGCGGCGGGGCTCCGTGGCGCAACGCAGGCAGGCAGCTGGGCGGTGGCGCCGCCGTTGGCGGCACGATCTGGTGTCGTCTGCTCGGCTCAAATCTAGGCCCTTCGGGCCCCATCTGGGCCTGGGCGCGCCGGCGGCGGGGATCGTCTCCGGCGTGGCTTCTGGGAGGTGGGGGAGACGCGACGAGCGGCTGGGTGCTGGCGGCGCCGACGCCGACCTGCTGCATCATGGTCGGTGGGGCTTAACGGGCTCGCTTCGGGCCTGGCTGGGCCAGGGGTGGCCCGGCATGCCCCGCTGACACGTCCAGACGGCTACCGCGATGGTGCCGGAGGCACGGGCCTCCCGCACGATGGTGGTGGAGGTGGTTCCCTACCGCTCAGCATCGGTGTTGCTGCTCCCATCGTGGTGCGCTTCTCTCCGGTCCTCTTGTCCTCGTGGTGGTGTTCGTAGTGAGGCGACGTAGGTGGCGGCGCTACTGCGTTGGAGCATGGGGGTGAGTGGCGGGTCGGTTCCGTCCGGTTGGGTGGTTGGTTCTGGGAATGCGGGAGAAATCCCTGCCGACTTCGGCCCCGACGCGGTGACACCTGCGGGTGCCACCATTCCTTCATGGAGGGTGTCAGTGGTATTCACCCCCACCTCCCTCCGCGTGCCCTGGGAAACCCTAGGACTCGTCCGGACAGCAGCGTCCTCGGCGTCGCATTCCTTCATGGAGGTGCTGCTTGGTACGCGGCGGTTCGGAACATCGGTCTGTGGTGGTTTGTATCCGGTGGGCGCCGCGGTGGCGGGTCATCCGCGCTTTGCCGAGCTGCCGTGGTTGGCATTTGTTTGTTCTTCTTTTTCTTTTGGTGTGTTGTGCTGCTCGCCACAACTATCTTTGTACTCGGTGCTGGTTGCTTTGGAATACAAAGCGGGGGGAAACCCTTTTTCAGTAAATATTTAAAGGACCGATTGTGGAGTAAAATCCAGGGATGAATTGAGAGTACTATGTCTATGGCGGGGAAGGAGGTATTAGTAAAGGCGGTAGCTCAATCTATTTCGGTATACTCAATGTCTTGCTTTAAACTACTGAGATGCCTTTGCGAGCATCTGAACATGCTAATCAGAAGGTTCTGGCGGGGCAGCAAATATGGACATGATAAACCGCATTGGGTATCTTGGAAAGAAATGACTCAACCTAAATCAATGGGACGCTTGGGTTTAAAGACTTTGAGCTTTTCAGTCTGGCAATGCTAGCTTGACAGGCGTGTCGCATCCTTCGACATCCTGAGTCACTCGGTGCACGCCTATTGAGAAGTATATACTAACCGAACTCCTCTATATTGCATGCAACCATTCGCAACCATCCAAGTCAGATTTGGAGAGCAATGATTGAAGGAACAGATGTGTTGAAACAGGGGTTAATAAGACGCATAGGAGATGGTCAGGCAACAAATATATGGTCAGATCATTGGTTACCCAGAGATGAAATATTACGACCCTACGGGTGCATAGCTGCAAACCCCCGGAGTTGGTGTCCCAGCCATTGGATGCCACTTCGGCCACTTGGAACAGGGAACGTATTCAGGAAGTGTTTATGCCAATGGATACCCCGGTGATATTGAGCATTCCTATATGTACGCAGAACATGAAGATTTTTGGAGCTGGAACTTTGAGCGCTCGGGAACCCATACGATCTCGTGACCAAAAACTCATGGTTCTGGCACATGGATAGCAACCTCCCACGCCATCAGTAACCGTGTTATTACGGACGTAGCCATATATATGCACGCACAATAAATTTGCCATCATCCAAATATAAAATTTTCCAAGGTAAAAAGAGTAAGTTTGCTGCGATGAAAACAAAGAAAAATACTATGGTACATAAAGTAAATTTGTAATTGTATTTTCAATGTCCACACAAAAAAAGTAAATCTGCCATGGTCCAAAAAGATAAGTGTTCTCTCGCATAACATGTCAAGTGTTGGAATTTTGTAAAATGGGCACATGGGAGATTTAGGAGATTCATTAGCAAATTGCCATCGGCACATGGCAAAATTAGGAGATTAGTTCTTTGAAAACAGATGACAAAATTAGCAAATTTGCCAAGGGCACATGCAAATTTAGAAGATTTGTTCTTTTAAAAGATGGAAAGTTAGGAATTTTCTATAGAAACGGGGCAAAACTAGGAGATCATAAGCCATAATGTGACAAAGGTAGAAGATGTCATGGCAACAAAAAATGAAGATGCACTGGCAAACACATCTTAATTCAATATGGAGACTACAACCATAATATTGTGAGAGTACTAAAATAGGTTTCAATGTATATACTCTTTAATTAGAGTAAGTTAAATAAACCCGGCGGTGCAATCAATTATTTCATACAACCAATACTACACGCAACACAAAGGAATTACCCTGATACAAAGATGATGTTTCATCCATGCCAATGCATGATACTTTACCCCCATATTTCTAAAGAAAGAAAATACAACTGTGAGCATTATTTCTTGTAGTCAAGTTTGCTGCCAGCTATGAAGACGAGAAGTTAGGAATGTCTTCAAATCCATCTGAAAGGGCACGATCTCTTGACGGTTAATTCGTTCGCAGTCCATGTCCATGCTCATCAACTCCTCTATGACTTTATCCTCAAGATTGACAATATAAACATACCTACAGTTGTCCTTGACGAGCAAGGTACCACCACCACTGTTCTCTCCCAAAAAGCTCAAATACACATGTCTTGCGTTAACACCCGCATGCTGCTCGGGGAGTTTTAGCTCGACGTCTGGAGTGCAGAGCCACAGACCACCATCCTCACTCCCTCCATCATCTTGTTGCGTCCAGATATCTAGTCGAAGGCCCGGCCTTCGTAGACGAAGCAACAAAAGTGTACCGCCGGCAGTGACGCTAAGTTGTGGTCTATCGTGAGTTTCTGTTTTGATAGCGTGTTCCCTCGGGATTGCAATCTTTGTTAGGGAGGCGCGGCATGTCTTCACGTCCACATCAGTTGTATACAGGCCGTCGTCATTGGATGAGCAGTGCCAAACGAGCCAGTGTGCCGTGCCATGGCTCACCACGGCAGTGGGGTGCCTGAGTGGCCAGCAAATGCCTTCAAGTATAAGTGTCCCACCTCGGCTCGGCAGACGAGAACGTGTGTAGGGTTCCGTAAATTCTGATGATTATAACTTTGAAAAAGGCCGAGTAGTCCGGAGGGAGCAAAGGTTCCTTGTTACCGTCCGAGGAATAATCCTCACCGGTTACGATGGCATAGCCGCTGCTCTCGTCAGAATTCCAGTTACACTCTAGCGGGGGAACGTCCAAGGCGCCGGCGAGAAGATTGCACACGGCCAGATAAACCACTTTGACGTCAGGCGAGGCGAGTGGGCCGGTACTGCCAAGGAGATTGATGGGATATATTTGGACAAGAATTATGAATAAGCTGAGCAGTGGCTGAAGATGTTCAAGCAAGACTGGAGGAACTATGGTGTAACTGTGATGTGTGACTCATGGACAGGGCCTACTGGTATGAGTCTCATCAATTTCATGGTGTATTGCAATGCACGGATGTTCTTTCATAAATCCATTGAGGCTTCTGGTCAAACTCAGACCGCAGGTTAGTTTTCCAATGATTGAAACTATGTTTACGCATGCTCATTCATTGTTAATTCTGACTAGCCATGCCTTGTTAGTTTTCTACATGATGTTATGATGCATTTATTGTGCATTTAGAGTTGAAAATCTGTTATTTTGTTTATTCATGGTTGAAACTCTGTTATTTCTGTTTATTCATTGTTAAATCTGTATATTATGCTTTATCCTATTTTACTTGATATCACAGTGCATTTAGAGTTGGAAATCTCCTATGTTTGTTTATTCATGGTTAAATGTGGCTATTATGCCTTTTCTATTTTTTACATGATATTATGATGCATTTAGAGTAAAAAAATGTTATTTTTGTTTATTCATGCTTATTTTTGTTATTACTCGCTTCATTTTTGTTTCAAACAAAAATTTACTTGCAATTAATTGGCAGAGTTTATCTATAGAGAGATCAGAAAGGTCGTTGTGGAAGAGATAGGTTCTGAGAATGTTGTTCAAATCGTAACCGATAATGGGTCAAATTACAAGAAAGCATGTAAAACTCTAGTAGAACAACCAGAGTTTAGTCATATTGTTTGGCAGCCATGTGCTGCCCACACTGTTAACCTCATGCTTAAGGATGTTGCTAAGTTTCGTGAGATTGACGTGATAGTTAAAAGTGCTAAGCAGATCTGTAGATTTTTCTACAATCTCAATAACCTACATGATAGCATGAAAAAGAACATTGGTGGTGAACTCATAAAACTGAATGCGACCCGGTTTGGAACGGTGTTCATGTTCTTGGAGAGTTTCCATTGTAAGAAAGATGAGTTTAGGAAATGGATGGTGTCCGATGATTGGAAGGGAAGTACTTGGAACGGTGTTGCTGATTATGTGTTTGCTGAAGAGCTGCTATCTAGTAATATGTGGTGGGCAGCTTTAGAGTGGGTTCTTGCTGTGCTAGAGCTACTCTATAAAGCCCTTAGATATGCTGATACACAAAAGAGATGCACCCTATCTGGATTCAAGAAGAGTATGATGACAGCCATACAAAAGTTGGAAAGTCATCTTGGTGGTGGATCACAAATGTTTCATAGAGTCATGAGCAAGGTGTCCAAGAGGATCGATGCTATCCAAGAAGGCACACTATTGGTTGCAGGTAGTTACAAAACTAACTAAATTTGTATTATGACGCTCTCTTTTCATGGTTTTAACTTCTTTTGTTCTTCCTTCTCCTATGCAGCTGTTGTCCTTGATCCTTACACACATTATCAGATCAACATGAGCAAGATTATGGACTATGCTCTTGCACTAACAGATGCCATTGAGAAGATCGCAGACCCTGAGACCGATGTTTTGGCCATTGATGAAGTCAGCACTTACAGGGAATGTCGTGGGAGGTTTGGCTCAAGGTTGGCACGTTCCTCTGCAGAGAAAATGTCACCAAGTAAGTTCCAATACCCCACTTGTAATATTCTCTATTACCCCAGTTTTGCAACTCAGTTCATCTCACTATGTGAATTTTGTTTTAACTTGGCAGCTGAGTGGTGGTTCCAATTTGGAGGGGAAGTTCCTAATCTGCAGAAGTGTGCCTTGAGGATTGTATCACAATGCGTCTCGTCAAGTGGCTGTGAGAGGAATTGGAGCGCTTTTGCTTTGGTCCACACCAAGCAAAGAAACCGTCTTCTATATGGCGGCTGCACAAGCTTGTATCTGTGCGCTACAACTTGAAGGTATGAAATATGTTTTGCCCATATGCCATTAGTCACCCATATGCCATGATTCACCTGCATACTGCTGTTTACTAAGCATTGTTTGAAATAAAGGATGTTGTTTACTAAGTAAATGCTACTATTCATTAAAGACTGTTACTAGGTTGTTATTTAAAGTAAATGTTGATGTTTACTTAGCAATATTTAGAGTAAAGGCTGCTGTCTAATAAGCATTGTTTTATACATAGCGACTTTATCCATTTTATTCTTTGTACTTCGTTGTCATTGACTGATTTTGTTTTCACATTTTGAAGATACGTGCTGAAGAAGAACAAGACCCGGTGAGAGAGAATGATAAGCAGAAGGAAGTTGATGCATGTGCAATGATGATGGATACAACCATGTTTGATGCAACAAATCCTATGATGGAATGGTTGAATGAGGATGAGGAGCATGCAATCTTGGATGGAGTTGATGCTGCTAGCGCCGTGTTTGAGAAATACGTTTGCTTAACTCAAGTAGGAAAGTTTCTCGTCTTGCAAGGAAGGACAATGGCAGGAAAAGAAAGAGGGTAGAGGAAGAACACTAGTAGAAAAAGGGCCTATAGTCCCGGTTCATAAGGGCCTTTAGTCCCGGTTCATGAACCGGGACTAAAGGGTCGGTACTAATACCCTCACCCTTTAGTCCCGGTTCTATCCAGAACCGGGACAGATGGGCCTCCACGTGGCCTGTCCGCTGAGCCCAGGCAGGAGGGCCTTTGGTCCCGGTTGGTGGCACCAACCGGGACCAATAGGCATCCACGCCAAGCATTTCTTTGGCTCTGGTTTTGTTTTTTTCAAAAGAGGGGGGTTTGGGGGTTTTGGGGGTTAATTTAGGTGTTTCATATATTGTGCTATAGCTAGCTAATTAATAGAGAAAAGTGTCCTTTCTTTTGTCCGTGCTTGGTCGACGCTACGTACTATACATACGTATAGAGAGGACTAACTAGACATGCTAGCTAGCTAGTAATTAAGCAAACAGAAGATCGTCATGAACATATATATGCATACAGAGAGAAGTGATATCGACCACCTCTCCTTCTCCGAGAGATTGGTCGAACAACAAGTTCTCGTATATCTATCCGACACTACCGCTACATATATACAATAATTATCTTTTACAATACGGACGCGTGGTCCACATGGTATTCCCGTCTTCAGCGATGACATAGTCAAGAAAGAATGCCGCCAATTCCTCTTGAATTGCTCGCGTGCGATCTGGTGATAGGAGTTCATCCGCTGCGAAACATCTAATTTTAAGAAAGGGTCAATATATATATATATATATATATATATATATATATATATATATATATATATATATATATATATATATATATATATATATATATATATATATATATATATATGAATGAATGAAACTCAACACAAATGATGGTAATAAAATAAAATTGTGAATATTTTTATTTACGCACTTCAAATTGTTTGTCGGAGTAGCCCTCTCACAGGTCGTGTGGCGGATGGACTCGCAAACGTAGTATCCACAGAAATCATTCCCTTGTTCCTGCCACAACCACTTTACAAGAAACAGAGGTCAATCAAACTGATAATTAGCAAGCACATGCTAAATGGTATTGATGAAACTAGCGCTTGAATCACTAGGAGATGCGCGTGGAATATGCTACTATATAGTACTTACTTTGGTGTCTAAATGGCAGCTTCTTCGGTAGTCCCGGAGCTTTTTTGGTGAATTTTCCCCAAGCCCTGCCATAGAAAGAAAACAATTACTTGATATCAGAAATGAACAAAGTTGCTGATATGGTGGATAATGATCGATTTAACTTACTTCTCGAGCATTTCAGTCATTTCGCATACTCCTTGCGATTTTTTCGTCTCGAGTCTAAGACAGTTACTACTCCTGCTCAAGCTTAATCTCTAGGAGAATATAGTGGAACCTGCATGCACGCATGCATAACTCATCAATATTACATTTCTATAACCTGACTAAATAAGGGAAACCGAATATGCCATAAGACAGTAACACTCACGTGTAGTTGTAAGGAAAGAGCATTGTATTTTTGTGTTCATTTATTTCCAACGATCGTTGCAAGTTGGCCTCGGTTTCCTTGGCACGATATTTAACCTCATTTGCATCGATGAGATATGTGTTAATGAACCCAATATGACCCACTTGTTTTTTCTTCATTTCTGCGATCTTCAATCTGCATAATATAGTGAGGATATTTATAAATACATGCAATGAAAGAGCTGAGTTATATAGAGATACTTAATGACAGAACAACTTGTTGGGGAACGTAGTAATTTCAGAAATTTTCCTACGATCACGCAAGACCATGGTGATGGCATAGCAACGAGAGGGAGAGTGTCCGTCCACGCACTGTCGAGACCGAAAGCGAAGCGTTATAACAACGCTGTTGATGTAGTCGACGTCTCCACGATCCGACCGATCCAAGCACCGAACGTCGGCACCTCCGAGTTCTGCACACGCTCAGCTCGATGACGATCCCGGACTCGATCCAGCAAAGTGTCGGGATGAGTTCCACAAGACGACGGCGTGGTGACGATGATGATGCTCCACCGACGCAGGGCTTCGCCTAAGCTCCGCGACGATATGACTTCTCCGGCGCAGGGCTTCTCCTAAGCTCCGCGACGATATGACCAAGTGGAATATGGTGGAAGGGGGCACCGCACACGGCTAAGGAAAGATCCGTAGATCAACTTGTGTGTCATGGGGTGCCCCTGCCCCAGATATAAAGGAGACAAGGGGAGGTGGCGGCCCAAGGGGGCGCGCCAAGGAGGAGTCCTACTCCCACCGAGTACTCCCCCTTCTCCTAGTTGGAGTAGGATTGGGGAGGGAAGGGGAAGGCGCCGCCTCTCTCTTGTCCTATTCGGACTGGAAGGGGAGGGGGCGCGCAGCCCACCTTGGCCGCCCTTCTCCTTCTCCCTTGAGGCCCATGAAGGCCCATATACCCCCGGGGTTCCGTAACCCCGGTGTTCCGGTAATATCCTGTTTTCACTGAACCATTCAAGTCCAAACTTAGGCTTCCAATATATCAATCTTTATGTCTCGACCATTTCGAGACTCCTCGTCATGTCCGTGATCACATCCTGGACTCAACAAACTTCGTGCATCAATACTTATAAACTCATAATGAACTGTCATCGAAGCGTTAAGCGTGCGGACCCTACGGGTTCGAGAACTATGTAGACATGACCTAGAACCATTCTCGGTCAATAACCAATAGCGGAACCTGGATGCCCATATTGGTTCCTACATATTCTACGAAGATCTTTATCGGTCAAACCGCATAACGACATACGTTGTTCCCTTTGTCATCGGTATGTTACTTACCCGAGATTCGATCGTCGGTATCCAATACCTAGTTCAATCTCGCTACGGTAAGTCTCTTTAATCGTTCCGTAATACATCATCTCACAACTAACTCATTAGTTGTAATGCTTGCAAGGCTTAAGTGATGTGCATTACCGAGAAGGCCTGGAGATACCTCTCCGACAATCGGAGGACAAAACCTAATCTCAAAATACGCCAACCCAACAAGTACCTTTGGAGACACCTGTAGTACTCCTTTATAATCACCCATTCGTTGTGCCAGACGCTTGGTAGTACCAAAGTGTTCCTCCGTAAACGGAGTTGCATAATCTCATAGTTATAGGAACATGTATGGGTCATGAAGAAAGCATTAACATACTAAACGATCAACTGTTAAGCTAACGGAATGGGTCATGTCAATCAGATCATTCAACTAATGATGTGACCTTGTTAATCAAATAACAACTCCTTGTTCATGGTCAGGAAACATAACCATCTTTGATTAACAAGCTAGTCAAGTAGAGGCATACTAGTGACATACTGTTTGTCTATATATTCACACATGTATTATGTTTCCGTTAATACAATTCTAGCATGAATAATAAACATTTATCATGATATAAGGAAATAAATAATAACTTTTATTATTGCCTCTAGGGCATATTTCCTTCAGTCTCCCACTTGCACTAGAGTCAATAATCTAGATTACAAAGTAATGATCCTAACACCCATGGAGTCTTGGTGCTGATCATGTTTTGCTCGTGGAAGAGGCTTAGTCAACGGTCTGCAACATTCAGATCCGTATGTATTTTGCAAATCTCTATGTCTCCCACTTGGACTTGGTCCCGAATGGAATTGAAGCGCCTCTTGATGTGCTTGGTCCTCTTGTGAAATCTGGATTCCTTTGCCAAGGCAATTGCACCAAGATTGTCACGTAAGATCTTCATCGGCCCGATGCACTAGGTATAACACCTAGATCGGAAATGAACTCTTTCATCCAGAATCCTTCATTCGCTGCTTCCGGCAGCTATGTACTCCGCTTCACATGTAGATCCCGCCACGACGCTTTGTTTAGAACTGCACCAACCGACAGCTCCACCGCTTAATAAAAACACGATCCGGTTTGCGATTTAGAATCGTCCGGATCAGTGTCAAAGCTTGCATCGACGTAACCATTTACGACTAGCTCTTTGTCACCTCCATATACGAGAAACATATCCTTAGTCCTTTTCGTATTTCAGGATGTTCTTGACCGCTGTCCAGTGATCCACTCTGGATTACTTTGGTACCTTCCTGCCAAGCTTACAGCTAAGCATACGTCGTGTCTGGTACACAGCATTGCATACATGATAGAGCCTATGGCTGAAGCATAGGAACATCTTTCATTTTCTCTCTATCTTCTGCTGTGGTCGGGCATTGAGTCTGACTCAATCTTACACCTTGCAACACAGGTAAAAAACCTTTCTTTGCCTGATCCATTTTGAACTTTTTCAAAACTTTATCAAGGTATGTGCTTTGTGAAAGTCATATTAAACGTCTTGATCTATCTCTATAGATCTTGATGCCCAATATGTAAGCAGCTTCACCGAGGTCTTTCATTGAAAAACTTTTATTCAAGTATCCTTTTATGCTATCCAGAAATTCTATATCATTTCCAATTAATAATATGTCGTCCACATATAATATCAGAAATGCTACAGAGCTCCCACTCACTTTCTTGTAAATACAGGCTTCTCCAAAAGTCTGTACAAACCCATATGCTTTGATCACACTATCAAAGCGCTTATTCCAACTCCGAGAGGCTTGCACCTGCACCATAAATTGATCGTTGGAGCTTGCACACTTTGTTAGCACCCTTTGGATCGACAAAACCTTGTGGTTGCATCATATACAACTCTTCTTCTAGAAATCCATTCAAGAATGCGGTTTTACATCCATTTGCCAAATTTCATAATCATAAAATGCGGCAATTGCTAACATGATTCGGACAGACTTAAGCATCGCCACGGGTGAGAAAGTCTCATCGTAGTCAACCCCTTGAACTTGTCGAAAACCTTTTGCAACAAGTCGAGCTTTGTAGACAGTTACATTACCATCGGCGCCAGTCTTCTTCTTAAAGATCCATTTATTTTCAATGGCTTGCCGATCATCGGGCAAGTCAACCAAAGTCCATACTTTGTTCTCATACATGGATCCCATCTCAGATTTCATGGCTTCCAGCCATTTTATGGAATCTGGGCTCACCATCGCTTCTTCATAGTTCGTAGGTTCGCCATGGTCAAGTAACATGACTTCCGAATAGGATTACCGTACCACTCTGTGCGTATTTTACTCTGGTTGACCTCGAGGTTCAAGAGCAACTTGATCTCAAGCTTCATGATCATCATCATTAGTTTCCTCACTAATTGGTGTAGTTGTCACAGAACCATTTCTTGTGATGAACTACTTTCCAATAAGGGAGCAGATACAGATTATCTCATCAAGTTCTACTTTCCTCCCACTCACTTCTTTCGAGAGAAACTCCTTCTCTAGAAAGGATCCGAATTTAGCAACGAAAATCTTGCCTTCAGATCTGTGATAGAAGGTGTACCCAACAGTCTCCTTTGGGTATCCTATGAAGACACATTTTTCCGATTTGGGTTCGAGCTTATCTGGTTGAAGTTTCTTTACATAAGCATCGCAGCCCCAAACTTTAAGAAACGACAACTTTGGTTTCTTGCCAAACCACAGTTCATAAGGCGTCGTCTCAACGGATTTTGACGGTGTCCTATTCAACGTGAATGCGGCCGCCTCTAAAGCATAACCCCAAAACGATAGCGGTAAATCGGAAATAGACATCATAGATCGCACCATATCTAGTAAAGTACGACACGACGCTCGACACACCATTTCTCTGTGGTGTTCCGGTGGCGTGAGTTGCTAAACTATTCCACATTGTTTCAAATGTAAACCAAACTCAGAACTCAAATATTCTCCTCCACGATCAGATCGTAGAAACTTTATTTTCTTGTTACGATGATTTTCACTTCACTCTGAAATTCTTTGAACTTTTCAAATGTTTCAGATTTGTGTTTCATTAAGTAGATATACCCATATCTGCTCAAATCATCTGTGAAGGTGAGAAAATAACGATACCGCCAAGGCCTCAACATTCATTGGACCACAAACATCAGTTTGTATGATTTCCAACAAATCAGTTGCACGCCCATAGTTCCGAGAACAGCGTTTTGTCATCTTGCCCATGAGGCACGGTTCGCAAGTACCAAGTGATTCATAATCAAGTGATTCCGAAGCCCATCAAGATGGAGTTTCTTCATGCGTTTTACACCGATATGACCTAAACGGCAGTGCCACAAATAAGTTGCACTATCATTATCAACTCTGCATCTTTTGGCTTCAACATTATGAATATGTGTATCACTACTGTCGAGATTCAACAAGAATAGACCATTCTTCAAGGGTGCATGACCATAAAAGATATTACTCATATAAATAGAACAACCATTATTCTCTGATTTAAATGAATAACCGCCTCGCAATAAACAAGATCCAGATATAATGTTCATGCTCAACGCTGGCACCAAATAACAATTATTTAGGTCTAAAACTAATCCGAAGGTAGATGTAGAGGTAGCGTGCGATCATGATCACATCGACTTTGGAACCATTTCCAACGCGATCGTCACCTCGCCCTTAGCCAATCTTCGCAATCCGTAGTTCCTGTTTGAGTTGCAAATATTAGCAACAGAACCAGTATCAAATACCAGTACTATCTGCGAGTATTAGTAAGGTACACATCAATAACATGTATATCACATATACCTTTGATCACCTTGCCATCCTTTTTATCCGCCAAATACTTGGGGCAGTTCCGCTTCAAAGGTCGATCTGCTTGCAGTAAAACACTCGGTTCAGGCTTAGGTCCAGACTTGGGTTTCTTCTCTTGATCAGCAACTTTCTTGCTGTTCTTTTGAAGTTTCCTTCTTCTTCCCTTTGCCCTTTTCTTGAAACTAGTGGTCTTGCTGACCATCAACACTTGATGCTCTTTCTTGATTTCTACCTCCGCGGCTTTCAGCATCGCGAAGAGCTCGGGAATTGTCTTAGTCATCCCTTGCATATTATAGTTCATCACGAAGCTCTTGTAGCTTGGTGGCAGTGATTGGAGAATTTTGTCAATGACACTATCATCCGGAAGATTAACTCCCAGCTGAATTAAGTGATTGTTATACCCGGACATTTTGAGTATGTGCTCACCGACGAACTATTCTCCTCCATCTTGCAGCTATAGAACTTATTGGAGACTTCATATCTCTCAATCCGGGCATTTGCTTGAAATATTAACTTCAACTCCTGGAACATCTCATATGCTCCATGACGCTCAAAACGCCGTTGAAGACCCGGTTCTAAGCCGTAAAGCATGGCACACTGAACTATAGAGTAGTCATCAGCTCGCTTTGCCGACGCTCACAACTTCGCTCAAGATCTGCAGCAGGCACGCTACCCAGCGGTGCTTCCAGGCGTAATTTTTCGTGCAGCAATGAGGATAATCCTCAAATTACGGACCCAGTCCGTAATTGCTACCATCATCTTTCAACTTTGCTTTCTCAAGGAACGCGTTAAAATTCAACGGAACAACAAAGACGAGCCATCTATCTACAGAAACATAGACAAGCAAAATACTATCGGTACTAAGTTCATGATAAATTTAAGTTTAATTAATCATATTAAAAACTCCCACTTAGACAGACATCTCTCTAGTCATCTAAGTGATTACGTGATCCAAATCAACTAAACCATGTCCGATCATCACGTGAGATGGAGTAGTTTCAATGGTGAACATCACTATGTTGATCATATCTACTATATGATTCACGCCGACCTTCGGTCTCTGTGTTCCGAGGCCATATCTGTTATATGCTAGGCTCGTCAAGTTTAACCTGAGTATTCGCGTGCGCAACTGTTTTGCACCCGTTGTATTTGAACGTAGAGCCTATCACACCCGATCATCACGTGGTGTCTCAGACGAAGAACTTTCGCAACGGTGCATACTCAGGAGAACACTTCTTGATAATTTTAGTGAGAGATCATCTTATAATGCTACCGTCAATCAAAGCAAGATAAGATGCATAAAGGATAAACATCACATGCAATCAATATAAGTGATATGATATGGTCATCATCATCTTGTGCTTGTGATTCCATCGCCAAGCACCGCCATGATCACCATCGCCACCGGTAGCGACACCTTGATCTCCATCGTAGCATCGTTGTCGCCTCGCCAACTATTGCTTCTACGACTATCGCTACTCCTTAGTGATAAAGTAAAGCAATTACATGGCGTTTTCATTTCATACAATAAAGCGACAACCATATGGCTCCTGCCAGTTGCCGATAACTTCGGTTACAAAACATGATCATCTCATACAATAAAATATAGCATCACGTTTTGACCACATCACATCACATCATGCCCTGCAAAAACAAGTTAGACGTCCTCTACTTTGTTGTTGCAAGTTTTACGTGGCTGCTACGGGCTGAGCAAGAACCGTTCTTACCTACGCATCAAAACCACAACGATACTTCGTCAAATAGACTCCGTTTTAACCTTCTCAAGGACCGGGCGTAGCCACACTCGATTCAACTAAAGTGAGAGAGACAGACACCCGCCGGTCACCTTTAAGCAACGAGTGCTCGGGCGGTGAAACCAGTCTCGCGTAAGCGTCGCGTAATGTCGGTCCGGGCCGCTTCATCTCACAATACCGCTGAACCAAAGTATGACATGCTGGTAGGCAGTATGACTTGTATCGTCCACAACTCACTTGTGTTCTACTCGTGCACATGACATCAACGCATAAAACCAGGCTCGGATGCCATCATTGGGGAACGAGTAATTTCAAAAATTTCCTACGATCACGCAAGACCATGGTGATGGCATAGCAACGAGAGGGAGAGGTCCGTCCACGCACTCGTGAGACCGAAGCGGAAGCGTTATAACAACGCGGTTGATGTAGTCGACGTCTCCACGATCCGACCGATCCAAGCACCGAACGACGGCACCTCCGAAGTTCGCACACGCTCAGCTCGATGACGATCCCGGACTCGATCCAACAAAGTGTCGGGATGAGTTCCGTCAACACGACGGCGTGGGACGATGATGATGCTCCACCGACGCAGGGCTTCGCCTAAGCTCCGCGACGATATGACTTCTCCGGCGCAGGGCTTCTCCTAAGCTCATGACGATATGACCAAGTGGAATATGGTGGAAGGGGCACCGACACGGCTAAGGAAAGATCCGTAGATCAACTTGTGTGTCATGGGGTGCCCCTGCCCCAGATATAAAGGAGACAAGGGGAGGTGGCGGCCCAAGGGGAGGCGCACTAAGGAGGAGTCCTACTCCCACCGAGTAGGACTCCCCCTCTCCTAGTTGGAGTAGGATTGGGGAGGGAAAGGGGAAGGCGCCCCCCCTCCTTGTCCTATTCGGACTGGAAGGGGAGGGGCGCGCAGCCCACCTTGGCCGGCCCTTCTCCTTCTCCCTTGAGGCCCATGAAGGCCCATATACCCCGGGGTTCCGTAACCCCGGTGTTCCGAATATCCTGTTTTCACTGAACCATTCCAAGTCCAAACTTAGGCTTCCAATATATCAATCTTTATGTCTCGACCATTTCGAGACTCCTCGTCATGTCCGTGATCACATCCGGGACTCGAACAAACTTCGTGCATCAATACTTATAAACTCATAATGAACTGTCATCGAACGTTAGCGTGCGGACCCTACGGGTTCGAGAACTATGTAGACATGACCTAGAACCATTCTCGGTCAATAACCAATAGCGGAACCTGGATGCCCATATTGGTTCCTACATATTCTACGAAGATCTTTATCGGTCAAACCGCATAACGACATACGTTGTTCCTTTGTCATCGGTATGTTACTTACCCGAGATTCGATCGTCGGTATCCAATACCTAGTTCAATCTCGTTACGGTAAGTCTCTTTACTCGTTCCGTAATACATCATCTCACAACTAACTCATTAGTTGTAATGCTTGCAAGGCTTAAGTGATGTGCATTACCGAGAAGGCTCGAGATACCTCTCCGACAATCGGAGTGACAAAACCTAATCTCAAATACGCCAACCCAACAAGTACCTTTGGAGACACCTGTAGTACTCCTTTATAATCACCCAGATTCCAGTGACGCTTGGTAGTACCAAAGTGTTCCTCCGTAAACGGAGTTGCATAATCTCATAGTTATAGGAACATGTATGGGTCATGAAGAAAGCATTAACATACTAAACGATCAACTGTTAAGCTAACGGAATGGGTCATGTCAATCAGATCATTCAACTAATGATGTGACCTTGTTAATCAAATAACAACTCCTTGTTCATGGTCAGGAAACATAACCATCTTTGATTAACAAGCTAGTCAAGTAGAGGCATACTAGTGACATACTGTTTGTCTATATATTCACACATGTATTATGTTTCCGGTTAATACAATTCTAGCATGAATAATAAACATTTATCATGATATAAGGAAATAAATAATAACTTTTATTATTGCCTCTAGGGCATATTTCCTTCACAACTTTGGAGGACTTCGTACCATCATGCCATGGTTACTTCCGGCTAATGATGAAGCAATGGATTTCTTCAATACTTTGACACTATCGGTACCCCCCTATCGGAAAAGGAAGAAAAGAGGAAGAAGGAAGAAGAAGAAGAAAAAAAAGAAGAAAAAAAAAGAGGAGAAGAAGAAAAGAATAGAATTTCTATTTTTTTCTTCTTCTCCTCTATTGCTTTCTTCTTCTCCTCTTCTTTTTCTTCTTTTTCCTCTCATTCTTTTTCTTCTTCTTCTTCCTTCTTCCTTCGGATCCTAGAACCCTCGAACCCTCGACCCTAGAACCCTCGAACCCTAGAACCCTCGAACCTAGAACCCTCGAACCCTCAAACCCTTGTGCCTCGAAACCTCGACCGGCCTCGACGACCCTCGACCCTCAAAACATTGACCCTCGACCGGCCTCGACGACCCTCGACCCCTCTGTGACCCTCTTGACCCTCTAGCCTAGTTCCCGACCGTCGACCCCTCAGCGATCCTCGACACCCTCGTTCCCGATAAAAAGAAGAAGAAGAAGAAGAAGAAATGAGAAGAAGAAAAAAGAGAAGAAGAAGAAAGAAGAAGAAAAAATAGAAGAAAAAAAGAGAGAGAAGAAGGAAAAAGAAAAAATAGAATTTTTTTCTTCTTCTCCTCTATTCCTTCTTCTTCTCCTTTTTCTTCTACTTCCTCTTCTTATTTTTTCTCTCTTCTTCTCCTTCTTCCTTCTTCCTCTTTTATTCTTTTTCCTTATTTTCCTTCTTCCCCGACGACCCTAACTCTAAACAGTACAACTTCCTCGACGTCCCCGCCTCTCTCTAATGAACAAAATAAAATCTATGAATAAAAAAAACATCATATTCTATGAACAAAAAACATCATATTCCATCCACATCGATCCATGCATACATCATATATATGATCATATCTATGAACAAAAATATTCATATGATCATCTATGAACAAAAAAATCACATATATCCATACATCAATATATATACATTTATGAAAAATCATGAACATTTATGAAAAAAAAAACATGGCGGCGGGCGGCAGGGGGCAGGGCAGGTGCTGCTGGGCTCATCAGGGCGGAGGCGACGGCAGGTCGCGCGCGACGGGGCGGCGGGGAGGCGGAGGCGACGGCGAGGTCGGGAGGCAGGGCGGCGACGGCGAGGTCGACGAGGTCGCGGAGGCAGGGCGGCGACGGCGAGGCGCGCGACGACGGGCCGGGACGGCGACGACGAGGCAGAGGCGACGGCGTTAGGGCGAATCACGGTCGGCGACGACGGCGGGGGCAGGCAGCGGCGGCGACGACGAAAGGGGCAGACGGCGGCGACGACGACGCGCGGGCGACGGCGGCGATAACGGGCGCGGCAACGGCGATGATGGTGACGACGGGCGTGGGCGACGGCGACGGCGTCGTGGCAGCCTGGCGGCGTCGGGGAGGTGAAAATGCGCGATGAATCTGAAATTTCCCAACTGCTTTCTTATATAGCAAGGGCATTAGTCCCGGTTGGTGCCATGACCCGGGACTAATGCCCCCCTTTAGTCCCGGTTGGTGCCACCAACCGGGACCAAAGGCCAAATTTCAGCAGCCCAAAGGGCGGGAAGCGGCGGCCTTTGGTCCCGGTTGGTGGCACCAACCGGGACTAAAGGGGTGCAATAGTCCCGGGTCGTGCCACCAACCGGGACCAAAGGCCTGTGCTGCCCCGAACCCAAATATTTAGTCCCACCTCGCTAGTTGAAGGGCGCCGGCACTGGTTTATAAGCGCTGGTGTGCCTCCCCTTTCGAGCTCCTCTCTAATGTAGGCTTTCGGGCCTAATCTTGCTACTGCCTGTGGGCCTATTGGGCCTCTGCGGGCCTGAATCCTGGCCCGTGTAGGGTTTCTAGTCGTATTCAGGCCGTGGGGGCCATGGTGGCACTTTTTTTTGCTTTATATTTTATTTCTTTTTGCTTTTAGTTTTAGAAAAAATATAAACTTTCTATTAGTGCCATTAGTTTTAAAATTTGAAAACACTTTTTTTGTTTTCTTTGTTGCTTTATTTATTTTATTTTGTTTCTACTTACAACAAAATACTTATTGTTGCTATTTTTATTTTTTCAAGTTTTTTGTTTTGTTTTCTGCATTATTTATTTTCTTTTGGTTTTTGCTTTATTTTTTAATTCTTTTTGCTTTTAGGTCAGCAAAATTATAAACTTTCTGTTAGTGCTTTTAGTTTTAGAAAAATATAAACTTTCTGTTTGTGCCACTAGTTTTAAAATTCAAAAACACTTTTTTGTTTTCTTTGTTGCTTTATTTATTTTATTTTGTTTCTACTTACAACAAAATGCTTATTGTTGCTATTATTATTATTTTTTCAAGTTTTTTGTTTTGTTTCCTGCATTATTTATTTTCTTTTGGTTTTTGCTTTATTTTTAATTCTTTTTGCTTTTAGGTCAGCAAAATTATAAACTTTCTGTTAGTGCCATTTGTTTTAGAACAATTATAAACTTTCTGTTTGTGCCATTAGTTTTATAAAATTTGAATTCTTTGAAATTTGTGTGAATCACAAGTTTGTGAGCTCAACAAGGCGTGAGGGACGGGCTTATAAACCGGTGTGAGCGCCCTTCGTTGGCGAGGTTTTCAAATTCATAGTTTTCAAATGAACTCTGAAAAAGTTGGCATAGCATGTTCATGAACAAAACGGACAATGGTATCATACTCGTGTGTTACAAAGTTGGCATGGTATCATCATAATAGTTGCGGGAGAAAGTCTTCACTTTTTCTTCGCTTGTGTCGTTTGCTTATTGCGCCGTAACCATGGATAATCTTCATCTTTTATCAGGATGCTTGGGTCAGCCTTGACTTTGAAGGGGGAATTTCATGAAACTTTTCATACTCTTGAGACATGTCTGCTCTTGCCCTCCACTCCAAGGATGTCCCTTTTCCTGAAAGAACTATGTGGCGCTTTGGCTCATTGTATGATGTATTCGCTTCCTTATCTTTTCTTTTCCTCGGTCTGGTAGACATGTCCTTCACATAGATAACCTGTGCCACATCATTGGCTAGGACGAACGGTTCGTCGGTGTACCCAAGATTTTTCAGATCCACTGTTGTCATTCCGCATTTGTGGGTCTACCTGCACTCGCCTCCCGACAGATTGACCCACTTGCACTTAAACAAAGGGACCTTAAAATCTACTCCGTAGTCAAGTTCCCATATGTCTACTATGTAACCATAATATGTGTCATTTCCTTGTCGGTTGTTGCATCAAAGCGGACACCGCTGTTTTGGTTGGTGCTCTTTTCATCTTGGTCAATCGTGTAAAATGTATTCCCATTTATCTCAGATCCTTTCCAAATCATTACAGTCGAAGATGGTCCCCGGACAACAAGTACAACTCATCACAAACAGTGTTGTCACCTCCGAGACGTGTTTCCAACCAACTGCTGAAAGTCCCGATGTTTTCACATGTAATCCAATCGTCGCCTTTGCTCCGGTGTTTGGAGCGCAGACTGTTCTTGTGTTCATCGACATACGGGTCACCAAGGTAGAGTTCTCAGAACTGTAGTGTGCTTGAGACCAAGAATATCCGTCCCTGCATATTATTGAGTCTCTTCCAAGCGTGTTTTTTCGAATCAGTCTCCCCTCATACCGCGATTTAGGGAGACCTATCTTATTAAGGCCAGGAATGAAGTCAACACAAAACCCGATGACATCCTCTGTTGATGGCCCATGGAGATGCTTCCTTCGGCCTAGCATGGTTACTGAACATATTTCTTTAGGACTCCATGAACCTCTCAAAGGGGTACATATTGTGTAGAAATACGGGCCCCGTAATGACAATCTCGCCGACTAGATGAACTAGGACGCAAGCGTCATGATATTAAAGAAGGATGGTGGGAACACCAGCTCGAAACCGACAAGACATTGCGCCACATCACTCCTTAGCGCTATACGATTTCTGGATCGATCACCTTCTCGAGATATTGCATTGAGGAATGCACATAGCTTCACAATGGCTAATCGGACGCTTTCCGTAGAAGCCCTCTCAATGCAACCGGAAGCAGTTGCGTCATAATCACGTGGCAGTCATGAGACTTTAGGTTCGGAACTTTTCTCCGACATATTTATTATTCCCTTTATATTCGACGAGAAGCCAGTCGGGACCTTCATATTGAGCAGGCATTGAAAGAATATTTCTTTCTCTTCTTTCGAAGAGCGTAGCTGGCAGGACCTTCATACTTGCTTCGGAGGCATGCCCTCTTTTTCGTGTAAGCGTTGCAGGTCCTCTCGTGCCTCGGTGTATCTTTTGTCTTTCCATACACGCCCAAGAAGCCTAGCAGGTTCACGCAAAGGTTCTTCGTCACGTGCATCACGTCGATCAAGAGCGGACCTCTAGGTCTTTCCAGAGGGTAGGTCCCAAAATATAGATTTCTTCTTCCACATGGGTGCATGATTCTCAGCGTCATTCGAACAGCTAGCCGCCGACCCTTTCCAAAGATTACGTGTAAATCATTGACCATAGCAAGTACGTGATCACCGGTACGCATGGCGGCTTCTTCCGGTGATCTGCCTCGCTTTTGAAATGCTTGCCTTTCTTTCGACATTGATGGTTGGTCGGAAGAAATCGACGATGGCCCAGTACACATTCTTCCTGCAGCTTCCCGGTATATACTATCGGTGTCAAGTAAACAGTGCGTGCATGCGTGGTATCGCTTGTTTGTCTGTCCCGAAAGGTTATCGAGAGCGGGCCAATCGTTGATTGTCACGAACAGCAACGCCTTTAGGTCAAATTCTCCTTTTGTGCTCATCCCACGTCGTACACCGCTTCCATTCCACAGCTATAAAAGTTCCTCAACTAATGGCCTTAGGTACACATCAATGTCGTTGTCGGGTTGCTTAGGGCCTTGGATGAGAACGGCATCATAATGAACTTCCGCTTCATGCACATCCAAGGAGGAAGGTTATACATACATAGAGTCACGGGCCAGGTGCTGTGATTGCTGCTCTGCTCCCGAAAGGATTAATGCCATCCGCGCTTAAAGCAAACCATACGTTCCTTGGGTCCTTTGCAAACTCATCCCAATACTTTCTCTCGATTTTTCTCCATGCGACCCGTCGTGGGTGCTCTCAACTTCCCATCTTTCTTACGGTCCTCACTGTGCCATCGCATCAACTTGGCATGCTCTCCGTTTCGAGCAGACGTTTCAACCGTGGTATTATAGGAGCATACCACATCACCTTCGCAGAACCCTCTTCCTAGGAGGCTCGCCGTCAACATCACCGTGGTCATCTCGTCTGATCTTATACTATAATGCACCGCATACCGAGCATGCGTTCAGATCCTTGTAGGCACCACGGTAGAGGATGCAGTCATTAGGGCATGCATGTATCTTCTCCACCTCCAATCCTAGAGGGCATACGACCTTCTTTGTTGCGTATGTACTGTCGGGCAATTCGTTATCCTTTGGAAGCTTCTTCTTCATTATTTTCAGTAGCTTCTCAAATCCTTTATCAGGCACAGCATTCTCTGCCTTCCACTGCAGCAATTCGAGTACGGTACCGAGCTTTGTGTTGCCATCTTCGCAATTGGGGTACAACCCTTTTTTGTGATCCTCTAACATGCGATCGAACTTCAGCTTCTCCTTTTGACTTTCGCATTGTGTCCTTGCATCGACAATGACCCGGCGGAGATCATCATCATGGGGCACATCGTCTGGTTCATCTTGATCTTCAGCAGCTTCGCGTTGCAGCACCATCGCACATCGTCTGTGCAACTTGATGTTCAGTAGCATCACCGTATTCAGGGGCACATAGTTGTCATCGTACTCTTCTTCCTCGCCGCCTTCCATCATAACCCCTATTTCTCCGTGCCTCGTCCAAACATTATAGTGTGGCATGAAACCCTTGTAAAGCAGGTGGGTGTGAAGGATTTTCCGGTCGAGTAAGACTTCAGATTCCCACATATAGGGCATGGACAACACATAAAACCATTCTGCTTGTTTGCCTCAGCCACTTCGAGAAAAGCATGCACGCCCTTAATGTACTCGGAGGTGTGTCTGTCACCGTACATCCATTAGCGGTTCATCTGCGTGCATTATATATAATTATGTGTCAAAAATCATTACGTAACATCATGAATAGATAATTAAGTGACCAAATTAATAGAAGTTCATCATCACATAAAACCAAAGTACATACATAGTTCTCATCTAACAACATAAAGCTCTGCAGAGCATCTAAATTAATTAAACCATACATTGAAACTATGTAAAACATTTCAATGTGAAAACAAATACGATCATAATCGCAACCAAGGTAACAACTGATCCAACGGCATAATGATACCAAGCCTCGGTATGAATGGCATATTTTCTAATCTTTCTCATCTTCAAGCGCATTGCATCCATCTTGATCTTGTGATCATCGATTTACATCCGCAACATGCAACTCCAATATCATCTTCTCCTCCTCAAGTTTTTTATTTTTCCTTCAAGAAATTGTTTTCTTCTTCAACTAAATTTAACCTCTCGACAATAGGGTCGGTTGGAATTTCCGGTTCAACAACCTCCTAGATAAATAAAATCTATGTCACGTTGGTCGGCATAATTTTCATAAACAATAAATGAACCAATAGTTATGAAAAGATAATATATACCACATCCGAATCATAGACAGGACGAGGGCCGACGGGGGCGGATACCAAAACCATCGCACTATATAAGATGCAATAATAAAAGTAAGAAAATAATACAAGTAAGAATATTTTTCCTTTCGAAAGAAGATAAGAACAAGAGGCTCACCACGGTGGTGTCATGGCGATGAGATCGGCGCGGGTGATCGACGGCGGTGAAGACGGGGACGGGGCGTGACGGACCGCTAAACCTAGACAAATATTGAGGAAAATGGAGGTTAGAGGTCGAGCTTGGAGAGGAGAAAGCTTAAGTAGTGTGGCTCGGGCATTCCATCGAACACCTTGTGTGCATAGGAGGTGAGCTAGAGCACCACCAAGCCCCCTCCCCCTCGGCCAGAAAAAACAGAGCAGTGTGCTCTGCTCTTGCGCGAGGGGCTATATATAGGCAGCACTATTGGTCCCGGTTGGTGGCATGAGCCGGGACTAAAGGGAAGCCTTTGGTCCCGGTTCATGCCACCAACCGGGACCAATAGTGGTGGGCCAGGAGCGAGGCCCATTGGTCCCGGTTCGTCCCACCAACCGGGACCAAAAGGTCCGGACGAACCGGGACCAATGGCCCACGTGGCCCGGCCGGCCCCCTGGGCTCACGAACCGGGATAAATGCTCACATTAGTCCCGGTTCTGGATTGAACCGGGACTAATGGGCAAAACAGGCCTCAACGATAGCCCCTTTTTCTACTAGTGGAAGAGGATGACTACCATGATAGTGAGGATGATGATGAAGAAAATGAGGAGTTGGGCCTGGAAATTGATGATGATGATGATAGCCATGATGATGGTGCAAGTCAATCTGATGGAGGAGATTCGCCAATGCAAGTTGAAAAGGATTTAACAAGCCAAGTTGGAAACAATGTTGAGGTAACAAGTGATGGTAGTTTGGTGAACCGTAGATCTGAACGGGTTAGGCAAGCAAAGAAGGTCAAGGAGGTCACCAGCCTTTATAATTGACAAGTAAGTTCCTTGTGATGACATCTATAATTTCCCATTTATGCACTTTCTTATATTCTGTCATAAACATGTGGTGTTTGCTTTAGCCCATATGATTTTATATGTTGTTTCAATTGGGGTTGCCATCTATTAACTGTTGTTTCTGCCATCTACTTGATGTTTATATAATTCACAATGCGTTAGTCCATATGATTCTATATGGTGTTTCAATTGGGGCTGCCATCTATGAGTTATTGCTGCCATCTACTTGTAATGTTTATATAATTCACAATGCTTTAGTCCATCTGAATTTATATGTTGTTTTAATTTGGGCTGTCATCTATGAGTTGTTTCTGCCATCTACTTGTAATATTTATATAATTCACATTGTTTCTGCCCATATGATTTTATATGTTGTTCCAATTGCGGCTGCCATCATTGAGTTGTTGTTTCTGCCATCTACTTGTAATGTTTACTAGATCATGATAGGCGCGCGTTGCCGCGCCCGTTCATTTTTTCAATAGAATAATAGGAAATCCATAAATGTATGATGGCATAAAACACACACAACCAATTCCCAAAAAATGGAAGGACACACTCTGAATTACAAATAATCAAATAACACAATGACATATTTTCTAAGTCATTCAGCAGCCAGGTTGAGCTACCGGCTATTTTTTTGCAGTAAAATGAAACAAATTTAATTCTAACAAACGGATGTGAAACCTCTTTTACCGGGAAGGATTGCCATAGTCCGGAGATGGAGACAAACAAAGATGGTTTTCCAGTCTCATCAACATCATCAGCACATATTGAAAAGTACACCTATAAACTTGTCATTTTTTTGAGAGAATGCATGTAATCCCCTTTGTCAAATATGAGGCATTGAAAAAATACCCAATAATAGTGTGACAATACTGTAACTAATCGCCCAACCAGCTCGAGCCGGTCATGACGCATGCATGTCTTTGTCGCTGTGATGGAAAGCTCGACAAGAATAAAGACAACTGAGAATATCATGGTGCCTGCTATTCCTAGCAGCGAGAGTATATATATACTTCCCAAACCAAATAGTTGAAGTTGGAACTGTTTCACCTAAATTAAATAACCTCCAACCACCTCGAGCCGGTCATGATGCATGCATGTTTTTTTCGTTTGAATAGCCTGCAAGGTATCATCAGTTATTTGTGAATATGTCAAAAGCTAATAACTGACTTATCTGTGAAGATGTAAAAAGCTAACAACTGACCTAACATAACTATTCTATTTCGAAGCTTGTTAAAATCAACAAACTGAAAGCAAACCAAATACATTTATTATGAATGGAATATTTTGCCTGATCCATGAATAGGTTGAATAATTTGTCAATCAGGCTCGGGTGACCAGCCAATATGCTTGAGGAATTACACCTGCATTAGTCAAACAAACACACAGATTTAGATTCACAAGACCAATTTACTCAATGAAACAACACAATGTCTAAATACTCTTTAACTTGGTAGTCCTGGATAAAAATAATGATCTTGTTCTTAGTCGATGTGCTACAACACATGAAAATAGGCCAGACCAATGAATGGATGGCCCACAGAAAGAACGCAGAAATCTCCAAATTTCTGCCCACTCAATTTATAAAATAACTAATGCAGCTAGCAGATATACCTCTCAACATTCCTACCATAGCCTCTATAAGCTGGAATTCTAGGAGTATTGGTTATTTTCATATGTTACAACCTGTTATTTTTCCTCAACGCTGCAACAACACCACACCATGCAAATATAATTTAACATATGTAAAGTGAAAAAAACTGCATGTGTCCTGTAAACGTGCCGCTTCAAATGTACCGAATCAAGCATCGCTTCAGGTCATCCAGCTCAGAGAAAAGCTGCTGTACCATTACACAGAAGTAACTCACAAAATGTCTGGCTTAATCAGAATAAGGATGGCCTAAATAGCTCACAAAATAAATGATAGAGCTTGACAGAAAATATATTTAATTTAATTTGAAGAGAGGTCAAAAATCTGGAATCAGCTTCCGTCATGGAAAGGGGATTTCAGTTATGAACACAATGTACATACATGAGAAAAAACGTAGAACCGGTGATAACTTAGTGAGGAGCCAATCATGAAACCAGTGAATTAGTATGAAGATATTGAATTTGCAACAAATTAGAAATAGATACAGCAGCCAAGGAAAAACATCCTAGAAGCGAAACTTGGCCTTACATTAGAGAATAGACACATTTTGCACAGCAAAGAAAATTAGATCTACTGATCTCCACTGCCATATTGTTTTTTTTCTTAAACATGTCCACTGCCACATGTTTCTTATAATGCATGAAAGAAGTAGAAAGAGATATAGAATATATCGAAGATCAAAATGCTGGGGAGAGGGAAAGAAAAAAGTACTTCAATACATCCCCAATATACTTTCAGTCAAAACACCCAGCTCTTACATGAAAAAAGATGTTATTGACCAATCTGCAGCTGTATAGTGAGTTGGTAATCAATTATTTGGAGAACAGAGACATTAGACTTTTTGCTACAGAATACAGGTATCGGAAATATATGTCCTCACAAACGTCCTGATATCTGATTGACATCGACCAAATCCAAAAGATACATCAGAAAGCTATGTCTAGTTGTGAGCAGTGAGGATTACAGGGTTAGAATATCTGAATATTTAGGAGGATAAATACCCGAAGATATCATATTTTTCACATCATATCTGGTGAACACTGACATCATATCGGCAATTCATCAAACAGTTCAAGTGCAAAGGCTAAAGCGCCATCTCAACAGAAAGAAATTGGAAATATGGTAGTTGTAGAGTGCCACGGCAGGTTAGCATGTTCCATACCTTTAGATCGCTGCAGAGGTGCACGTATAGGAGGGGTCGGGGCATACACATCCACATGCTGCCATTGTAGACACCATGACCGGCCGTGCCTCCATCAGCAAGTGACCGATGTTATTTCGATCGCGCCAAAAGATCATATGACGTACGATCGTACCTTGCTTGCCGGGGGCTCGACCGAGGTAGGATCCAGCAACGGGGCAACCGAGAAGTTCAAACCTGGCGTAGAAAGAAGCTGGACCAGGCCTGCGGCGGCAACTCGCCCACCATCTCCATCTTGTGCTTGCGGTCTTCTGGATCCTCGTGCGTGTCCGACGTATACCCGCCGTCGGGGGTGCCATTGTCGCTCGGTCGAGAGAGGGATGTCGTGGCTCGAGGTTGGCGTTGACAGTGGCAGCGGCGGCGGCGACGCACAACGATACGGTCGAAGGCGAGGTCAAGGGGGTGCCTTCGTCGCTCGGGTGAGAGAGGAACGCCGTGGCTGGAGGTTGGCGTCGACAGTGGCAGTGGCGGCGGCGGCGAGGGGAGGTCGGGGAAAGAGATAGACGAAGGAGAGGGACGTGTTTGCGGGCTTCGTGGGGTTGAATGGGCTCCGAGTGTAAACAGGCCCGATTAACCAGAGGCCACCGTTTTTTCTATCAGAGTAGGAGCCCCTTAGACAGCGGCCCAGTTAGCGCGAAACTGAGCATCGGACGGCCAAGATGACGCTAATTCTTAATCTGACGGCCAAAATCTTCAAATGCGTGAGAGGGCTGGAATAGTGCGCGGTTGTAATGTATTTAAATATAATTCACAATGCTTTAATTGCAAGGTTAAGCGGCATGTGAGCAAAAGAGCTTTTGGTTTGATGAAGACTAACGGGTGGATGAACAGGAAGTCCGAAGTGAAGGTCTCTGTTCGATTCAATACTTTTGGTGCAAGACTGAAGAGTTGAAGAACAAGAAGTCTGAATTGAACTTTCTGTTTGTATTTTGGGGTCGGCATAATTGAACTTTGAATGCCGTGTTAAATTCATCGTGGACTGTAATTCTGAACCGTTATGGGTGTTCGTGTCGACTCTTGGTAGAACTATTAAGTCACATGTTACTCTTAGTATCTGAACTATCAAGTCACATGTTAATCTGGACTATCATGTTTCTTTTCTAATGGTTGCTGCTCTCCGAATTGATCCACTATGCTATTGTTTGAATGGTTGCAACTGGAGTGTTGATGTTCAGTCTGATACGTAGTGATTTGATGAATAGATTCAGCTGTTTGATTTTTACATGCATATTTTGCTAAAAGTTCTGAATACTCATCTGTTTGTTCTGTTGTATTTCAAAATTTTAGGCAAATCTCGCCCATTTTTCATTCATTTTTCGTTCAATTTTCGTCCCAAAATTCAAACTTTGTTTTACGATTTTCGTCCGAGATTTTCCGAAAAAATCCGAATTTCGCCCATTTCGTCCAGGACCGGTAAAAATCAAAAAACGAAATCCGAAATTCTGCTTCCGATGGCATTGATGTAGGTTTTGTGAGATAGGGACTAGACGAGTGAGTGCCTTCGGCCAACTTTATACTAGTAGATTCAAAACGTACCAGCCCAAGAAAATTTTGGATTTATTTTGTCCGATGTATTCAAACAAATTTTGAATTTGAAAATCGAACACCCTTAAGATAGTTATTCTTTATTAAGAACTTAGGGTTTTTATCATTTATGCCACCAGTTGTGTCTCACTACTCAGTTTTACCATTAGAAGTTTCAACTACTCAAAAATGCCATCGATCCGTGAGATGCTTGCTTAAAAATGCCATTAGATATCTAAAAAATGCCATCGTTTCGTTAGATGTTTGCTCAAAAATGTCATTAGACATTGTTATTTTCACGTCAAACCCGTTGACCATGTTATATGAAAAAAATAAGCCTAGACCCACATGTCAGTTCTCTCTATCTCACAATGATTAGTGTGGTCCCACTTGTCGGGAGTAAGCAAGCGAATAATTTTACAGAAAAATAAGAACGCTGTTGGGATCAAGTGGGCCCCATACTTGATTGTAGTGAGATAGAGGGAGAGCTGGCATGTTTGTCCATAGGTATTTATGTCATTATAACATGGCAAAAGAGATTTGAGATCACAATAATGGTATCCAGTGGCATTTTTGAGCATGTGTCTAACGAAGCGATGGCACTTTTGAGAAATTGAAAATCTTAGTGGCAAAACTGAGTAGTGGAACACAATTGATGGCATAAATGATAAAACCCCAAGAACTTAAGAACGAACTGCCGTCCGGTAAATGAAAAAAATACGGTGCTCGATCTGCCTGGTTATCTGTTAAGCTGAGCACTGGTATTTTAGATTACCCTTCTCTAAGTTCAAATACAACATTTTCAGAAAAAATCGTTCAGGATCAAGTTTTCTCGGTGGGTAGCGGAAGGGCCAGCTTTCGAACGGTTTCTGAAAATCTCAAGCGAGGAAAAAAAAATCCTGAGTAGAACAGAACCCAAGCACTATGCTGTCAAGAAGTGTATGAAGGCCAAATCACAATGTGTAATTTTGCGCAATCCCTGTTAGATGCAACATGAGGAAACACTTGAAAAAATGTACTAATTAAGAGGACGATCATCCACACCGAAGCGTAATACTTGACAGTTTACCAAGAGTAAAGTAGCAATTCTGGAGATTTGAGATTAGTAACACTGTTTGACTCCCTGTCGGCCCGTTGTCACGTCATGTTGGTGTCTTCGCCATGCCCATATATGAGGATGGTTATTTCTTTGATCAAAGTTCGCGTGCACCGAGACGAGAAATGAAGAGTGTCGGCCAATCCATCTCCAGGGGCACTACCTGCCTACAGTTAAACCCGCCAAAGCGTGCCACCTCATCCCTCGCTCCTGTATCAAGATTTATAGTGTACACGTTCGTCCCGCGGAAGTCGTCGTGCTGGACGAGCCAACATACCACACTTCATTTCTAGAATGATCAAGGGTTTCCTAAGATACACATGTGGTTTTAGCTCCATAAACTGAGTGCGGAGCCATCTTGTAGGATCACCATCCTCTTGGCGCGTCCATCTCTCTAGTTGGGAGCCTTGCCTACGAAACACCAAGAGTAACCCGTCGACATCAACAATAAGGGCGATAAATTCTGGTCCATTGCGAATTTCGGTTCTGATATATTCGGTAGGGGTCTCAATCTTCGCCACAGAGACACCACAGGTCTCAGCATCCACGTCAATGGTATGCAAGCACGAGTAGCAACCCTTGCAGTAACCAATGAGCCAGTGTGCTGTGCCACGCCACACAACGGCGCGGGGGTGCCTAAGCTCCCAATTATCACCCATCGCTTTACTGGATAATTTACTAACGCAACTCCAACTTGGCTCGCCTGATGTGAACTTGTGAAGGTTACGTGGTTGTTGTTTGATGTCAGTCTCAATGATGAGCACTTTGAAAAAGTCTGAGTACCCAGGCGGCGCCGAAGGTTGCTGCTCAACATTGGAGGAACAATCTATGCTGGTTAGAATGGTGTAGCCGCTCTTGTCGAAATCCCAATCGCACCTAAGCGGAGGGAGCTCGTCACATGCGCCAGAAAACAAATTAAACACGGCCAGCCAGATGGTTGAGGACGGACTAACATTGACATTTGGCATATCCACGCGCAGGAGGAGGACGAGGCCATGGCGAGCGACGAGCGGAACCACGTTGTGCAGCAGCCCTCTTCTGCGGCCTCTCGCGCCGCTTGTGGGGACAAATGACTTGAGATTGCGACGGCGAGGACCGAACAGCGAGTATTTCGTCGGGACGAAGGACGTGACAAAAGCAATGGCGGGCATGAAGTCGGATTTTTCCCAGATGAAGATTCCGGAGAGGAACGACGGCGTGGAGTCCGGCCAGCGGAGGCGGCGAAGGAAGGAGGCCTCGAGTATAACGCGGCGCATCTGCTTGCATGACACTGCGCAGCGGAAGAGGTCGACTACATTGTCCAAGCGCACGAGGATCTCGCGGACCACGTCGTCCGGGAGCGAGGCCCCCGTCCCTTCCATCTTCTCCCGTACTGCCATCGTCCGGCTGCGATTTGACGAGCCTCGAGTGCGAGGGCCAACGTATCTGGGAGGTGTCGTTTTTATTGGCCTCGAGGTCCGGCCGGTCCTAATTGGAGTCTCGGTTGGATCCACATGTCCGCTTCGTGCTACAATACGAACCGGAGAAGCATTAACTTGTAACTGGTAGGTTTAGTTCTGTGCCTTGGGCCAATTCCATCTTCAGAACAAGGCGGATGATAGGCGCCGGCGCACCAGCACTCCCACCCGTACGATGCGAGCTGCCGCCCCACGCGATCCGCCGCCGAGGCCACCACCGAATGACTTCTACTCCCCACTTGTTATCTTTCTTGTAGCTTATGATGTAGCGTGATTGGTATAGAATGTTGCGCATCTCTAAACTATCCTTTTCGGAGTAACCTTGCGTCTCCCTTCAATTTTGTCATGTCCTGTATAGTGATATTTAAAAATTTCTGTGATGAATTGGCAGGTATATTTTGGTATCGAATACTCATGTCGTTGCTAAATGTGGTGTATCCTTTGTGCTTCTTCACTGTATCTCACCAAATAAACTAGCATGAGTACTATATAACAAACAGTTATTAAATACAATTTATTTCTTCGGCGGGCTGATTGAGTTGTAGAACCAAATAGAATGTTACCAAGGGCACTTAATTGGAGATGGAAAGAACAGGTGCATTGGAAGTAGATTACACGATGGGTAAAGAACAAGCCAGAGTTCACACTTCATGTGCACCTTTATTGTTGCTAGATGCTTACTTGTCAAGGGAATGTTCATGATCCGCGAGCCAGAGCATTCGGTACTAACCAGTGGCCAAGAAAAGGTAACAGATGGGAGCTCTCCTAATCTCATTTGTACATATGTTGAACTATAGATATTGTTTGGTCTGCAGAGTTGAAGGTGTGACACATTAGGAGCAAGATAGCATTTGAGGACTAGCCACATGGTACCAACAAGCAGTTGGAGTTTAATGTCTGGCAGACTCTACTCAGTAAGCGCCATTTGTTTTTGTTTAATGAACTTTTGTAACGGAGAGTTATGTTTATTTTTTGAGAAACTAACGGAGGTGCGAGTATACGCCCATGCGGACTCACTACTCCCTCTGTTCCTAAATATTCGTCTTTCTAGATATTTCAACAAGTGACTACATACAAAGCGAAATGAGTGGATCTCCAGTCTAAAATATGTCTATATACATCTGTAGGTGATAGTCCATTTGAAATCTCTAAAAAGACAAATATTTAGCAACGGAGGGAGTAGAAGGCTAATGCTAAAGTCTGCATCGAAGCGATTGTTGTATCTACATGTACACATGTATGTTTTTTTAGTGATTTTTAGGTAGCATTCCCATATAATGTTGAATTACCTTCCTCACTTCAATTTGGCTTTGGTCAACAATTTAATCGAGCCAGGCCCATTTCCATCATGATGTTTGTCTAAGGCTGCTCTATCATGACTGAACATTATGGTGTTCTCGGCTATGAGAAACCTCGTTAGCACTATGTAAATGTAGCCCAGAAGACAAATGCATCATGATACGATGAGGTTATATTTAACCCCTTCTTTCCTTGCATAGTGCTAAACTGTTCTCTGGCAATTTGATCTTTGTGGTAAGAGCAAGCATGGCGGAAATTAGAGGGTGTTAACAAAATAGGTTCTGTACAAAAGCATCTCATAATCAGTGCCATAGTGTCATGACAACGTTAAGTTTGTTCCAAGCTTCATATATACAACTTGTAAATATGTCAACTATTACAGGGGTTGACTTTATCAACAAGGTAATGGTGCTTAGTGTTTTTCAACAAGGTACACTTCTACCCACTAGATGAGAACTATTGGAAAATACATGATGGTGTCTTTGAACGATTTTAGATAATACTGTAAATGTCTCGCAAAAAAACAAGGTAATACTGTAAAATATTGTGGTCGTCTTGATGACATTGAAATGCATAATTGCGAGGGCTGGTATGTGTGAATAAGACCAGTAAGGGGCAACATGCCTTTGGTACTGATCTGGTTTTGATTTATAAAAACATGTTCGAAGATAGCACCGTTTATCCGTCCCTTCTGGCGAATGAGACTGGTAGTGGGTCTCAGTTGTCATTTGTGTGGATTCATACTTGAGTTAATTGCTTGAATAACATTACATTATGTGATGAGATGTGGCATCCATGTGTTTGCCAACAAGATGGCATGAGCCTCAGCATCCGCAAGGTCTGCAGCAGTAACTTCCTACACTTCTATTGTAGATTAGACCTGGTTGGCTTGAGCCTGAACATGAACTGCAAGTCCCATATTGAGGGATCGATGACAAGAAGCATACGTGGTACCTCCAACTTGTGGTCCTGTCCCAGTATTTATATGAAAGAGTTATGCCACTTTAGAAGAAGGCAGAATAGAGTAGATAGACCGATGAAAGTCTATTTAAACTATCATGTTGCAGTTAGTACTTTTGATTCCAAAGAATTACCAAGATACACTCCATTGCTTATATGGCCCTCTAGCTATAAGTTTACTTGAAGATTTTATCACACTACCAATTGTTGTGTGCAAATATATTTTGTTTCAGAAAACTTGATCATGTGGACATTGTTATGTACAGGTATCGAAGACTTCATGACTACATGGAACCTCAATTAGAAGAAGTCAAGCTCTATTTCCTCAAGCGATATATTGGGTTGTATTGTATGATTCTATATATGCTTGTTTTGTGATGTAATATGAGTGTACTCTATAGTAAGATGGAATACGGAAATACTTGTTTTTGCAATGTAATATGGATATTATTGAGAATTTTTTGAATAAAATATTACACTTGTTAGTGATGTAGTACAAATATACTTGCAAATTTTGTAAATGAAACATTGACCTTTTGCAACAAAATGAAATATCATACTTGTATCTTTTTTCATGGGAATATAATTTTATCCAATGCATGGATGATTACGACTTGTTTGTGGAAGGGTAGATAATCCACGTATATCTGTTGCTACATAAGTAATCCACCTCCTTGGCCAAGATTGCCAAAAGTGGAGAAAAAACCAACAATTTAACTAGAAACTAGATTGGATGACCCAATTACAATGATCAGATGCTTGTCTGTGCACTACAATAGAGGTTCAGAAATCTTACCTAAATATCTTCTCAGTCATTATTTGGTGAAACCTTCTTCTTCAAAATAATATTCTTTTATTGCCTCCCAACCAGGATAAATAAGAAAAATTATTACCTATGGTTATACGTGTGTTACATGTGCACACTTACTAGTACTTGACAGATTACCAAGAGTAAAGTAGCAACTATGAGAATGGTTATTTCTTTGATCAAAGTTCACATGCGCTAAGACAAGAAGGGCGTGTTTGGTTGCCTGTGTGAGGCCCAACCAGGCCCGCGCGGGAAGCGAACGGGCTGTTTGGTTGCCTAGTTTTACTATTCGGCCTGCATAGCACGAAACTTAAAGCACCACTGGGCCTGGCTCGTTGGGAACCCAGGAATCGGCAGTTTCTCTCGAGTCAGGCTGAGGCGAGCGCACAAGGTGGGCCACTTGCACGAGGGGAGATGGGAGGGATACGAGCCGGTATGCAGCCTGTGCGTGCTTATCTTCTCCTACCTCCAGTAACCTTCCCTCTAATTCTGTTCTTCCTAGCCCCTTCCGATCTACACAACGGTGCTTCGATTCGAGGTAAGCTTTACACGAAAAAGATGCACCTCGATGCTACGGTTCCATTCAGGCGATCGGTTCGTAGTTTTCGTCAGAAAGTTCTTAATTTCGTCTTCCCGTTTGAAGTTGTTCTTGACGAATTATGTCAGATTCGTCGTGCACGATCGATCGTTTGAGTTTTCCTTTGACCAGCAGCCTAATCTCGCAGTTCCTCACAACATTCGAGTTGTAATTTTTGGTTCCGACGATTGTAGCTTCATCTCTCTTTGGCAGCAGTCTACTGCACTGACGATCCTGATGTGCTTGTGCTGCTGCAGCTGGTGGTGCTGCGGCGGTGCGGCGCGACGAGGCGCCCAGCAGCAGCAGGCGGCGGCGGCGAGCAGAGCCGCCACTGGCGCGGACGGCCTAGTGCCCGCCCCCATTTGTCTCTCTCGCCAACGCTGTGCTCAGGTCCGGGATGGCGCGAGCACTGCATTCTCCTCCTCTGTCGACTGTCTTTGCGCGAGCACCGCAACTAGTTCGTCGACGGTGTCGCTCGGTGCGCCGCCAACGGGGTCGCTCGTCGACGACTCCATGCTCATCATGTCAGACACGGCGCCACAGCCACTATCCACCGCAGTTGCCATGGTCCGGCGCACACTGCATTTCTTCTCCCTCTCCCTCTGCTAGCTCTTAACCCTGTGTGCTAAGTGCAAGTGCTAGTTCTTAATCACACCCCATGAGGACAACTAAACACCGTGTTCATGTGCCACTTGGGCTAATGCAGGCAACCAAACAAAGTGCACTTGGGTATTACCTCATGCAGCGACCCTTGATGCAGGCAACCAAACAACTTGCAGATGACGCATTTGAGGCTGTTTTTGCTCAACCAGGCTGGGTTGAGAAGTGCATGCAATGCGACTACTGTTTAGAACTTGAACCAAACACGCCCGAAATGAAGAGTGTCGGCCAATCCATCTCAAGGGCACTACCTGTGTACAGTTACACTTGTCAAAGTGTGCCAGCTCCTCCCTTGCTCCGGTCTCAAGATCTATAGTGTACACGTGCCCGTGGTGCTAGTAGTCGTCCTGGACGAGCAACACACCACCTTTCTTTCTTAGAATGGTCAAGAGCATCATAAGCGGCATATGTGGTTTTAGCTCCATACATTGAGTGCGGAGCCATACTGTAGGATCACCATCCTCTTGCCGCGTCCATATCTTTAGCTGAGAGGAACGACGGCGTCGAGTCCGGCCAGCGGAGGCAGTGAAGGAAGGAGGCCTCGAGTATAATGCGGCACATCTGCTTGCAAGACATGGCGCAACGGAAGAGGTCGACGACGTTGTCCAAGCGCT
Organism: Aegilops longissima; assembly: GCA_021605205.1. NCBI lineage: Eukaryota > Viridiplantae > Streptophyta > Magnoliopsida > Poales > Poaceae > Aegilops > Aegilops longissima. The sequence goes on along the minus strand of CM038679.1, from coordinate 719,035,127 downwards.
TGAGGATCTCGCGGACGACGTCGTCCGGGAGCGAGGCCGCCGCCGTCCCTTCCATCTTTCCCCGTGCTGCGGTCGTGCGTAGGGCTGCAAACAAGTCGAGTTCGAGCGAGTTGGACTTGGCTCAACTCAACTCATATTATAATTCGAGCGAGCTTAAATTGAGTGAAGCTCAAGATCGAGCTGTAGAACATAACTCGTGCTCAGCTTGTAACGATCTCGAGTCGATCTCGAGCTAGTTTCAAGCTAAACGAGACCACAATTTTTTTAAAGTCTATGATTATTATTCCCACTATATAAGGCACAACTTGACATAGAAAACATTAAAATATTTATCCCAATCAAAACGATGATAATAAAAAAATTTAGAATGACTTATTCTCTCACAACTGAAAGTTTAGTATCGACATAAGAGAACGATTCTTGATATATATATTTGGGAAAACAAAATATAGGCCAACAATCATATAAACTTTCAGCATAGCGCATGCTGGAGATGCCAAAAACAATAGACTACTTAACACATGGCTGACCACATACCATAATATGGCCTAAATTTTCCCTACAATTAATTAAGCTTCCATGTTTGCTTGTAAATAAAATGGAGAAAAATCCTAGGCGATATATATGGTAATAAATTATCATATTTCCATTTAATATATGACATGATCATTTAACATAATTATATTATGCCGAGCCATCGAGCTAAAATCGAGCGGGCTAGTGTTGACTCAAGATCAGCTCGTTTCTCAACCAAGCTACAAAAAGTGTTTATACTCAGCTCATTTCTTTTTGAGTCGATCTCGAGTCGAGCCAAAATACGAGTCGATCTCGAGCGGCTCACGAGGCTCGAGCTTTTCTTGCAGCCCTAGTCGTGCGCGGTGCGATTGGATGACTCTCGACCGCGCTATGCGAGAGGCCGTGGCTTTTTACAACCCAGTAGAAGAGGCTCGGGGTCCCCCAGTTGGACTCAACGTCGGGAGCAACTAGTTAACGAGCGCTCCTTCGGGAGCCTCGTAACGATCAGCGCCATTCGACGCGCCCTCAGCCATTCACCACATGTCGCGCTCTGGACGCTTCCTTCGGATTTTGTTTTTTTTTTCGCACGCGTTTTCTGCTTTTAAAACGGTTTTTTTCGGGTTTTTTTGACGTTTTGATTTTCGACGTCTTCTTTAGCTTGTCGATCAAAAAAGTTTTCAAAAAATAAAATTTGCGTGAAAAAACACATTTTTTTCTTTCACGAAAGTCACCGTTTCTCTTTCGCGAGAGTCACGGCCGTGCCTCTCAGAAAGGAAAAAAATACGTGTTTTTTGTTTTTTTTTCTTTCACAAGAGTCATGGTTTTGCTTCCGCGAGAGGCATGGTTGTGCTTTCGCCAGAGTCACGGCCGTGCCTCTCGAAAAGGGAAAAAATACGCGTTTTCTGTTTTTTTCTTTCGCGAGAGTCACGGTTTTGCTTCCGCGAGAGGCACGGTTGTGCTTTCGCGAGAGTCACGGTCATGCCTCTCGGAAAGGAAAAAAATACGCGTTTTCTGTTTTTTTTTCTTTCATGAGAGTCACGGTTTTGCTTCCGCGAGAGGCCCGTTGTGTTTTCGTGAGAGTCACGACCGTGCCTTTCGGAAAAAAACGTGTTTTCTGTTTTTTTTTCCTTCCACGAGAGTCACGGTTTTGCTTCCACGAGAGACAAAGTTGTGATTTCGTGAGAGGCATGGGCGTGCCTCTTTCAGAAAGGGAAAAAACCCATGCTCCTGGTTCGGTTTTTCTGTCTGGTTGTTTTCGTGAAAAAAAAATCGTCAAAACCTATCAACATGGAATCTAGTTTTGAAGATCTCGACGCGAGGAATCCAACGGTGAAAACGGTTCGAGATTTGGACGCACAGTTTAAGAGATGAAACATTTTGAATAAACGGATCTACGAAAAAAAGAAAAAATCCCATGTTACGACAAGTAGCGTGCTGTATGTGCGCCACTTGTCGCGATCTGGGAAGGTGGAGTATTTTTTTGCAACGAGTACTCCTTAATTAATGATTTCCCCCAACGCCGGATTCACAAGTCGACCGTAGACCCTCTCGGCCCGTGTGAACGCGGGCCTAACCAGGCTATCCAAACCAGGCCGAGCCTGCTAACCTGCTAGGACAAGCCCATCCGGCCTCGCAGCCCTGCTCATCCGATCGGGAACCTCGCCGAACAGCCTCGAAATCGAAATCAGTCGCACAAACCATCCCCTTCCGCCGACGTCTTCCCCTCCAACCCGCCCGCCCCTAAACCCTAGGGCGCCTCCCTCCCCCCCTCCCCGGCGCGCGGCGGCCGGCCGGCGAGCGAGCAAGCGAGCGATGGAGGACGAGCAGATGGAGAGGAAGGTGCAGCAGTACCTGCACCGCAAGGGCTTCCGCCTTACCGAGCTCGCGCTGCAGGAGGAGCGCAACCGCCTCTCCACCACCTCCCTCTCCAACGTCTCGCTCTCCAGGTGCGCCCGCCCGACCGCCGCCGAATCCTCTAAGTCTCGACACCCCCCCCTCCCCCCCCGCCCCTTCCGCTGGCCGCCGCGGCCCCGCCCCCCAAGTCTCGCGTAGTAGCCACTGGTTTCCGTGCTGTTTATGTCAGGAATGGCGCCGGACTGGCGGTCCCGAGTGGCCGAGTTGCGGCGGCTTGGCTCCCCTGACTCGTGCCGGGCTGTTTCTGCTAGGGTTTATTTCACTCCGAGTTCAGAACCAACTTACCCGCTCGGGCGTGAGAAATTGATACTACTTTCGCTTTGGCAATGGCAAACCTTCAACATGATTTGGGCCTTGAGCAGAGTTTATGGGGGCTAATCTGGAGTATCATGTCAAATATGCTCGAAAACTGCTCTAATTCCATGTTAATCTGAAAAATTTAGGGTCCTGATAACTGCCACACGTGTGGCATGATGCCCACCCGACCACACGACTCTGTGTGGCATACCCGCAGGCAGCCCACACGACGTTGTGTGGGTGAACATTGGACTGTCCACACGTGTGGCAGGAAGGCAGCTGGACCGAACGAATGACGATCGCTCTCCCCGCCTGCATCGCTGCCACCACCCAAACGTCCATCCTATCGGCCCTACAGGCCTTTTCTATATTGGGCCCTACAAGAAGAAAAAAAGCCTAGATTTTTTTCCGTCACAAAAAAAGCCTACGATGCCATCCAACAACTTTAAAAGTAGGAAAAACTATGTGAATTTCCAGAAAAGTTGCCACTACATTTACGACTTGCCATCATGTTACTTTTTATAAAAATGGCAGGGTTTACCAAAACATATTAAATTGTCATGGCAGAAAGAATATGTTTCGGAAAATGACATGAACTAAAATGTTCTATAGATCATCATCCATACACTATATAGTTCCATGATGCATAGGCTATATTTGCCATGAGGCATGGCAACTTTGTTGAAAAAGTGTTATATATACCATGGCAATTTGCATATGTATCACAGGGCAGAAAAAAATGGATTAAAAATTTGTTTATGTTTTTCCGTGCCAATCAAACAACACAAAAAAGATTAAAATTGCCATGGCAAATGCATATACAAATTTACCGTGGGACTTTTTTGTCAAAATTGCCATGCTTATATATGATTTCTTTGCCATTATTGTGAAATAATAAAAAAAGATATCAAAAATTGCCATGGCAAAAAACATGGTCCATGGTATTTTATCAAAACTTGCCATCTTTGTTTAATTAAATTGCTGTGTATATAAAACAACATGAAAACAAAGATCAAAATTGCAATGGCAAAAGCGTATTCTAATTTGCCATGGAATATTTAATCAAATTTGCCATGCTAATATAAAAAAATTAGCATGAATATGAAATAAAAATAAAAAAATGATCAATAGTTGCCATGGCAAAAGCATGCTAAAAATTGCCATGGTATTTTACCAAAATTGCAATGATTGTGAAATAATAAAAAAACAAAAATTGCTATGGCAAAAGCATGTTCAAAACTAACCATGCTATTTTACCAAGACTTGCCATCTTTGTGTAATTAAATTGCCATCTATGTGAAACAACACGAAAAGGAGATCAGAATTGCCATGGCAATGCATATTCTAATATGCCATGGATTTTTTTATCGAATTTGGAATGCTAATATAAATAATTTTGCAATATTGTGAAATATTACAAAAATGATGAATAGTTGCCATGGCAAGGGAATGTTCAAATTTTGACATGGCATTTTACCAAATTTTGCCATGTTTGGTATCATTAATTTGCCATGTAACGGAAATAACACAAGAAATTGTCAAATTTGCCATGAAAAAATGTATATTTGAATGCCATGCCAAATGCATATTCAAATTTTTGTGGGTTTTTTTATCAAATTTGCCATGCTTATGTATAAACAGTTGCCATGAATGTGAAATTATACAAAAATTGTGATGGCAAAAAGCATGTTCAAACTTGCCATGGCGTTTAACCAAGACTTGCCATCTTCTTTGGTATTAAGTTGCCGTGTATGTGAAACAACACAAAAAATCGCCATGAACATGGCAACATATTAAACTACATTTGCCATGCTCTCATAGAACTCAAATTGCCATGTTGCAAAGAAAAACATGGCAACACATCATATATTTACATGGCAACACAACCCTTTTGTTAGTTCTGTAGCAACACATCATGGAAAATCTGAAAAGTTGAGTTGCCATGGCAACTAAAAACGAAAAAGTTTGACATTTTGATAAAAATAACACGGAAAATTTGAATGTGTATTTGCCATGGCAATATTTTCCATCATTTCTTTGTGCTATTTTATCCGTGGTAAATTTGTTAAACATTTTTCCATGGCAAACTGTTGTAAAATCATGTCATGCCAAATTGTGAAACAACATGAAATGAAGATCAGAATTGCCATAGCAATGCATATTCTAATATGCCATGTATTTTTTTATCGAATTTGGAATGCTAATATAAATAATTAAATATTACAAAAATGATGAATAGTTGCCATGGCAAGGGAATGTTCAAATTTTGACATGGCATTTTACCAAATTTTGCCATGTTTGGTGTCATTCATTTGCCATGTAACGGAAATAACACAAGAAATTGTCAAATTTACCATGGAAAAAATGTATATTTGAATGCCATGCCAAATGCATATTCAAATTTTTGTGGGTTTTTTTTATCAAATTTGCCATGCTTATGTATAAACAGTTGCCATGAATGTGAAATTATACAAAAATTGTGATGGCAAAAAGCATGTTCAAACTTGCCATGGCATTTAACCAAGACTTGCCATCTTTATTTGGTATTAAGTTGCCGTGTATGTGAAACAACACAAAAAAATCGCCATGAACATGGCAACATATTAAACTACATTTGCCATGCTCTCATAGAACTCAAATTGCCATATTGCAAAGAAAAACATGGCAACACATCATATATTTACATGGCAACACAACCCTTTTGTTAGTTCTGTGGCAACACATCATGGAAAATTTGAAAAGTTGAGTTGCCATGGCAACTAAAAACGAAAAAGTTTGACATTTTGATAAAAATAACACAACAAATTTGAATGTGTATTTGCCATGGCAATATTTTCCATCATTTCTTTGTGCTATTTTATCCGTGGCAAATTTGTTAAACATTTTTCCATGGCAAATTGTTGTAAAATCATGTCATGGCAAATTGTTCTAAATTTATGTCATGGCAAAACCTATATTTTTTTCCATGACCAACACTCTAGTTAGCCATGGCAAATCTGTAACTTTTTTTCACATGACAAAAAATCTAGTTAGCTCAAATGTAAATTTGCCATGGCAACTATACCATCTGGATGAGGGTAAATGTGCCACCTGAACTAACTTGCCTCTTCAAAAATTAAGATGGCAAAAATGGTAGCAACTCCGGCCACGGTCGCCGGCCACGAATTCAAAGGGCACAATGCCTCTGTATATCGATATTGAGGGAAGGAAGCAGGGGTAAGACGCAGCTCACCTTGGGGGTGTGCTGGTGACCACGGAGGAGTCAAGGGAAGCAGGACGACGGCAGGAACTAGAGGAGAGCATCGGCGGCGAGCCCTCCTCCACTGCCCCGGCCCGCCTCACACGCGTGACACCGTCCTTTGGTCGGCGAAACTCCTCTCTGTAGTGGCCCGCCTTGGCTCCGCTGCCACCAACCATGGGAATTGCTGCGCGAGGGAGGTTAAGATGTCGGGCACGCCGTGCGCTTCCACGCCCTCAAGCAATCCACCGCGCGCGTCTCCACATCGTCGTCGATGCGCACTGCGCCACCCCCGCCGCTGCCGACCCCGTCTTTGGATGCGGGGCTGGTTGAGAGGATTACGCCATCGCCGTCGCCTGGGTTGGGGCCGACGGCGCCCGTGGCTTGCTCAGCCATAAGCATCCCCTGCTCCGTCGGCTCCTCGTCTGTGACGCGGTGCCAAATTAAGGCGGAGCTACGCGCGCTCGATGCGGGGACAACGAGACCCGACCTCACCCCGCCGACCTCGGCGACGACGGCAGGTCGACGCCGGCAGCCCGTCTTCAGATCCGGCGAAGAAAAGGGGGAGAAAACAGTGAGGAGTATTGGGGGAGGAGGCCGTTGGGGTGGGGTGAAGGGGAGTTGTGCCATCGCGGTCGCCGGCGAGGACGCCGGCCACCTGACGGAGCCGGAATCCTCTCTGAATCGCCGGGATCCTCTCTCTCTCTCTGCTCACTTGCTCCGTGTGGGGAGGGGGGAGGTCAACGAGAAGGGTGGGAGTGAGCGAGCGAGGAGAGGACAGCGTTCGGGCAAGGACCCAAACAGCCCGCACGACCGCTACTGCTGACGTGTATGTGCGCCCTGCTTTAAGATTGATGCAACGCATCTAACGGCAGCGAGGGCGTTCGGACGAAGTGGTCTCAGCCCACACATGTGGGTGTTAACATTAAATTTACTATGTTCTCCTTTGTTGACAGGCCGGATAACGACCCAGCAAGATACTATGATGGCTACAACAAGCTAAGATCATGGGCATACAATTCTCTGGACCAATACAAGGTGTGCTACATTAAGTGTGGATTGTGATTCACGTTTAAGTAGGACGATCAATTGTAAGGATGTTGAGGCTGGATCTGAACTCGTGGAAGACCTGTGTGGGTAGCCCCTTGGTGAACAAATCGGCGAATTGCGAACTGGAAGGGACGTGTAAGACACCAATGTCACCGAGAGCCACGCGGTCGCGGGCAAAATGAAGATCGATCTCGGTGTGCTTTGTCCGCTGGTGTTGGACGGGATTAGAGGCAATGTAGGAGGCCGATACATTGTCACAATAGACGATGGTAGCATGGGTTGGCGGGCGACGAAGCTCATGCAAGAGGTGGCGCAACCAACATGACTTGGCAACGCAGTTGGCGACGCCACGGTATTCGGCCTCAGCACTGGATCGTGAGACAGTGGCTTGCCTCTTGGAGGACCAGGACAATAGGTTTGCCCTAGAAAGACACAGAACCCTGATGTGGACTTGCGCGTGTCCGGACAGCCGGTGTCCGGACAGCCGGCCCAATCGGCATCGGTGTAAGCCACAAGGTTGAGGGAGGATGACTTGTACAGTTGCAAGCCATGGTGGTTAGTGCCACGGAGATAGCGAAGGATGCGTTTGATGAGTTGCGTGTGAGAATCACGAGGCGCATGCATGAAGAGACACACTTGTTGAACCGCGTAAGAGAGGTCGGGCCGAGTGAGTGTGAGGTATTGAAGTGCACTGGCTAGGCTGCAGTATAGAGTGGGATTGTCAAGAAGACGGCCATCATGGGTAGAGAGTTTGGACTGTGTGTCGATGGGAGTGGAGACAGGCTTGCAATTTAGCATCTTGGCGCGCTCAAGAACCTTGAGGGCATATTGTTGCTGGCACAAGAACAGGCCGTGTGTGTTTGATGTAACATTGATGCCTAGAAAGTGATGGAGCTCACTGAGATCAAACATAGAAAACTCGTGTTTAAGAGAGGAGATTATGTGGTGGAGAGTGTGCGGTGTGCTTGCGGTGAGGATGATATCATCCACATACATGAGGAGGTAGGCAATGGAGGCTCCACGGTGCAAGATGAATAGTGAGGAGTCGCTCTTGGACGCGGTGAAACTGAGTGACAGGAGGAAGGAACGGAAATGGTGGAGCCATGTGTGGTGGAGAGTGTGCGGTGTGCTTGCGGTGAGGATGATATCATCCACATACACGAGGAGGTAGGCAATGGAGGCTCCACGGTGCAAGATGAATAGCGAGGACTCGCTCTTGGACGCGGTGAAACCGAGTGACAAGAGGAAGCACTAGTGCAGAACCGGGCAATAGCACCGGTTCGTAAGGCCCTTTAGTGCCGGTTACATAACCGGTACTAAAGTGTGGTCACTAAAGGGCAACCACGTGGCACGAGCCAGCTCGGGGGGCCGGGAGCCCTTTAGTACCGGTTGGTAACACCAACCGGTACTAAAATGTTTGGGGGGTTTTTGGTTTTATGATTTCTTTTTCATTTAATTTTGTGTTTTCCATTTTAATTCTTTTTCGTTTCACCCACATATATATATATATATAATAACTCATGCATGCTCCATCATACATCATCATATATAATAACAAGTCCTACTAGCTAATTAATCAAGCATCATCATACAACTTCTACTCGTTATTAATAATAAGTCATACGATCATCATCCTCATAGTCATCGAACCCAACCCTACATAATTGTTCTTAGCACATGATCATCAGTATCAGGTAGGATCGGACCTAAACACACTTAAGGTAAAATAGCATAAAACAATATAGACCCTGACTCTCCATTATGAAGAATGGAGATCATCCTGTCTCCAATTCTTGCGCCTCGCTTCCTTTTGCTTCCAAGAAGCTCCTTACGACTGTCCATACATTTTTCCATCCTTTGATTGTCATGTCTCCACTTGTTTTAGAAATCCGGTATGGACAGTTGAGATTCAGAGGATGACCTGGATATATGTTCAAAACACGAAGGCTGCCGCCATTCTGATACATCAAATGAGGCACACAATCCTCTGGGATTCTCTGTTGAAAAACATAGTAATAACTTCGTAGTTAGCAATGATGTACTAGTTTTAGAAGTATGCAAAAAGATGCACGGATGTCATAATAGTAATAAAACTTACCAGGATATCTCCATGGTAGTTATCGTAGTTCAACACGTGCACTAGTGGCACGTATTGACCATAATGTTGAGGAGTTCGATTGTAGATATTGTAATTCTCAATATCATTACAAAATCCAACCAGATGAGTTTTCTCCTTGTAAGTTAACTCAGAGCCATCGGTGTAGTAAGTTCTATCTACCATCTTCTGCACATTCTTTGATACTTCAAAATAAGCTGTCAATGGAAATAAGCTGTCAACTATTTTGAAATGAACAATATAAGTTCTATTAATAATTAACTATGTTTGACAAACTCACATAGCGGTAGAACTGGAGGAGTATCAACAAGGACCCAAATGTCCATATTGTCTTGCTCGATTTCAGGATCACCAAGATCCATGGTGACAAGCATACCCTCATCAAAACCATACAATTTGCAAAATGCTTCCCAATTTTTGCAACCAAAATGGGTTACGCTCAGCATTATACAACTTTACTTCAAAATCCACATCATGATGGGTCCTTAGGTGAATTTTCTTTGTTTCAAAATTTTCATGATCTTCAAAATCCATCCTCTCCAAGACATAGCGTCTTGCATGGCATGGGATTAACTATACTCGAATTGTAAAAGATGAAAATTACGCGTTGAAATAGTTGAAGTCATGCTTAATTATGAAAAAAAACACTTGTCGTCGTTGCGTACCGTTTCAACTTCGAAGGTCTCCTCGAGCTTAATGCTGAAGCGCCGACCATCGTCCAGGTGAGGCCTGTCGCACTCACCTCGATCGTCGTGGCACCAGTCGCACTCCCCCGGGAGACTTTCGTCCTCCGATGATGACATTTCCTATACGTTCATAATTCAAAGACTAAATTAGATCATTATTATTCAACTAATCATATGCATATGCCTTGCATAGTAAAATCAAATCGCAAAATTAAGTAGTATTCAAATTAGGATGCCTTCAATTATAAGAAAAACTACATCATCTCTATAGTAAAATGAACCAGTTTTATTAAATCAACTAGTTCAACTACTAAGCACTTACTATAAATAGAATAATGTAGTACTTACTAAAAATTCGACATTAATCTAACATTTATATAAACTCAAAATATATAAAAATTAAATAAACAAAAAACTCATTAACCTAGTTATATTAATTATTGAATTAGTTCAAATCTCATATACCTAAATTTACTTATTAAAAATAAACTAGTTATATTAATTATTAAACTGGTACGTATGTGTGTATGTGTGTGTACGTGTATGCGTGTGTGGTATATGTGTGTGTGTGTGCGGCCAGCCCGTCGCGCCGCCGCCAGACACGACTTGTCTGGGCGCGCCAAGACGGGCGGGTAGCGCCAGCGTTCAAGCGGGGGACGGACGGCGGCGGCGGCGGCGGTACGCGAGGAGAGAGAGCGAGATACGTCGGACGGCGGGCGGGGACGACGGCGGACGAGGCGCGCGCTTGGCGTTCGGCAGCGGGGCGACGACGACGACGACGGGCGACGGGCGGCGACGACAGAAGCGGCAGCGAGAGAGGTTGACGAAAGAAGTGGGGAGATGTAACTGAAATTTCGTAAGTCTTTGTATATATAGGGTGAGCCTTTAGTACGGTTGGAGCCACCAACCGCACTAAAGACCAACTTTAGCCAGGCCAAGAGGCGGAAGAGCAGGCCTTTAGTACGGTTGGAGCCACCAACCGGTACTAAAGGTGATCTTTAGTACCGGTTGGAGCCACCAACCGGTACTAAAGGCCTCACGCTGCCACCCCAAAGTTTAGTCCCACCTCGCTGGGCGAAGGGCAGCCGCACTGGTTTAGAAACCCAGCAGCGGCTACCTCTTCGAACTCCTCTATATAGCAGGCTTGAGGGCCTAAATTTTGCGCGCTGCCCTGTGAGTCTGCTGGGCCTTTAAGGCCTGTAATAGCACTCCTGTCGCCTAGCAGGCCCACAGGGCAGCGCCCCAAATTTTTTTGTAGTTTTTTTTCTTCTATTTTTTTCTGTATAGTTTTTTCTTTTCTGTTATATTTACTTTCTTCTATTTATTTGTGAGTAGTTTTTCATCTTGTTTGCCAAAATTCAACATTTCCAGAGTTCATTTTATAGTGATTTTCAATTTCACGGTCATTTTGTAAACGATTGAAAAATAGCAAATATAATTTTTTCCTTTTCTGCTTTATTTTTTCTTTTATTTATTTCTGAGCAGTTTTTTCTTTTCTGTTATATTTATTTTCTTCTATTTATTTGTGAGTAGTTTTTCATCTAGTTTGCCAAAATTCAACATTTTCAGAGTTCATTTTGTAGTGATTTTCAATTTCACGGTCATTTTGTAAACGATTGAAAAATAGCAAATATAATTTTTCCTTTTCTGCTTTATTTTTCTTCTATTTATTTCTGAGCAGTTTTTCTTTTCTGTTATATTTATTTTCTTCTATTTATTTGTGATTAGTTTTTCATCTAGTTTGCCAAAATCAACATTTTCAGAGTTCATTTTGTAGTGATTTTCAATTTCACGGTCATTTTGTAAACGATTGAAAAATAGCAAATAAATTTTTTCCTTTTCTGCTTTATTTTTCTTCTATTTATTTCTGAGCAGTTTTTCTTTTCTGCTATATTTATTTTGTTCTATTTATTTCTGAGTAGTTTTTATATAGTTTTTTCTTTTCAGCAATATTTTTTTCTTTTCTGCTATTTTTTCTTTTCTGCAAAACTTGATGGTCAAAGTCTGGAGTTATAACCAAAGTTAAAAAAAAGAAATGCCGACGTGCAATTAGTTTTTGCCATAACAGAAGAAGTCCGGAGTTGTAATAAGTTATTAAAAATAAAAAAGAGGTGCAATGCTCGTTAATTTACTTCAAGCCTTTCGGAATAGTGTAAACTGCACTGCGCATAGCTCCGTGCAATCTACCATATTCCTGAAGGCTTGAAGCTAAGCAACGTGAGCATTGAGCCTCTTCTTCATCGTCTCTGCACTCAGGGCTTATAAACCGCTCCTAGTCCCTCTCTCTTGGCGAGGTGAGACTAAAAAATAGCTTCCTAAGCAACTGTAGTACTGGTCACCCTTTAGTACCGGTTGGAGCCACTAAAGGTGGTGCGCTTAAAACAGTTATGGCAAATGAAGGCAGAAATTGTTGAAAGTTGATGGCGTCGCTTTGAATGGTGCATACTGAATGCACAAAAGGTCTGGAGTTGTAATAAGTTTAAAAAAATGAAATGCCTTTGTAACAGATGAGTTTAATTTCGTCCGAAACCTGAATACTTCGAAAGAGATTGTCCAGTTTGTGAACGAAGTGCATCTAGTTTTTGCCGTAACCCTCTATACTTCTTTGAACAATCTATGTGGGTGAAATGATGATACCATGCCAAGTTTCAACTTTTTCAGAGTTCATTTGTAGTGCTTTTCAATTTCCAGGTCATTTAGTTCTCAAAACAAATCATTGAATGCATGAAAAATAGCAAATGAAGGCAGAAATGGTTGAAAGTTGATGGCGTCGCTTTGAATGGTGCATACTGAGCATAAAAAATATAAGAGCATTTACATCATGATCTTATATTTCTTTACAGATCTAAATTGTCAATATGATCATACAACATCAAAAATACTTTGATCATCAATGATCTTTGTGTGTACAATCTGAATTGTCAATATGAGTCATCAACGATTTATAAACCGATGAAGACTCATATTGAGGCCACAAATTCTACACATAGAGTTCAATGAAGACCAAGTGCTTATGATAGTTTGAGAAATAACATATTTAAGGTGGTAAAAGGCTTGTTAGGGGAGCGAGGTGGGACTAATTAAAACATCCTGCCACAACGTCATTAGTACCGGTTCGTGGTACGAACCGGCACTAAATGGTGATGGTGGGGCCATAGCCTGACCGCAGGCTGACACAGCCTCTTTAGTACCGGTTCGTGGCATGAACCGGTACTAAAGGTTCGCCACGAACCGGTGCTATTGATCGCCCCCACGAACCGGCACTAATGTATACATTAGTACCGGCTCAAATTCAAACCGGCACTAATGTGCTTCATGTATGACCCTTTTTCTACTAGTGAAGGAACGGAAACGGTGGAGCCATGTGCGGGGGGCTTGTTTCAAGCCATAGAGGGATTTGCAAAGAAGGCACACATGGTCCGGCCGGGAGGGATCCATGAAGCCGGATGGTTGAGCGCAATACACCGATTCCTTGAGATCGCCGTGGAGGAACGCGTTCTTCACGTCGAGTTGGTGAATAGGCCACGAGTTGGACATGGCAATGCTGAGCACAACTCGAATGGCGGCCGGTTTGACAACCGGACTGAATGTCTCGTCGTAGTCAACGCCCTCCCGCTGAGTGAATCCTCGCACAACCCAACATGCCTTGTACCGAGCCAAGGTGCCATCAGGGTGGAACTTGTGGCGATATATCCACTTGCCGGTCACCACGTTAAGACCTGCAGGTTTGGGAACCAAAGACCAAGTAGAATTCTTGATTAAAGCATCATATTCATCAAGCATTGCACGTTGCCAATGTGGGTCCTTGAGGGCGGAACGGTACGTCGGAGGAATAGGTGAGATGGTGGAAGGGTTGGTGTTGGCTAGGAAGAGGCGCTTGGGTTGGCAGAAACCAGATTTGGACCGAGTTTGCATTTTATGCGAGCTGTGGGGAGGCTTTATGGGCTGGGCGCGAGCTGGCAGACGTGGCTGCACGGGAGTGGTTGGCGCGGAATCAGAGGTGGATGGCGTGGGGTCGGTGGCGGGACTGGCAGGCGCGGGATCCAAGCAGGATCCGCGGGCAGGGGAATCTGGCGGGCGATCCGAGGAAGTGGACGTGGCAGGCGTGGCGGGCGTGAGGCCCAAGGAAGCGCGTGGGTGCAGGGTAGTGGGGAGGCAGGTGCGGGGGACCGGTGGGATCCAGAGGGAGGGCGGCATGTGGAGGTGGTGGGTGGGCTGGGGAGGAGCTGGCGAGGCGGGAGTGACCTGCATGGGGCCGTCCCATCCGGAGGATTGTGTGGGTCCCGGTACGAGGTAGGTGGGGAGGGGAGCGAGTCTGGCAGCGATTGGAGGGTGGGCGGGATAGGATTTTCTGTGGATCGTGTGGATTGGGCTGTTGGTGTGGGCGGTGCATAAGGGAAAATGTTCTTGTCGAAGGTGACGTGACGGGATACGATCACGCGACGTTGTGTGAGATCATAGCAGCGATAACCCTTGTGCTCAAGGGGGTAACTGAGGAAAACGCAGCGAGTGGAGCGCGGGGCTAGCTTGTGGGGAGATGTGGCATAGAGGTTGGGGTAACAAAGACACCCAAATACTCGCAAATGATCGTACGTGGGGTGAATGCCATGAAGCATGTAGTGTGTGTGATCGTGAATGGCACATGAAGGACTACGGTCGAGGAGATATGCGGTCGTGTGCAAGGCTTCAGCCCAAAAGGGAGGGGTGAGGTTGGCTTGGACGAGGAGAGTGCGGATGATATCATTTGTAGTGCGAAGGAGGCGTTCGGCCTTGCCATTCTGTGGTGAGGTGTGAGGGCACGAGAAGCGGTATGCAATGCCGTTGGCGGAAAAGAACGCACGGAGTGTGGAGTTAATGAGCTCACCACCATTGTCGCATTGTAAGGCTTTGTTGATCACATTATATTGAGTACGAACATAGGAGAAGAAACGTTGGAGAGTAAGGGATGTGTCCGACTTGTTGCGAAGAGGAAATGACCAAGAGAAGTGAGTGTAGTCATCAAGCACAATCAAGTAATATTGATAACCGGAAAAGCTTACAACAGGGCTGGTCCATAAATCACAATGAATTAAATCAAATGGAGCAAAGGTGCGACTATGTGAAGTAGGGAAAGGGAGGCGTGGCTGCCGTCCAAGTTGGCAAGCATTATGTGGTGTATGCACAATCTTATTACAAGAGGGAAGAAAATCATGGGCTGCTAAGGAGGAAGTAACTTGAAGGCTGGGGTGGCCAAGCCGGCGGTGCCACACGTCGGCGTTGGAGGTGGTGGTGGAGAGGGCTGTGCTCCAAGGCTTGTTATTACCGAAGAATGGATAGAGGTCGCCGGAGCTAGCGGAGATCATGATTACCCTCCTGGTTCGAAGATCCTTCACAACAAAGCCATGAGGGAAAAATTCAATAGAGCATAAGTTATCTTTAGTGAACTGGCGAACGGAAATGAGACTAGTGACTATATGAGGAGAAAAGAGGACGTCCCGGAGATGGAAGTTGTGAGGGGGGAGAGTGGCCAAGCCAGTGGCATGAATGGGAAGATGTGTGCCATTGCCAACAATAATGCTAGTGAACGAGGCTTTAAAGAAGGATTCGAAAGGTCGAGGTTACCAGGATTGACGGTGACGTGGGAAGAGGCGCCGCTGTCGAGGTACCACTCGTGCGGAGCGGAGCCGCTGTTGGAGATGCCGTGGGCGCTGTAGGCGGCTTGGAGCATGGCGAGGTGATCCCAGGAGGGTGGTGGTGGTGGTGCCTGCGCGTTGTAGCCGGAGAACTGCATCGGATGCGACTGCACATGGGACCCGGGCCGCGGGCCGAGCATGCCGGCGGCGTTCAGAGGGCCCCAGCCAGGACGCGGGTTCGGGAGGGCCATCCCGTAGGGCGCGAAGAACCCCATGTAGGGATTGTAGGACATGGGCGAAGGGTTGCCGCGACCGCCGTGATCACCGCGCCCACGGCCGCGGCCACCGCGGTCACCACCATCAGTGTGGTTGCCAGAGCCACAACCTGTCGGAGAGATGGTGCCCCGATCGTTGGAGCGATCAGCACGGTCGACGAGGCGAGGACCGGAACCGCCGGATCCAGAGGAGCTGCTGGAGGGGCCGTCGCCGCCCCCGGTGACGCGAGGATCATGGCCGGCTCATCAGCCACGCGCTAGGCGAGGTTCTCCTCGGCGAGCTTCTGGCGAGAGAACACTGTCTCGAACGGCGGCAGACGAACGGTGTCCCCGAGCACGACGCGGATGGTGTCGATGCGTTTGTCGATGCCGTGAAGAAACTGAGTGGTGAGATCCACCTCAGTGACGGCGTGCTTGATGTCGGCCAGCCCGGCGGTGAGGAGCTTCACGCGACGGGCATACTTGGCGACGGAGAGATCTCCCTGCTTGAGGTTGCGGTATTGCCGGTTCCGCATCATGTACCGTGCCGTGCGGTTCGCCAGGAAGTAGTCGCGGATGCGGTGCCAGAGATCGTAGGTGGTGGTGGCCTCGACGACGTGATCGACGAGGTTGTCGGCGAGGGTGGAGTAGATCCAAAGCACAAGATGGGCGTCGAGCTCGCGCTGGAAGGCGGTGGCATTGGCGGGGAGGGGCTGTTCGATGAACTGGGCGACGCCATAGCGGATCAGAACAAGGAGGAAGGACTTCCACTTGTGATAGTTGTGATCGTCGGGGTTGAGGAGAAATTTGATGTGGTTCTGGATACTGTCGCGAAAAATGGGGTGGGGGGAAGGAGCGGCGGCGAAGGATAGCGGCGGCACCGTGGAGGGAGGGAAGAGGGGGGGGGGGGGGCAAACTGAGATCCAAGCGATGGGGATGAGCCACCGTTGGTAAAGGGGGTGGTGCCGTAGATGGGGATGATCCAGCCGGTGGACGAGCTGGAGAGAGCCCCCGACGAGGTGGCCGAGCTGGTGGCCGGGGAGGTGGCGGAGGAGGTCGAGTGCTCGGCCATGGGAGAGGCACCTGGAGTTTGATACCAAGTAGGACGATCAATTGTGTCTATACATTGATTCACCCACACAGAGTACATGATATACACACACTGGAGCAGTTACAGAGAGCCCGATGGAAGTGGCACGCAGGCTAGGGCGTGCTCCATGATCCTATAATCTAGGAGTACAAGTACACAAACATACACAGGTACAATACACGTTAACAGTTTACAGCTCTAGTAGTACATTTGAATGCACTTTGCTTTGCAGCATTCACAGATGTTTTGAGGCATGCAGCTGATATATGCACACTGTTCAGTAATCTGGCATGCTACTCATGAGTTATCTTCATGTTTCTCTTGTTAAAAATGATCATGCCTGCTTGTGGTTGGTGCACCATGCTTCCGGGATCATGGCTGAATGCTTGACTACTAGCTTCAGATGTACATAGCATTTCTGAAATGTTTGTGTTTTATGGCATATGTTCGCACTGCAGAGCTCCTTCTAGAAAACAAAAACCATTCACATAAGCATAATCATGTACTTGTCACATGATTGTAGTTGCTGGAAATGGGATATTTGGTTGCGGTGGATGGACTACTTGCTCTAATCTGATGTACCTATTACATCGAATGGCCTTTTTTATTCTTGTATATTCAGCTATATATATTTCATGCCTCTGAGTGTTTTTTAATATTGTAGCATGAATTACTCCGTGTCCTTTATCCAGCGTTTATCCATTGCTTCATGGATCTAGTGTCAGAGGGGCATACACTAGAAGGTAATTATTTTTGTGGGCAAGGAAGGTATTTGTAGTTTGTGTACATTTCTGGGATAATATCTGTTTGCATTTTATGCATCCAATTGGTTTATTTGGAGCATTTATGTCATTGATATCACCACATATGAATCCTGCAGCTCGGGCATTTTTCCTTAATTTTCGGGAAGATCATGAACTGATGCATTCAAGGGATCTCCAAAAGCTGGAAGGCACTCTTTCTCCTTTGCATTTGGAGGTTCATCATTTAGCTCTCTCGTATCCATTCAAGTGCCAATGGAGATTTGCATTTGCTTATTTGATTTTATCTTCTCAGAATTCACAAAACATGCACTTATTGTTCTGCCTGCTATAATTTTCAGGAAATGGATCTGGCCCGATCTTTAAGGGAAAATAAATTCAAAATTAAATTATGTGAGGTAGTACTGCACCAAGTTCTTCTATATTTGCATTCCATCTCTTTGTTTCAACTACGATTGTATGGGTGGGTCACCTTTTGAGTTAAATCAATGCACATAGATAAAATGTTCCACTGGATGCATATCCGTTGTTGTGACAATAGCTTTATAAGTTGAGATGCTTTATTCTCATGTACCCTTTTCCACCACTTACTTGGTAGGTGTTGTTATGACCAAGGGAAACAAACACAATCTAAGGTTTGTTACAAGCTTTTTCTTCCTGAATCCTAATGGGCAACTAGTTTCACATAGGAGTAGATGATATATCATCATGATACCATAATACTTATACTGAATGCTAGTGTAAAATATGAGACACAAACCGCATATAGACCAGTTTTTAACAGATGTTCCTGGCGAAGCACATTCCATGTGGTGATTTCTAGTTCAATTGGCAACTCGTTGCATGATACATCATGATCTCACCTTTTTTTCTTTGCTGCAATTTTGTTTTTCCTATAAAATTATGTCAACTGCTCTTTTCAAAGTTTCCACCTCGTGTTTCATTGCAGTATTCATATGAATTACTTCTCCAGTATCTCCAGAAAACACAAGCTCTTGTGATGCTTGGAATAATCAATGAAAGGATAATTTTTGAAGGTACAATTCCCAGTCTGTTGAGATTATATCACACATTTTACTTACCCTCACTTCTCACTTTTCCACCACTTCCCTCTATCTATATTGGCAGTGTCCGCTGGGCAGCCTTCATTGATCTCTGATGATGCGGATGTTGTTGCTCTGGTTGGAACCAGCAAGGACTTGGCAAAACAGATAAATCAGAAGGAAGTGCACTGGGGGGTATGTTATTCAGCACATCCGCGATCAATGTGTTTGTTTCCTATTATCTATTCTATCAAAACAGTTAACAATGCCGATCAAATAGGAAAAAAACTCTAGTAGCACTGTTTTTGCCACTTCCCAAACGAACCTCTTCCATGAGAGCAATTTTTCAGTTTTCTATTTAAGTATTTATTCTTCGTTATCCTTAGGCATGTGTTATTGTTAAAATTAAACTTATGGTATGCAGTTGCTTGAAGATTCAGTTGAGGAGCGTATGGAGAAAGCACTCTCAGATTTTGATAGAGCTGAAGCAGAAAGCAAGGATGCAGATGCAGAAGATAATAACAAGGCAAGAAACTCTCTCATAGTATGGGACTCTTGCTATATTATGTTTGTTATATGCTCTCTGCCATTGAAACCTGGACATTCCTTTTTTGTCAACACTCAGCAGCATGTTTTTGTTCTTCTCTTCTTCTGCTGTTATCTTAAGAACATGAATGCTGTCCATATACCGTTTTCTGTTACTAACTTGGATCTTTCATTATTTCTTATTATATTTGCTACAGAAAAAATCCTCAGAAGGTGGAAAGCAGGGTGGTCCTCTGAACAAAAAGCTCAAAAAGGATAAGCTTGTAGGTGCAACATGGAAAAATACCAAATCCGAAACAAGCATGATTTCTGCGGCACCTCGTGTAAAACCGGAGCTAACCCTTCCAGCGACGTAAACATTTATTCTCTTATCTGCAGGTCTAAAAAAAGTTCTACATAATTTATCAACTGTACTCTTTGAAAATAAATACCATTCCTATAACTGAATGTGGGTCCATACTCCAGACATGTGAGTGTCATGCGCTTGAGCCTGACTTGGAACCTAACATAAAGGCTGAGGGGTTTTATGCGGGTTCTCTTGGAAAAGTTATCTTCCAAGTTTCAGGAGGACCAAATATTCCTCTTTTTTCTTTTTGCAGAACATACTCACTTGTGTACTTTTTGATCTGTCAAGTGTCAGCCTTGCGCTTACGATCCTGAAAAATTACTTGTTTGTTTCAGGCCTGTTGAAGTTGAACAATCAATTCTTGAGGACCTGCGAAACCGTGCACAATTGAATAACTTGGCATTGCCATCTGTCAGCTTCTACACATTCCTTAATACACATAACGGGTAAGCTTAGCTGTAATTTAGTATCAACTATTTCAGTGTGCATACTTTGGTTTGAAAACATTATCCTGTGGAACACAGATTAAACTGCTCATCGATCTCAAACGATGGATCTTTGGTTGTTGGTGGGTTCTCAGACTCGTCAGTAAAGGTTAGTCCCTTTAGGTGATAGTTTGTTTCTCATGTGATCACTACATTAACTGGTAAAACTTTCTCGTTCACTAGGTTTGGGATATGGCAAAGATTGGTCAACCAGCAAAAACATGTTAGTCGTTCTACACTACATATTGCTGATGTTTCTGTTCCGCTGATATGGTGAAATGCTTCTGTAACTGCACACCTGATTTCGGTCATGGTAGCCTTTTGTTCTAAGGATTCTAGTTTATTTCATTTAGTTTAAGTTACAACCTAGAAGTTTAAGGTGGTGTTGTAGCACTGATGCATGTCTTGGACAATGCAATAAATGTCTTCTGGAGCTACTTGTTAGACATGCTAGAATATTTTAACGGCGTTGCAGTATTTGACTGGAACCTGTCCAGAACTTCAGAATAATCATAGAACATTAATTTTCCTAACATAGTAGTGTTTTCATTTCTATCTTGAATTCTTGATGGTATTTGCTGATTGGGCATATTTGGACTCTCAGCTAGTTCACAAGGAGAGAATGGATCTTCACAGGACGAGCGCTTGTCATCAACATCTGAGGGGAAAAGACCGTATACATTATTCCAAGGTCATTCTGGACCAGTTTATTCCGCTGCCTTTAGTCCATTTGGAGATTTTCTCCTGTCATCATCTTCAGATTCAACAAGTAAGGCGTCACTTACATTATACTTATTTTGTACTCCCTCCGTCCCATTGTCGGACAAAAACAAAAAACGTCCATTATGGGACGGAGGGAGTACCATTCATTTCCTTGTTCATTTATTTAATCAAACTAACCGTTCATCTATTTTTTATATATTTGTTACAGTTCGGCTGTGGAGTACCAAGCTGAATGCCAATCTTGTTTGTTACAAAGGACACAATTACCCAGTTTGGGATGTCCAAGTATGTGAACAAATCTTTTCTCTGTGTTGTTGTTGTGAACACAACATTTGAGTTCTTGCTTCATGGGGTGTCTTGACTACCTAGTTCAGGCGAAAACATTTGATTAGTTAGTTGATTCTTCAGTAGTTTTTATTTGAATGATGCTCAGATCTGTTGTTACAATCAATGTCGATGCTGTACAGTCAGTCAGTTGTTCAGTAGTTTGAAATAAACTCTTCTGAAGTTCTAATAGTGGCCTGATTTCAGTAGTTTCTAATAAACTCTTCTGAAGTTCTAATAGCGGCCTCATTTCAGTAGTTTTAAATAAACTCTTCTGAAGTTCTAATAATGGATTTTTTTGGGAGAAAACTCTTCTGGAGTTCTAATAGTGGCCTCATTGTTACAAAAAATGTCCATGCCCTACTATTGTTTTAGTCTTGATCTTGGTGCGAGTGCAAAACTGCAAATACTTGTGATAAATATTCCTAGTTCGTTCTTCATTTTGAACACTTCTAATTATGGGATTTGGAATAGGTCTGTTGGGCTTGATGTTTTTTTCAACAGCTTATGACCGGTACATATATTTGTGTTGCATAGCTTTCTAATTCTGTTGTATTGAATAGACATCATTGTGTGTTGTATACTTGTATCGCTGACATATTTTTATTTTTTTGTGGCAGTTTAGTCCAGTCGGCCATTATTTTGCCAGTGCCTCGCATGACAGGACTGCTCGAATCTGGTCAATGGATAAAATCCAACCTTTGCGGATAATGGCTGGGCATCTTGCTGATGTTGATGTAAGTGTGCTTCTATCTCTGAACTTGTATTGATTTGAGAATTGGTAGTCTGCCTATGGGAATGCTTTCAATGCCACTTACTGATGTCTGCATGTTCTGACTGATGTTTTCTTCTTCAAACTACTTATCTGACAGTGTGTGCAGTGGCATGTTTTTTTTTCTTTTTTTTTCTTTTTCGAAAAGGGGGAAAACCCCGGCCTCTGCATCAGAATGATGTATACAGCCATCTTATAAACCAAACAAAGATAGTGTCAACATGGTTCGAAGGTCTCCAAAACAGAAAAAGTAAAACAAGCTCACACAGAGCCATAGAGTGGCTAGAAACCACAACTAGCCAAGATAAGAGGCCACAACCGGCTGGCTACCAAAGGATGATTATACTAGATGCCTATCCTATTACATGACCGCCATCCAAACCGGTTGAATATATCCCGAGCTACCATCTCCCAGCGGACAGATCCAGTAACCAAATGCTTCCTGGCCTCCGTCCGAGTGAGTGGCGACCACAAACGGATCCGTGCCGTAGTTCGGAATATAACATGCAAAAAATGGATACATGATATTCTGTTAAAGACCAAATCATTTCTGCAAGTCCAGATAGTCCACAGCAACGCGCAAACCCCAACCCAAATGTGTTTCGCTAAGTCAGGCTGAACCCCATTCAACCAAGTCCCAAATAGGGCGTTAACAGCATTCGGTGGTTTGATATTAAAAGCAATGTGAACCGTCTGCCAAAGGACTTTGGCCAACGGGCAATCAAAAAATAGGTGTTTTATAGTCTCATCCCGATCACAGAAGCTACACCTAGTAGGTCCTGTCCAATTACGCTTTAACAAATTGTCCTTGGTTAAAATAACTTGTTTGTGGACAAACCACATAAACACTTTTATTTTCAAAGGAACTTTGACATCCCAAACATGCTTGGAAGTAGGAATAGAGCTCGAATTAATAACATCAATATACATTGATTTAACTGTGAATACTCCAGACCTAGTCAGTTTCCAGCGTAATTCATCAGGTTGTTGGTAAAGCTGGACCTCCATCAGTCTACTAACTAGATGGAGCCATTCTTCCCAACGATTGCCCGCCAGCGTCCGTCGGAACTGAATATTAAGGGGGATCGATTGAAAAACCGAATCTACGAACACCTCACGTCGTTGAACAATATGGTACAACGAAGGGTACTGGATGGCCAAGGGCGTCTCGCCGAGCCAAGTATCACTAGTAGAAAACGGAGCTTTAAAACCGGTTTGTAAGGGCCTTTAGTGCCGGTTATGGAACCGGCACTAAAGTGTGGGCACTAAAGCCCCCCCCCCTTTAGTACCGGTTCGGCACGAACCGGCGCTAAAGTGCCACCACGTGGCGTGAGCTCGCGCCCTAGTATGGGGGACCTTTAGTACCGGTTGGTGTTACCAACCGGTACTAAAGGTTTTTTTTTTGAATTTTTTTTTGAAAATTTTGGAAAAAAAATTGTTTTTTTTTAATTTTTAATTTTTCTGAATTAGTTGATGATTTAGTCTCTAATCACCTCTCTTAACTGCTCAAGTGTGGATCACTCATTCCAAATCATCTAACTTCCCAACCGGTCACCCATCCCTCTCACTACTCCAGCCCGAGCACGCTTAACTTTCGGGTTCTATTCTCTTTCGTTTCCGAGTCTGCACTTGTTGTTTTCCTGACAATTGTAAGATGTCAATCCTATTAACCCTCAGGAGTTTAGCTTGAGCATGAAGTCACACATTTCACCGTTTGAGTTTGAAACTATTATTCTAAAAAAAACAGTAATTATTTAGTAACGCTAATTTTCTTGAATAAGTTTGACCATAGTTTGACCAAAATTCAAAAAATTGAAATAATTATTTAGTAACACTAATATTCTTGAATAATTATGTAGTAACATTCATACTTCTTGAATAAGTAGTTTGACCAAATTTAACCAAATTTTTTTAAAAAAAATTGAAATTTGGCCATATCTTTTTTTCCTTTTCGAATTTGAGGATTCTAAAAAATTCCAAACAGGCCGAAGGCCGTCTCCATCGGATGCGGATTTTCGTGCTGAATTTTTTGATATATTATACGTTTTATTCCGACATCGTATGCAAAAGTTATAGCCGTTTTACATTTTCCCTACACTTTTTGCAAAACATGTCCAAATTTAAGTTTTCAAAGTTTTCTAACTAGTAGGTATAGTAATATAACTACCTCTCGAAGGATTTTATTTTTTGAAGTTTTTATCATTTTCTTTTGATTTTTTCAAAACTGAAATGGTGATAAGGGGTACCAGTTTTGAAATGGGGTAATATAACTACCTCTCGAACCGGTACTAAAGTTTTTGAGTGAAGATACTTGCTGTGAAGGATTTGAGCCCACGTGGCATCAGTCTCCGAATAGAGCTTCCAGAGCCACTTGCTAAGAAGGCATCTATTCTTGACCTC
Source organism: Aegilops longissima (assembly GCA_021605205.1). NCBI lineage: Eukaryota > Viridiplantae > Streptophyta > Magnoliopsida > Poales > Poaceae > Aegilops > Aegilops longissima. The sequence continues at coordinate 719,010,954 of CM038679.1, read as the reverse complement.
AAGGTTTTCTATACCAAGACCCCCTTGGTCTTTCGGCCTACAAATGATATCTCATTTAGCAAGCCTGTATTTTCTTTTGGTCTCATCACTCTGCCAAAAGAACCGCGATCGATAGAAGTCCAGTCTATTTTGAACACCGACTGGGACCTCAAAGAACGAAAGGAGAAACATAGGCATACTCGTGAGCACCGAGTTAATCAGGATCAACCGCCCTCCGTAAGACATGAGCTTACCCTTCCAGAAACTCAGTTTCTTCTCAAATCGGTCCTCGATGCACTTCCATTCCTTGTTTGTCAGCCTACGATGGTGGATTGGAAGCCTAAGTATGAGAAGGGTAAGTCTCCCAACTCGCACCCAAACAATTGCCTATACGCCTCCCGTTCGTCTTTGGCTCTACCAAAACAGAACATCTCGCTCTTATTAAAGTTGATCTTCAGCCCGGTCAATTGTTCAAAAAGGCATAACACCAGCTTCATATTTCTCGCCTTGGCCAAGTCATGCTCCATAAAGATGATCGTGTCATCAGCGTATTGAAGAATGGAGACCCCTCCATCAACAAGATGAGGTACCAATCCACCTACTTGACCACTTTCCTTAGCCCTACCTATCAAAATTGCTAACATATCCACGACAATGTTGAACAAGATAGGGGACATTGGATCTCCTTGTCTTAGGCCTTTATGTGTCTGGAAATAATGACCTACGTCGTCATTTACTTTAATTCCCACACTACCTTTTTGCGTAAAAGATTCAACCTGTCTGCACCAGGCTTCATCAAAACCTTTCATACGCAATGACTGTTGGAGAAATGGCCATTTGACCTTATCATACGCTTTTTCGAAATCCACCTTAAAAATTACTCCATCTAATTTTTTGGAGTGGATTTCATGGAGTGTTTCATGCAGGACTACCACCCCTTCAAGGATATTTCTGTCCGGCATGAAAGCAGTTTGGGACTGTTGCACCACAGAATGCGCAATCTGTGTAAGCCTATTAGTCCCGACCTTGGTAAAGATTTTGAAACTAACATTGAGGAGGCATATTGGTCTGAATTGCTCAATCCTCACAGCATCCGTTTTCTTAGGAAGCAAAGTGATAGTTCCAAAATTCAATTTCAATTGAAATAATTGAAGCTGCCCCGAGAACAAATCATGGAACATAGGTAACAAATCCCCCTTAATAATGTGCCAGCACTTTTTATAGAATTCGGCCGGGAACCCATCCAGTCCAGGCGCCTTATTGTTTTTCATCTGTGAAATTGCCTCAAACACCTCCTTCTCAGAGAAGGGTGCGACCAGAATGTCATTTTCGGCAGCCGAAAGGTGAGGCATATCCTCAGTCCTAGACTCATCAAGGGACACACAATTATCCTCCGGCGGTCCAAATAGCTGCTTGTAATACTCGGTAATATATGTTTTTAGGTTATCCTGTCCTAAAATCGTGCCCTCATCTTGTTCAAGTTGAAAAATGCGCTTCTTTCGATGCTTGCCATTAGCAATTAAATGAAAGAATTGAGTATTGGCGTCCCCTTGGACCACTTTACGTACTTTATCACGCAAAGCCCACTTCAATTCTTCTTCACGGAGAAGCTCTTTCAGCCTCTTCTCCGCCTCAAATTTATCCTGAAGCTCAGCTGGCAGCAAAATCGTGGATTCAGCCTTAATGTCAAGGGCCTGTATAAGAGAAAGAAGTCTATCCTTTTCAATCTTATACACACCACTTAGGTGCTTAGCCCAGCCCCGCAAGAAGCTTCTCAAGTGCCTAATCTTATTCTGCCAACGCTCGACCGCAGTCCTACCGCCTGCACCTCTATCCCATTCCCTGGCAATCAAGTCCAAAAACCCCTCTCGTTCGAACCAAGACATCTCGAAGGAAAAGGTATTTTGTTACCCACGATTAGGCTCCCCTGAATCCACGAATAAGGGAGTGTGATCGGATATTCCCCTCGAAAGAGCTTGCACCGTAACCAGAGGGAACTTTTGTTCCCACTATACACTTGCAAGAACTCGATCAAGTTTTTCATAGGTTGGGTTTGGCAGAGCATTTGCCCAGGTAAACTTTCTACCAGAAAGCTCAATCTCCCTCAGATCCAAGCTTTCAATAATGGTATTAAACATAAACGACCATCGGCCGTCAAAGTTATCATTATTTTTCTCCTCTCTCCTCCTCCAACCAAAAGTGGAAGCTGTTCCGATCCACAGATTCGAACAAGGTCCGCCAGAAACTTTGGTTTAAGCTCAGGCTGTGCGGCACCATACACTGCCACCAACGCCCAGTTGAAACCATATGATTTAGACCTGACTCGAAACTTGACCGCGAAGTCGCCCATCACTACACTTCGGACCTCAAGCGAATCGCATCTCACACCAAGTAAGATACCACCCGATCTTCCTCGCGGGGGGAGGCAATGCCAATCGAAATCTATACCACCTACAAGAGAAGACAGAAACTGGGGCGCAAAGTTTTCTCTACCAGTCTCCGAAAGAGCAATAAAATCTAGACGCTGCTCTAAAGCAGCCTCAGCAAGGAACCTTCTTTTAGCCAAGTCCTTTAGACCTCTGCTATTCCAAAAAATTCCTTTCATAATTCGTCATGGAATTTTTTTAGTAGTACGAATTCTAGCACTCCTACGAACTGCAGAATCGGGATAAATCTTCCGTTTCCACTTGCGTTTTGGTTTACTAGGCTGAGACGCCCGGTCCTCACAACCGGGTTCAACTGTATATCCAGCCTCAATCTCTATGGGCACATCATCGTCCTCGGACTCATGGATAGGGGGTGCTAGATCCGCACACAGACTATGAAGCACTCGCACCCCTAACGCATCAATCTCAACATCATTCATCGGCTTAACCGCTGCAAGATTACGAATAGTCTCTAAAGCCCGTTCCGCCTCCAAATCTAATAGATCATTCACCGAATTGGAAATCTCACTATCAGTATCTCCTAGTGAAACTCCTAATTGGTTTGCATTGTTAATAATCTCCTCATTAGAAAAATGCAATAACGAATTGGAGATGTTGACGGACATACCAGAGGAGATCGCAGCATCCTGAACGTTGGCCGCCCTCATAGCGCACCGCTGCTGCATATCATCCACCTCCGGGTCCTCGAGGACGCGAGATCTCATCCGACGCCCCGTAGAGTCAGGGATCCCGCCAAAAGCAACGACCTCCTCCCTGGTAAAGCCTCGCGCTGAATCCCTCAAAGGATCAACCGAAGGTACCGAAGGAGGCGGCTGCGGGCTCCCAAGCCCCCCAGACACAAGGCCCACGGGAGCGCGAGGGAAGGAGAAGGCGGGGGCCTCCTGCCCGCACCCTCCTCCCGCCCCCCCCCCCCCCAGCCGGCGCAGGAGATAGAACGGTCGGCGAAGGAGACACGGTCTGCCTGACCGCCGGAGAAGAAGGGAGAGCCAAGGCCGCCTGCCCCAGCTCCCCCCTCAACGCGTCCGAATGCGCAAGTGTTGCCGTCCCAACCAGGGAGGCTAGGGCCGAGGCCGCCTGCCTCCGGCTCACTCCCCCGGCACTGGCCACGCCCACCGGAACCTACGCCACGGTAGGAGAAAGGGCCATGCAGCCTCCCCCACCGCCGGCCATCGCCGGCTCCATCGATGTTACCTGCGCCAGGCTAAAAGAAGGAGAGGCCGGGGCCACCTGCCCCAGACTCTCCTCCCCACACCGAACCGCCGAGACTGTCAGCATATCTCGGTTAGAAACCATGAAAGGAGAAAGCGGACCCACCGGAGGCTCCACCTCCCTAACCTCACCCATCATCACAGGGCCAGTCACAGTATCAAGATCCAACGGCGGAAGCATACACTCAAAGCTGTCACCAGACTCCACCCTGTCACTCCAAAGCCGGGGAGGAGCCGATGCTGGCCCAAAGGACCCAAAACACAGCGTGTTCATCGGTGCCGCTAGAGTCGAAGCCGGCTCAACTCCGGAGCCGTCACTAGGTAACTGAGCACCCGGATTTGACCCATTGGCCCTCTCCCGTTCTGCCTCATCATTCTGATTCCCACGAGCACCGGCATCACCATCCCCCTCGTGCAAATCCATGGCATCCGCAGAAACCCCCTCGGCAAACAGCTCCGGATCCTCAAACTCGATCTCAAGAGGAAACACCTCTCCCCGGTAAAACCAGTTAACCACGTCCGGGACAAACGCAATGTCCAACACACCCACTAAGAGCCTGGCCACCCCCTGTGCTCGGGTAAAAGCCATGTCCACTTCCTCAGTCTTACCGACCATCGTACCCAAACTCGCCACCACTCTAACATCGGTCAAAGCTTCAGATGGGGCCCCTGAAAACCGCAGCCACACCTTTGTCAGCGGTTTGCCCTTAGGCTCCACCTTTTGCCACTCGTGAAATTCCAGGATGCACTTAGTACCAGGCACCTTGCATAGCCCAAAACTCAACAGCTTCTGCAAATCATCTACCGTTGGGAAATCAACCCTAAAGACATTGTCCTCGATCTGAACGAGCTCCCACTGAAACTCACCTGGAGCCAGTTCCTGAAGCCTCTGCACAATTTGAGCCTCAGACACCACTTCGCGAGTAACTTTCACAATGCCAGTAGTCAAACTTTGAGTCTCCACAGGAATCTCCCTCGCCGCCGGGGACCCAAAGAAAGTGAGCTCAGCGCAAAAGACTCCATACATCATAAGCGCAGGAGCCTGATCTCGCATGGCCGGGCAATCCCCCTTACCATGAGCAATCTTACCGCACAAGCTGCAGAGTTCTGCCAAGCACTCAGCAATAAAGTGGCCTTTCTCACCACATCGATAACACAGCATCTTTTCTTTCTTGCGCGCCCCTTTGGACGCCCTCTCAGACTCAGTACTATTTCCTGCCTCCGCATTACCACCAGGCACAGGAACCTCCACATTGGCCAAAGCCGTCACAACCTCCATAGCCTGGCTAGGCAACCCAGCGGACTGCACTGGATCGACAACCATATCCGTAGCTTGATGATCAACCACGGGCGGTGGTGGGGGCTGTCTGTGGAACCGACCACGACCAACACCACGTCCACCCCCACGGCCACCACTATGGCCACGGAAGCCACCTCTATGCCGGTTGTTCGGGCCGGAAGCCCCCTCGACGAAACCACCCACCGGGCCAAGGAATGGTCTCTCCTCGGAACCATCACTTTGCCAGGCGTATCCGCGTCCACCTCCCGTAGACGACGAACCACAGTGTTGGCCTTTTCCGTAAACATCGTAACCATCATCTCCCCACCGCCCTTTGGGCGGCCCATTAGCTCCACCATCCCTTGTGTCCGTCTGTACCTGCGGTGGTTCCGAACGTTGATGCGTCGGCCTCGCGACATAGTGAGGCGGCGGCGCAGCACGAGGCACCGACGGCACAGCACCCCGCCCCATGGCAACTGGCACTGTAGGTCGCAAAGGAGGTGCACCGCTCCCCACAGCAGCAACGGCCGGCGCGGAAGGCCGCAGTCCGCCTCGACCAACAGCCGGCATCGTCCCGGACAGCCCCGCCGGACGCGGCAATGACGGCTGGGTACCAACATGCGCGGGAGCCGGAGGGCGGGCACCAGGAACTCCCGCTCCGCGGCCAAGAGTTGCCGGTGCCACACTCCGAGCCGCCGCCGGCACGGCGCGGTTAGTCCCCGGAGCGCCGGCGCCGCGACCAGCACCCAGAGCCGTCCGTGGCACCACCACGCCACGACCACCACCAGATCCAGGTGGCACAACTCCGGCCCTAGCCAACCCGGCCGGCACCGCCGCATCCTTTCCCGCGGCCCCCTGACCCGCCATGAGAAGCGGAAGAATTCGACGGGCACGTCCCCCGCGATCGGCGAGCCGATGAGGAGCGCGACGGCAGAAAACCCTACGGCGCTCGACGGGAGGAGAGAGACCAGCAGAATCGTTGCATGCCTCTCGCACGTAAACGAATTCCTCCTCCGATGGCCCTTCTGCGCCCAGCCCACGAAACACCGGCCCACCTGCGACCCCTTCGCTCTGGGCCTCATACCCAGCCGAAGGCGGCCCAGTGGCCACTGAAGGCCCAACAGCCCCAACCAGCGCATTCAAACGTGCCGCCCTAGTCGCAGCGATCGGGATCGGCGCCGCCGGCGCCGCCTGCCGCCGGCTGGCCGCCGCACGGCCGCCCTTCTTCCTATTCACTACCACCGTCCACGCATCCGAAGGAATCAAATCGAGAAGAGTAAGTTTCGGGAGACTTACCTTGGGGATAGGTCCCTTCCATGGCCGAGGCGCCGACGCAGCCGTCCTCCGGTGTACGACACGCCGGAGTAACTCCAAGTTCTCTCCAGGACGCAACCCGAACCTCGCCGGATCCTCAGGAGGAACCACTGCCTCCACAATCTCCGCCACTTCATCCTCATCATAGCCGGGATCGAAAGCTTCACAGATGACATCTGAGGGAGTTGGTGAGTATTCCGTCGAGCCGCCGGAGCGTCCGCCGTCCTCATCCTCATTCCCGCTGTCCTCTTCCGCAAGCGCCCAAAAACGCCCGCCGACCTTCCGGCGATCACCGGAGATGCCCGCCATCGAGGCGCCCGGCGTCATGCGGTCGCCCGTGCGGTCGCTCAATGTATACTCTCTTCGTTGCATGCTGTGCAGTGGCATGTAAACTGTAACTACATTGCCACCGGCTCTAGTGACAAAACTGTAAGGCTATGGGATGTTCAAACTGGTGAATGTATACGAATGTTCATTGGTCATAGGAGTATGGTCTTATCACTGGCAATGTCTCCCGATGGGCAATACATGGCCTCCGGAGACGAAGATGGGACCATCATGATGTGGGATCTCTCTACTGGTCGCTGAGTTTCACCACTAGCGGGACACAACTCTTGTGTGTGGTCACTTGCTTTCAGGTACTCATCATTATACATTGTTTTGCTTGCTTAGTATCCCATGTGTCCTTGTTGCTGATGGTAGTCAAACAGTAGCTGATATACCAAATATGTGTAAAGAGTACTCCCTCTATAAAGAAATATAAGAGCATTTTAGATCACTAGAGTAGTGATCTAAACGCTCTTATATTTCTTCGGGGAGTATAAGTCTATGGCAGGGCTTGAGAAACTGGCCTTTCCTGTCTGCTGCCTTTAATCAGTTTGCTGAGCAGCGGCTTCAGTTCACACTGGGTTAGATTTATCTATACATGAGCAATGGGTTTACTAACCATTTTGGACACCTTTTTAGAGTATTTAACTGGAATATTGCATGATTCTGTCTTCAAATGACCACACCATGGAACTTGAATGCCTGTGTGTGGTTGTTTTTTCTTACAGTCAAAACTAAGGGGTGTATTCTAGAGAGCCTACGGCAAGGTAGTGGAGCTTATTACATTGTCCTTACTAATCTCAGTCAACTCTATGATCGACTAGGTAGGGTTGTTAAACTGTAGCCTGTGAGCATTGCGAGTCATTGAAACGTGTGTATTGCTGTTGTAACATTAGCTAATTTTAAAATATGTAAAAGGTGGTAGCCACAAATAGGAAATATGAACACTTGGTTGACGCAAGAATTCAATGGTCCAAAAGCTTCTAGTATCCACTTTTTTTATTTTTTTTATTTTTTAGAAAAGGAGGATGACCCCCGGCCTCTGCATCTGGGAGATGCATACGGCCACTTTATTAATTATTCTTGAGGACCTTACAAAGTATTACAACAATGAGCCGGAATCCACCATCTTGGCAACACATGCCGCTACTCCTATCCAAAATGATGAAGGGGTGCTAGCTGGGCCACTATCCAAACCACTCACCTAAGCCTAACATCAAAAGCCGGAAACGGAAACATATTCGGAAGCCCCAGCCGAGCCACATACCGGGTCTGGGGCACAATCCGGTCAGACGCACTCGTGTGTCGTCGCCGCCATATTCCACAGGTCCGTCTTCAGATCATATTGAGGCTTCTACCTTGTCTGACCACTCTGCCATCGTTGTCACCATGACGCTAGACAGCAACCTCCTCCTGCGCGAGTCCATCTCCGCGCATCTGGCGGCGAGCCTCCACAACGCCATGCCGCCGATCTTCGCCGCCATCAATGAGTGAGATGAAGTACCGCTCCACCACGGCATGTACAAGGTGAGGAAGGGCGAGGTACCTATCGGAGACACGGCCGGAAGAGAAGCACCGCAGCCCCGAGACACTGCCCGGAGCTACGACGCAGTAGATCAGGCGGGCCGCCACCAGGAACCAGACAAGCTCGCCATGCACACCCAGCATCCCCATGCCCAAGTCGGCGCCTTCAAGAAGGTGACGACGCTGTGGCGCCGCCGCCGCTTAGCCACCGGGGCTAGGGTTTTCACCCGGGCGCAGGGGAAGGGGGGAGGCAGGGGAGGTTTAGCCTCGGCGCCGCCACCAAGGAGGGAATGGTGTCCGGGACGCCATCGACGCCGTGACCGCCACCGGCGGCTGAGGGTTTCCCCCGGCCAAGCACCCTGCCGCCACCTCCGAACCAGCCACAACATCAGCAGGCGCGTGTACGCCGGAGATCCAGGCCGGCCGGAGGTCATGCATCACGAGCGGACCAGGATCGCCTCCGATCTGACGAGGGGAGCCCGGGGCCTCCCCGCGCCATGACCTGCGCCCACCGGGACCTCGCTGCCCGCGCAGCCGAGGGGAACCGACCTACCTCACCGACGAGCACTCCCCACCGCCGGAGGAGCGCCGTCCGCACCCGCGAGGCCGCCGCCTTAGATCCGGACCCTCACCACCGAAAGGGAGCGGTCAGATTGGGGGGGGGGGGGAGTGCTGGATTCAGCCAAGTCGCCCCGCCGCCGCCATCCCGGGAGCCGGCGCCAGCTTCGCCGGCCGTTTCTCCGGTGGCGGCGAGGTGGGGAGGGAGGTGGGAAGGGTGTAAGGCCGCCAGATCTGGGTTCCCCCGTCGCCGCCAGGGAGGGCGACGCGGGGGACGGGATCGAGGGAGACAAGATGTATTGGAGACAAGATCTAGTATCCACTTGAGGGTTCTTTTCACAATATCTTGGTGTAGGTTCTGAAGGAGCTGCCATTTGATATAGTTATGCGACTTGCGATAGAAAAAAGCACGACCTGTCTGTCTAGAGTCGAGTGGCAAGCAAAGGCCATACCTACATATTAGCTGTTGCTGATGTTGAATTAATTGTGCCTGCCCTCATTGGTCCAAGCTTGTGCCATTTTGTATCCTACAACTATCTGTCAGACATCTGGACCAGGACGTTCCTATCATAAGTAAATGTTGATTTCTTCGTGATGCCGAATACCCAACCGTTGTGCACCCTGCATTTTGTCGGCATGCCGCGCAGAAGGTCTCTCTCTGCCTGGCTGCGCCGCAATATATTCTGTCCAGCTGAAACAGCGACGCAGGTAGGTGGGGAGATGAAATAAAATTTGACTTGGCCGCTGCGTTGGATGTCAAAGCTGAAATAATGCAGTGACAATGGCTGACGCGACCCGAGCGTGTGGATGTGAGGGGCGCTGCGCAAGTGTTCTTAAACCCCTCGCCGGCCTGAGCTGAGCATCCAATTTTCACCTTACTCACGCACCACCACCAGGGGAAGCCCAAGCTAGAAGAGGTCGTCGTCCTACCGTGCGCTCCATCAAAGGTTCGCAACTACCATCTCTCGTCCTGATTTTTATTTATTTATTCTGCGAGTTGTTCTCTCGTCCTGATATACTAGTAGTTGTATCGTTTAATCATCTTTTCTTGGGATGTAATCCTCGATAAAAGGAAGCACCTAGTCGCCAAGTTTCTATGTATCAGTCGATTCTCACAGCCTAGTAGTACTATTCATCCTGTTTCTCCCAGTTGACCCGCTCTCTAGCCCCTGCTTAACTGCCTACCGGCTACCGCCGCTGTGCGCCACCCTGCCCTCTCCGCGCCGCCTCTTCTGTCGTGCCACAACTGTTCCGACAATCCCTCTAAGCCCCACCCTTCTCATGCGCCTGGGAGCATCCTGCATCCGTCAACCCTCTTCCTATGCTCCATATGGCACCGGCAACGATGCGGCTAAGCAACCGATGCTTAGCAAATCCGCAAAAAATATCTCTTTTGGGTCGAGTCTTCTTGTTAGGCTTGTTATCTTATGTATTGTTTTGCTGGTTTTTCACATATTTAAAAAAATTAGAGGTATAATCCTTTTTTTCGTGAAGTTTCAAATATTAGTTTCGTATATGTAGTTATGTATCATGCTCAGACTAGCACTTTGCTTCCAAGTACTACGATTTAGGGGGTATTTGGTTGGGCTTAACTTCAGCTTTTGCATTTTGGCTTGTAAGCCAGAAAAAAAATCACCTAAGCTTTTGGCTTATACCATCATGTGCAAAACCCAAACAACATTGCCACGTACGCGTAGGACACTTCCCATCCAATATTTGTACGATATCCCACATCGCACCGTTCATGCGCAAGGCTAAGTTGCAACTGGCCGTTGGATTAGCCAACGTACCACTATGGCACCACAACACGTCTTATATGAAGTGCTTCCGATAACCAAAGGCCTGAAATTGGTGCTTAGACTTGGTCTTCCGTCCTTATTCTACTAGTAGTTTTTATCAAATAATCATCAGTTTTTGACTTGTTATCCTCAAAAAGAGGGAGCACTCATCAGTCAGTTTCCTGAAAAAGTATTTATGGATAAGTCATGTTATTCCTTCGTGTGTGGCTATTGTTCATCTTTCCCCCCTCCCATTCTACCCGCTCTCTAGCCCATGTATACCTGCCTACCGCCGCCGTTCCGGCCACCCCCCTAAGCCCCACACTTCTGCTGTGCTGGCAAGCACCCTTGCAGCCGTCAATCCTCTTCATATCTTCTGCTGGTGATGACGTGGCTAGACAACATATGCTTAGAAAATCCGCAAAAAAGTAATCTCTTTTGGTTTGTGTCTTCTGGATAGGCTTGTTACCATATGTACTGCCTTTTAGTTTTTTCTTCACACATTTTCAAAAATAGAGCTATCTTTTTTTTCATGAAGTTTTAAATATTAGGTTCATATGTAGTTATGTACCCATGTTTGGAGTTGCACTTTGCAACGAAGTACTATGAGTTAGTGGGTATTTGGCTACGTTTAACTTTGGCTTTTGCATTTTGGCTTATAGGCAAAAAAGGACACATACGATGGCATTAAGCAAAAAAATATATACCTATGATTGTATAACGCAAAAGTCCATAAATAGGTGTTTTCCCGGGCTTTCAAGCCAAGTGCAAAAGCCAAAGTTAAGCCCAACCGAGCACCCCTTAGTGTACTTATCTTCTTCGGTGAGCATATAATACAAACATGTTTACAAAAATAAAATGCTAATTTATGACCACTTTCCATTTTTACCCTTGCAACCCCATTGGTGAGAAAATGGTCTATCTGTATTGGAAGTTGCTGAGTAAAAGTGGCGTAGTATGCACTAATGTAGGTTTGTAATTTTTTGGAGCTCATGTTGAAAATGCATGTCTGGCCTTTTTCAGGAAACATAAACCTCATGGGTCTCGCCATGCTTGTTCTACCAGTGCTCTTAGGGTTGTTTTATGAAGCAAGTGACATTAATTGCTCAACAGTTCATGGTAACACCACGGATCACCGTTCACTGCTTGATTTCAAAGGGGCCATCAGAGCAGACCCAAGAGGAGCCTTGCGCTCTTGGAATGAGAACATCCACTACTGTATGTGGTCGGGCATCAAGTGCAGCACAATGCACCCAGAGCGTGTTACAGTACTAAACCTTGCCAACATGAGCTTGACAGGCCAAATCACACCCTCTCTAGGAAATCTAACCTTCCTTTTGGAACTTACACTATCCAACAATCTCTTCTCTGGCCAGTTGCCCCCTCTCAATCGTCTTATAAGATTAGAGATCCTTTACTTACAGAACAACTTGTTGCAGGGGAACATTCCGAATGCACTTACAAATTGTTCCAAACTCCTTGGACTAGACCTCTCTTCTAACATGCTAGTGGGTTCGATTCCTGGAAATATAGGTTCCCTCTACAATCTAATGGGAATTGACCTTTCCAATAATAGCCTCACAGGAAACATTCCACCAACCTTCGGCAACAACACTTACTTAGAAGAGCTTGATCTTTCCAATAATCATTTTGATAGTTGGTAGCAGAACGACACTACTGAATGCTAATGACTTATTCGTGGTGGCCGAATGAGCCAGGGATGCAGTTTGATGTGCGAGTGCAACGACCCGACGAGAGCTCTGCACCTTCCCGTTCTTGCATGGCTGTGTCACACTTTCTGTCAGCGGGCGTGGTTGCTCTGTCTGGACTACAGTTTTCTATTGCTTGTTTTCCTTAGCGGTTTCCTATATTTTCAGCGGATCCATCCCCATGTATGTAGGGTTTGTGGATGCACACACCTCATTTGTATTTCTGTCACCTAGAGGAATTGAATAAAAGGCTTCTGTTTGGGGAAAAAACAACGTGGCTGCTCCCGGAAATGGTTGTATTGAAGGAGATGATTGGTGGCCCTGAGCCTCGAAGTGAATAAATGATAAGCTCATGGTGCTAACAACGCACAACGGGGCAAAGTCTCATCCATGTTAGAGTAATCTTGATTAGTAATAGCAGGAGTCTACGTGGTGTTTGATATTGTTTGAGCTAGCTCTACGTGTTGTAGTAGCATTGAAGTTGGCTGTATGTGTCCGGCTTAGGTTTGCCTAGCAATCAAGGTCGGCGGGTGATTAGATTAGGAAGTACTCGTGTCCGAGTCTAGTATGAGTCCATAGCAGGGTCGGTCAAGTCTAGCCGGATCGTGTATATATTGCGTGAGGGTTCTGTAATACCGTGAATGTTAGGGTCTTGTGATACCGAGGTGGGCAAAAGAAGAGAAAATAAAAGAGAGAAAAGAAAGGCTGTCTTTGACAAAAGTTTCTTGCGTGTGTGTTCATCGTGATTTGATGTGATCGATCCTGTGTGTGAAATTCCAACAATCCATTGGTGAACCCGGAAAAAAAAAATCCAACAACAAGACAGAGAAGTCCTGCGGAGGATAATCTTAGGGGCAGTCAAATAAGGTCTATGGTGTTGGCCCGCTGTCACTACCAGAAAAACTGGGGTTGCCGACGGCCCCCGTCGGCATCTATGGACCTATGCCGACGGCCACGGAAAGGCCGTAGGCTTAGAAAAGCCGTCGGCATACATCCACCTATGCCGACGGGGCCGTCGGCATAGACAAGGCCGTCGGGACCGCTGAGGTACGCGCCCTACGGGCCCGTCGGCATATCCGTGGCCCACCCGCCCGGTCAGCGCCGACCATTTGACGGCGTTGACCCTCGCCGACGGGCAAGAACGCCGTCGTCGGCATATCGATGGCGGTATGCCTACGGCCAAGCCGTCGGCATAGGCCCTCTCGCCACGCCGGCGATCCGTGTGCCACGCCACGCCAACGATCCGTGGGACAACCTCCGTGCGTGCATAGGTATGCCGACGGCCCGGCCGTCGGCATACGTGTATTTTACTTTATTTTTTATTTTTTTTTTACTCTGTTTTTTATTTTACTTTATTTCAATTTTTGTTTTGTATATGATAATTATGCCTTATCTAAAAAACATACCCGATGGTATATCGATTGCCCCCCGTTACGAACATCGCTATCGCCGTGTCACGGAGGGGGGAAACGGTCGACACGGAAGGAATTCTGTTTGGTGGGGGGATTCGGGGTGTAGCTATGTCACTGAAACATCGCACGGGTCCCGATGCATATGTGAAAGTGTTCATGCATGCGTACGCCCGTCTTGGGGCTCCGGGGGGTGCCCCCCCTCACGGACGGCGCCGCCGCCGACACCCCGGAGACGCGTGCCGCCTCTTCGGACATGCCACCACACCACCCTGCATGTATGAGGGGCCGGTGCGACGCTCCGGTGGCATTGCTACCCCCCAGGGCCCCCGTCCCGCCTAACCCTGGAGCGGTTGACCACGAGATCTACCCCTTTGACTTCCCACGGACGGGCTTTGACCAGTGGACCTCTCCACCCGGTTGTGTCGGGCCGCCCATAGGGACACCCGAGCAACATCCGGCCAAACCCACAGCTACATCCACTCCGTAGACCCGACACGTCTGCTTCCCCCTCCAGGTGCGGTGGCGGCGCCGTCCGTGAGGGGGGAGGGGGACACCCGGAGACGCGTGCGGGCATTTGCAACCGCCACAACACTTCCAGACTTGTGAGAGGCCGCCACGCAAGATTTGACGGTATGTTAGCCCCGAGGCCACCGCCACAACAGTGACGCCGAAGAGCAATCCGCGAGAGGAAGTGTTCAGATACTTCTCCATCACGAAAAATTATGAAAAATTACCATCGCTCCTATAGCACATGTGCCCACGCCATGTAAAAACTCATGATTTTATCGCGCTCCGGTATTTAATAATATTCACGCCGCATCGCTTCCGCAGAACGCCTACTACCATGTGTCATCGCCGTCCGTGAGGGGGGGCCACACCCGAGACGCGTGCGCCTCTTCGGACATGCCACCACACCACCCCGCATGTATGAGGGCCCGATGCGACGGTTCGGTGGCATTGCTACCCCTGTGGGCCCCGTCCCCGCTAACCTCAAGCGGTTGACCACAGGATCTACCCTTTGACTTCCCACGGACTGGCTTTGACCAAGGGCCTATCCACCCGGCATGTTAGGTCAGCCCATACGAACACTTTAGAGCAACATCCGGGCACACCCACAGCAAGATCCCTCCGTAGACCCGACGCGTCTGCTTCCCCACTCCAGTGCCGGGCGGCGACGCCGTCTGTGTGAGGGGGCACACCCCGAGACGCGTGCGCCTCTTCGGACATGCCACCACACCACCTGCATGTATGAGGGCGGTGCGACGCCCGGTGGCATTGTTACCCCTGGGCCCCGTCCGCCTAACCTCGAGCGGTTGACCACGAGATCTACCCTTTGACTTCCCACGGACGGGCTTTGACCAAAGGACCTCTCCACCGGTTGTGTCGGTTCGCCCATAGGGACACCCGGAGCAACATCCGGCCAAACCCACAGCTACATCCACTCCGTGTAGATCCGACGCGTCCGCTTCCCCCTCCAGTGCGGCGGCGGCGCCGTCTGTGAGGGGGGGACACCGGAGACGCGTGCGGGCATTTGCAACCGCCACAACACTTCCAGACTTGTGAGAGGCCGCCACGCAAGATTTGACGGTATGTTAGCCCCGGAGGCCAGCCGCCACAACGAGACGCCAAGAGCAATCCGCGTAGGGAAGTGTTCAGATACTTCTCCATCACGAAAAATTATGAAAATTACCATCGGTCCTATAGCACATGTGCCCACGCCATGTAAAAACTCATGATTTTATCGCGCTCCAATATTTAATAATATTCACGCCAGATCGCTTCCGCAGAACGCCTACTACCGTGTGTCATCGCCGTCCGTGAGGGGGGCCACACCGAGACGCGTGCGCCTCTTCGGACATGCCACCACACCACCCCGCATGTATGAGGGCCCGATGCGACGGTCCGGTGGCATTGCTACCCCCTGGGCCCCTGGCCCCGCCTAATCTCGGGCGTTTGACCACCGGATCTACCCTTTGACTTCCCACGACGGGCTTTGACCAAAGGCCTATCCACCGGTCATGTTAGGTCAGCCCATACGAACACTTTAGAGCAACAGCCGGGCCACACCCACAGCAAGATCCCTCCGTAGACCCGACGCGTCTGCTTCTCCCCTCCCGTGCGGCGGCGGCGCCTCCGTGTGAGGGGGCACACCCGAGAAGCGTGCCACCTCTTCGTACATGCCACCACACCACCTGCATGTATTAGGGGCGGTCGACGCTCCGTGGCATTGTTACCCCCTGGGGCCCCGTCCCCGCCTAACCTGGGCGCGTTGACCACGAGATCTACCCTTTGACTTCCCACGGACGGGCTTTGACCAAAGGACCTCTCCACCGGTCATGTTAGGTCAGCCAATACGAACACTTTAGAGCAACATCCGGCCAAACCCACAGCAAAGATCCTTCCGTAGACCCGACGCGTCTGCTTCCCCCTCCGGTGCGGCGGCGCGCCGTCCGTGAGGGGGGGGACACCGAGACGCGTGCGGGCATTTGCAACCGCCACAACACTTCCAGACTTGTGAGAGGCCGCCACGCAAGATTTGACGGTATGTTAGCCCCGGAGGCCGCCGCCACAACGTGAGACGCGAAGAGCAATCCACGAGAGGGAAGTGTTCAGATACTTCTCCATCACGAAAAATTATGAAAATTACCATCGGTCCTATAGCACATGTGCCCACGCCATGTAAAAACTCATGATTTTATCGCGCTCCGAGTATTTAATAATATTCACGCCGATCGCTTCCGCAGAACGCCTACTACCGTGTGTCATCGCCGTCCGTGAGGGGGGGCCACACCGAGACGCGCGTCGCTTCTTCGGACATGCCACCACACCACCCGCATGTATGAGGGCCCGATGCGACGGTCCGGTGGCATTGCTACCCCTGTGGCTCCCGCCCCGCCTAACCTCGAGCGTTTGACCACGGATCTATCCTTTGACTTCCCACGGACGGATTTTACCAAGGGCCTATCCACCCGGTCATGTTAGGTCAGCCCATACGAACACTTTAGAGCAACATCCGGGCCACACCCACAGCAAGATCCCTCCGTAGACCCAACGCGTCTGCTTCTCCAAAGCCGGTGCGGCGCCGTCTGCCGTCCGTGGGAGGGCACCGAGACGCGCGTGCGCCTCTTCGGACATGCCACCACACCACCCTGCATGTATGAGGGGCGGTGCGACGCCCGGTGGCATTGTTACCCCTGTGGCCCCGTCCCCGCCTAACCTCGAGCGGTTGACCACGAGATCTACCCTTTGACTTCCCACGGACGGGCTTTGACCAGTGGACCTCTCCACCCGGTCATGTTAGGTCAGCCAATACGAACACTTTAGAGCCACATCCGGCCAAACCCACAGAAGATCCTTCCGTAGACCCGACGCGTCTGCTTCTCCAGTCCGGTGCGGCGGCGGCGCCGTCCGTGAGGGGGGACACCGAGACGCGTGCGGGCATTTGCAACCGCCACAACACTTCCAGACTTGTGAGAGGCCGCCACGCAAGATTTGACGGTATGTTAGCCCTCGAGGCCGCCGCCACAACAGAGACGCCAAGAGCAATCCGCGTAGGGAAGTGTTCGATACTTCTCCATCACGAAAAATTATGAAAAATTACCATCGGTCCTATAGCACATGTGCCCACGCCATGTAAAAACTCATGATTTTATCGCGCTCCGAGTATTTAATAATATTCACGCCGCATCGCTTCCGCAGAACGCCTACTACGTGTGTCATCGCCGTCCGTGAGGGGGGCCACACTCGGAGACGCGTGCGCCTCTTCGGACATGCCACCACACCACCCCGCATGTATGAGGGCCGATGCGACGGTCCGGTGGCATTACTACCCCGTGGTCCCTCGCCCCGCCTAACCCTGGAGCGTTTGACCACCGGATCTACCCCTTTGACTTCCCACGGACGGGCTTTGACCAGTGGGACTATCCACCCGGTCATGTTAGGTCAGCCCATACGAACACTTTAGAGCAACAGCCGGGCCACACCCACAGCAAGATCCCTCCGTAGACCCGACGCGTCTGCTTCTCCAGTGCCGGGCGGCGGCGCCGTCCGTGTGAGGGGCACACCGAGACGCGTGCCGCCTCTTCGGACATGCCACCACACCACCTGCATGTATGAGGGGCGGTGCGACGCCCGGTGGCATTGTTACCCCTGGGCCCCGGCCCCGCCTAACCACGGAGCGGTTGACCACGAGATCTACCCTTTGACTTCCCACGGACGGGCTTTGACCAGGGACCTCTCCACCCAGTCATGTTAGGTCAGCCAATACGAACACTTTAGAGCAACATCCGGCCAAACCCACAGCAAGATCCTTCCGTAGACCCGACGTCTGCTTCCCCCCTCCAAAGTGCGGCGCGGCGGCGCCGTCCGTGACGGGGACACCGGAGACGCGTGCCGAGCATTTGCAACCGCCACAACACTTCCAGACTTGTGAGAGGCCGCCTACGCAAGATTTGACGGTATGCTAGCCCCCGGAGGCCGCCGCCACAACGTGAGACGCCAAGAGCAATCCGCGAGAGGGAAGTGTTCGATACTTCTCCATCACGAAAAATTATGACAAATTACCATCGGTCCTATAGCACATGTGCCCACGTCATGTAAAAACTCATGATTTTATCGCGCTCCGAGTATTTAATAATATTCACGCCGCATCGTTTCCGCAGAACGTCTACTACCGTGTGTCATCGCCGTCCGTGAGGGGGGCCACACCCCGGAGACGCGTGCCGCCTCTTCGGACATGCCACCACACCACCCCGCATGTATGAGGGCCCGATGCGACGGTCCGGTGGCATTGCTACCCCCCGGGGCCCCCGTCCCGCCTAACCCTGGAGCGGTTGACCACCGGATCTACCCCTTTGACTTCCCACGGACGGGATTTGACCAGTGGGCCTATCCACCCGGTCATGTTAGGTCAGCCCATACGAACACTTTAGAGCAACATCCGGGCCACACCCACAGCAAGATCCCTCCGTAGACCCGACGCGTCTGCTTCTCCAGTGCGGCGGCGGCGCCGTCCGTGTGTGAGGGGTCACACTCGAGACGCTGCGTCGCTTTTTCGACATGCCACCACACCACCCTGCATGTATGAGGGGCGGTGCGACGCCCGGTGGCATTGTTACCCCTGGGCCCCGTCCCCGCCTAACCTCGAGCGGTTGACCACGAGATCTACCCTTTGACTTCCCACGGACGGGCTTTGACCAGTGGACCTTTCCACCGGTTGTGTCGGTTCGGCCCATAGGGACACCCGGAGCAACATCCGGCCAAACCCACAGCTACATCCACTCCGTAGACCCGACGCGTCTGCTTCCCCACTCCAGGTGCGGCGGGCGGCGCCGTCTGTGAGGGGGGGGGGACACCCGAGACGCGCGGGGCATTTGCAACCGCCACAACACTTCCAGACTTGTGAGAGGCCGCCACGCAAGATTTGACGGTATGTTAGTTCCGGAGGCCGCCGCCACAACAGAGACGCCAAGAGCAATCCGCGAGAGGGAAGTGTTCAGATACTTCTCCATCACGAAAAATTATGAAAATTACCATCGGTCCTATAGCACATGTGCCCACGCCATGTAAAAACTCATGATTTTATCGCGCCCGAGAATTTAATAATATTCACGCCGCATCGCTTCCGCAGAACGCCTACTACCGTGTGTCATCGCCGTCCGTGAGGGGGGCCACACCGAGACGCTGCGCCTTCTTCGGACATGCCACCACACCACCCCGCATGTATGAGGGCCCGATGCGACGGTCCGGTGGCATTGCTACCCCGTGGCCCCCGCCCCGCCTAACCTCGAGCGTTTGACCACCGGATCTACCCTTTGACTTCCCACGGACGGGCTTTGACCAAGGGCCTATCCACCCGGTCATGTTAGGTCAGCCCATACGAACACTTTAGAGCAACATCCGGCCACACCCACAGCAAGATCCCTCCGTAGACCCGACGCGTCTGCTTCTCCAGTGCCGGCGGCGGCGCCGTCTGTGAGGGGTCACACCGAGACGCGTGCGCTTTTTCGGACATGCCACCACACCACCCTGCATGTATGAGGGGCCGTGCGCGCGCTCCGGTGGCATTGTTACCCCAGGGCCCCGTCCCCGCCTAACCTCGGGCGGTTGACCACGAGATCTACCCTTTGACTTCCCACGGACGGGCTTTGACCAGTGGACCTTTCCACCGGTTGTGTCGATTCGCCCATAGGGACACCCGGAGCAACATCCGGCCAAACCCACAGCTACATCCACTCCGTAGACCCGACGCGTCTGCTTCCCCACTCCAGTGCGGCGCGGCGCCGTCCGTGAGGGGGACACCGGAGACGCGTGCGGGCATTTGCAACCGCCACAACACTTCCAGACTTGTGAGAGGCCGCCACGCAAGATTTGACGGTATGTTAGTTCTCGGAGGCCGCCGCCACAACAGAGACGCCAAGAGCAATCCGCGTAGGGAAGTGTTCGATACTTCTCCATCACGAAAAATTATGAAAAATTACCATCGGTCCTATAGCACATGTGCCCACGCCATGTAAAAACTCATGATTTTATCGCGCCCGAGAATTTAATAATATTCACGCCGATCGCTTCCGCAGAACGTCTACTACCGTGTGTCATCGCCGTCCGTGAGGGGGGCCACACCCCGGAGACGCGTGCTGCCTCTTAGGACATGCCACCACACCACCCCGCATGTATGAGGGCCCGATGCGACGGTCCGGTGGCATTGCTACCCCCCAGGGCCCCGTCCCCGCCTAACCTCGAGCGCTTTGACCACCGGATCTAGCCCTTTGACTTCCCACGGATGGGCTTTGACCAAAGGGCCTATCCACCGGTCATGTTAGGTCAGCCCATACGAACACTTTAGAGCAACATCCGGGCCACACCCACAGCAAGATCCCTCCATGTAGACCCGACGCGTCTGCTTCTCCAAAGCCGGTGCGGCGGCGCGCGTCCGTGTGAGGGGCACACCCGAGACGCGTGCGCCTCTTCGGACATGCCACCACACCACCCTGCATGTATGAGGGGCGGTGCGACGCCCGGTGGCATTGCTACCCCTGGGCCCCGTCCCCGCCTAACCACGGGCGGTTGACCACGAGATCTACCCTTTGACTTCCCACGGACGGGCTTTGACCAGTGGACCTCTCCACCGGTTGTGTCGGGTCGCCCATAGGGACACCCGGAGCAACATCCGGCCAAACCCACAGCTACATCCACAACACTTTAGAGCAACATCCGGGCCACACCCACAGCAAGATCCCTCCATGTAGACCCGACGCGTCCGTTTCCCCCTCCGGTGCGGCGGCGGCGCCGTCCGTGTGAGGGGCACACCCCGGAGACGCGTGCCGCCTCTTCGGACATGCCACCACACCACCTGCATGTATGAGGGGCGGTGCGACGCCCGGTGGCATTGCTACCCCAGGGCCCCGTCCCCGCCTAACCACGGAGCGGTTGACCACGAGATCTACCCTTTGACTTCCCACGGACGGGCTTTGACGGTGGACCTCTCCACCGGTTGTGTCGGTTCGCCCATAGGGACACCCGGAGCAACATCCGGCCAAACCCACAGCTACATCCACTCGTGTAGACCCGACGTCTGCTTCTCCAAAGTGCCGGCGGCGCCGTCCGTCCGTGAGGGGGGGACACCGAGACGCTGCGTGCGGGCATTTGCAACCGCCACAACACTTCCAGACTTGTGAGAGGCCGCCACGCAAGATTTGACGGTATGTTAGTTCTCGAGGCCGCCGCCACAACAGACGCCAAGAGCAATCCGCGAGAGGGAAGTGTTCGACATTCTCCATCACGAAAAATTATGAAAAATTACCATCGGTCCTATAGCACATGTGCCCACGCCATGTAAAAACTCATGATTTTATCGCGCCCGAGTATTTAATAATATTCACGCCGATCGCTTCCGCAGAACGCCTACTACCGTGTGTCATCGCCGTCCGTGAGGGGGGCCACACTCGAGACGCTGCGTGCGCTTCTTCGGACATGCCACCACACCACCCCGCATGTATGAGGGCCCGATGCGATGGTCCGTGGCATTGCTACCCCTGTGGCCCCGGCCCCGCCTAACCTCAGAAGCGTTTGACCACCGGATCTAGCCCTTGACTTTGCACGGACGGATTTGACCAATGGGCCTATCCACCCGGCCATGTTAGGTCAGCCCATACTGAACACTTTAGAGCAACATCCGGCCACACCCACAAAGAAGATCCCTCTGTAGACCCGACGTCTGTTTCCTTCTCCAAAGCCGGGCGGCGGCGGCGTCGTCTGTGAGGGGGGCACACCCGAGACGCGTCGCTTCTTCTGACATGCCACCACACCACCCTCGCATGTATGAGGGGCCAGGCGACGCCCGGTGGCATTGTTACCCCTGTGGCCCCGTCCCCGCTAACCCCGGAGCGGTTGACCACGAGATCTACCCTTTGACTTCCCACGGACGGGCTTTGACCAAAGGACCTTCCACCCGGCCATGTTAGGTCAGCCAATACGAACACTTTAGAGCAACATCCGCCACGCCCACAAGAAGATCCCTCCGTAGACCCGACGCGTCTGCTTCTCCAGTGCAAGCGGCGGCGGCGCGTCCGTGTGAGGGGGCACACCCCGGAGACGCGTGCCGCCTCTTCAGACATGCCACCACACCACCCTGCATGTATACCGAGCTTGTAACGTGTGGATTAGTGAACTATTTAAACAGGTCAAATGGCTTTCCCCTCGGCGTGGTGGGACTATTTAAAAAATTGTGGTTTGCATATATGCCGACGGCCCAGCTGCCGTCATAGGCTCCACCCATGCCGACGGCCTGTCCGTCGGCATATGTGCACGCTTATCCACTTCCCGGCTGCTCGACATGTGGGGCCCAGGCCTATGCCGACGGCCATGCCGTCGGCATAGGGCCAACCTTATCCCCGGCCACCCTCCTCCTCCACTCATTTCTCTCCTCACCTCAACCGCACCCGACCCCGACCCCTACCGCCGCCCACCTCCTCCGCCCGCCACCTCCCGAGCTGCCCACCCTGACGCCCGGCGCCCGCCCTCTCGCTCCAACCCAGACCGCCCACCCAGCCAGCCCGTCGCCCGCGTCTCCTGCCCGACCCAGCCCACCGCCCGACCCCAGCCGGCCGCCCCTCGACTCTGCGGCGCCCCCCGCCCGCCCGCCCATGACCCCAGCCGCCGCCCCCCGCCCGCCTCCGACCTTCCCGCCCCGACCCCACCGCCCGCCCGACCCCCTTCGGCCGCCCGCCCCGGCCACCTTCCCACCACCCTTGTCCCACTGCCTCCCTCCGCCCGCCTCCGACCTTCCCGCCTGACCTCAAGACCGCCCGCCCGACCCCCTTCTTGTCGCCTCACCCGACGACCTCCGCCTCCCGCCCTTCAACCCCGTCGACCTCCCGCCTGACTCCGCCCTCCCGCCCCAACTCCGCCGCCCTCTCAAGGTGAAAATTTTATGTATTTTTAGTGTTTTTAGTAATTTTGTAGCTAGTTAGATAGGTATTTAGATAGATATTTAGATAGTTAGATACCTAGTTAGATAGATAGTTATATAGATAGTTAGATAGGTAGATAGTTAGATAGATAGTGAGATAGTTAGTAGGTAGATAGTTAGATAGTTAGATAGATAGTGAGATAGGTAGTAAAAATTTGGTTAGATGAGATGCTATATGTTGCATATCTTGCAAAAAATTTGGTTCGATGAGATGAATCAATGATTATGACTTAATAGGTGATAATGATGATGATGATGATGAATATGTGATGACGATGATGAATATATTGTTAATGTTTTTAGTTTTTTTGCCTACATGATGCAAAAATAAATGAATGCATGTTTAAATGTTTTAAATATGCTCTTTGAGTTTTGATGTTCTAAATTTTTTGTCCCGATGGAATTTGCAGGCTTTGTGGTGTTGCATTTCATCAAAGTGACCGTCGTCCGACGCTTTGTTCCCTGAGCATCCCTCTGTTGTTCGACTCCTTCCCCTACAGCCGAGGGTGAGCTACAAGTCCATCTCCTCCATTTTTGATGTCACTAGATTTCATTCTCAAGTCAATCGGGCGTAACCTAGGCGCTCTCCCGTCTGAAGGGTTGCATCGATAAATATGCATTCAATTGCATATTTATCACCGCAGCTGTTTCGGATTGTCCAGCGTTTTCCACGGACAGCCGAGGATGTGTAGATTGGGTATGTTCTCCATGTTCTACCCGCTCGAGACAGATTTGGTGGCGCCCCCCATTGTTCTCCTGAGCACATTCTCTCGGCTATTTGACGAGACGTGTATCCGGAGAACAGCGGGAGGTGCTGCCAAATTTTGTCTCGAACGGGTAGAATGGAGAACGACTCAATCTACACATCCTCGGTGGGATTAGGACCCATCTTTACCTATTAGAGATGTACGTGGATTCAACGCGTAGAAACTGAAAATTTGATGTGATTAATTTAAGTGAATCCTTAATTATGTTGTGTGGTTTGCAAAATAGCAGAGGATGGCAGATAATCAGTGGATGTACAGTGGTTTTATCCGTCGGAATCGAGTAACATCAGAGTGGATCACGAAAACCGATGTGTATTTGAAGGAGATATTCCGTCGTCCAATGAGAATTATCCCACCATGCCCTGTGGCGAGATGTGCCGACGTCACCGTAGAAATCGACGGACATGAGTGAGCACCTTCGCACGCACGGATATATGCCAAACTTTGACATGCCGCCGATAAACATAGCCGATCAGGACCGTGGTAGAGAGGAGGTGATGCGACAACGCATCGATGGATATGAGGACGACGGGTCGGGGACATGCTAGATGATGTCATTGTTGCAGAAACGGCAAATGCGACACCTTCAGAGAATGAACCGGAGGAGCCGGAGGCAACCGCAAAGGCCTTCTTGGAGGTCTTGGCCTCGTCGAAGAAACCTCTTTATGCGGGTGCGAAAATATCTAAGCTGGATGCCATCTCGCAAATCGATTGCAGTCCAAGGCTGAGTATGCGGTTGTAGCCGAAATGCTTCAAGCATTCACTGGAGTATGGGCTAACAGCCTCCCTGAGGGTCATGAACTGCCGAAAAGCATGTACGATACAAAGAAAATCATGAAGGCACTCTCTATGGATTATGAGAAAATAGATGTTTGCCCGAAGAATTGCCTTTTGTTTAGGCACGAGTATGTGGATGACAAGTACTGTAGGAAGTGCGGTTCGTCTCGGTACATTGAGGTGGTCGGTGAGGATGGTGAGAAAAAGCAGCTAACCATCCCCATTAAGGTTCTTCGGTATCTTGATTTTATAAAAAGACTGCAGCGCCTTTTCATCACGAAGGAGTCTGCCAAAATGATGAAGTGGCACAAGGAAGGTATAAGGTACAATCCAAAAAAAATCGTACATCCATCGGGAGGGGAAGCATGGAAGTCATTCGATGAAGAATACCCCGAGGAAGCAGCCGAGGCTGGGAATGTCAGAATAGCCATATCAGGTGATGGGTTGAATCCATATGGTATGTCGTCCAATCCATACAGCTGCTGGCCTGTGTTTGTAATTCCGCTCAATCTTCCTCCCGGTGCCCTAATGCAACGGAAGACCATGTTCTTGTCGCTCATCATTCCGGGGCCTGACTACCCGGGGAAGCAATTGGGTGTGTTTATGCAGCCGCTTGTGGATGCTTTGCACCATTCTTGGTACTTTCCGAGGTTGACATACGACCGGGATGATGATGATGATGATGATGTGGTTAGAAACGATGACGCTAGACCATTGGGTGATGATGATGTGGACCCAAACGTCGACGATGCACGGAATGATGGTGAGACCATTGTCAATGAAAATGACATACTTATGCTAGAAAAGTTAAACGAAGACGCTGACGAGGAGGAAGAGCCTCCACCTCCGTCGGACAACGAAGATGATATGATTGATAGTGATGATGAGACGGACCGAGAAAGAGGTTACAACAGGATGATTCATATGGGTTCTAGCAGATGTACGCTTCAAGTTTAGGAATATGCCTTTTATGCATTTTTATTAATGTGTTTATTATCATGCCTTTTTCTTCATTTCATTAATTTACTAATTGCTTTTTCTCTTTTCAATGCAGGTTCGTGGAACATGGGCAAGGGAAGGCCGACGGCGTGGGTTTCCCACGCAAGGTCGCCGGCCTGCCTAGTCGGAGTGGTCGAGCACGTAATCCTCCCCCTCGGCTACTTGACGATGACTCCTCACAGGGAGGTCGAGGGAGAGGTGCCCCTAGAGGAGGAGGGGGCGGGGGGAGAGCCTCTAGAGGACGAGGTGCTGGGGGGAGAGCAACTACAGGGGGTCGCGGCCAGAAAGAGCGCACCCTCACCGACTTAGGGGTGTTGTCTTCGAGGCCCTCCTCTAGTGAGGTACCCTCCTCTAGTGAGGTACACTCTAGGGAGGAGGAGGAGGAGGAGGTGGAGGAGGAGGAGGAGGTGGAGGAGGAGGGACGCGAGGAGGAGGAGGAGGAGGAGGAGGAGGAGGAGGTTGGGGAGGGAGAGGCAGGCGAGGAGGGGGTGGTGGCGGGGATGATGGTGGTGACGGGAAGGGGGTTGACAACAAGGGATGGCTGCGTGGCAACGCAAAGCTACCAAAGCAGGTTCCTGCTACTGAGGAGCAGAAGTGGCTCATTGAGCCCACGGGAAAAGAGTAAGCGGTTCCTTATTTTGCTTGTCACATGCATATTCCGGTTGTTATTTATTTTGCTTGTCACATGCTAATAGTTCATTCTTTTGCAGCAACTGGATATATTCTAAAGGGGTCCGTATTCCCAACGGCCTCATCACCGTCTTGCTGAAGTTATACTGGCCGGGGTTGTACTGTCCGGATCCAGTCAGGCAGCCGGACCGTCGGGTTTTGGCCACGAGCTGGGACCATCGAAGCGGCCTCCACGCTGACCATGAGACCCATGCCAAGGCCAGAACCACTACTTTCTGGTGAGTTCTCTTCAGAAGCACAAGTCCATTCTAGTTTCATGAATGATTTAACTCATGGCTTCTTCCATTCTTGTTTCATGCATGATTGTAGAAATTCTATCGAGTTCTTCCGGAGCACAGGGCTAGAGCGGACCAGATCGTGCTGCGCCAATGCAAGAAGAAGGCCCGCCAGATGCAATCGAGAAGCGCTATGTGGCCATCTCGACATACTACCACGATGTTCTTGGTGTGAAGATGACCAAGGAAGAAGGGCGGAGGATGGGCATTACCTTGGAGAGGCACGAGTACTTGGCGGTAAGTATAAAAGATTTTTCATTATGCTTTCATTACCATGTGGTACATTTCACCGCTTCATGTTGACATGCCATTATGCTTTTATTATGTAGGTGTGTCCAAATTGGTGTTATGGAAAAGACGAGTCCTGGCGGCATTGGTGGATCTTTGGTGTGATGGGGCTGGAGCCCAGGCTATGAGAATAAAAATAAGGCTAACCGAGGGAATGAGGGAGTACATGCTCAGTGGAAACCAAACCACTATCTCCACAAGGCAGTTAATGTATGACTAACCCCATTAAACATTCTTCTTCTTCTATTTACCATCACTTTCTTATGTATGACTAACATCTGCTTGGTGGTGCAGGAGGAGAAACCAAGCGGCCGCCTCGGACATGCAGTGGGAGATCGCCCACGCTGAAGGACCCCAAGCTGGCGAGCCCAAGTACTATGGCAAGAAGACCGCGTGGAGGAAGGAGGCCTACTCCGCAGCGTATCTGAAGTTACATCCTGACACACCGGCCCCATTGCGGCGGATCTGGACGACAGGGCGGTGGTGAGCATGGGGCCCAAGGAGCACGGTCGGAGGCGGTTCTCGATGTTGTGGTCACTCCGACTATCTCCTACACACAGCTTCGTCGGATCGACCAGCCTGAGCCAGCGCATGAGCCAGCCAAAGGTCCAGTTCACAGTCCCTCTTTCAGAGCAACAATCTGTAAGTATTTTCCTCTTATCTTCATTGCTCACTTTATTTTCCGCATTTAGTAGTTTTATGAATTCCATCATGTCATACCGTAGGCCTACTGAGTACACACGCCAGAGACCATGGCGTGGCATCGAGGCTTCATGAACACCAAGTGCAGAGGATCGCCACCGGGCGTGCTTTTCAGAAATGGCGACGGCAGGTGTCCTCAGTTGCAGCCAGCACCATGCCCTCCAGCACAACCAGTGCTGCTGACCTTTGAGGAGTTTGTGGCACAGAACGCTGGCCCCTCGCCGGTTAGTTCATCCCCAATCTATTCACCCCAAGCATGTCATGCCTTTCAACACAGTCATATATCCCATTAATATGTCTTTTCAACATCCAGGGAACAGATGGATCTACCGTTGGCGGTGGTCTTCGCAGCACTCCGGAGACACGGAGCCCGACCACTCCGATCCACGGAGGCGGAGGTGGAGGCGGTCTTGGCGGTAGCGCTGCCGCTAGCAGTGACGACCTGGGCTTCGGCGGTCTTGGCGGTGACGACCTCCGCGGTGCTCGACGTCCTGGCGCTTAAGCCTAGTGTGTGGTGATGATGCTTGAGATGACTTGTGTGTGGTGCTTTTCTATATGCTTATGCTTATGTTGGTCGACGAGGCGAGGACCGGAACCGCCGGATCCAGAGGAGCTGCTGGAGGGGTCGTCGCCACCCCCGGTGAAGCGAGGATCATGGCCGGCTCATCAGCCACGCGTTGGGCGAGGTTCTCCTCGGCGAGCTTCTGGCGAGAGAACACTGTCTCGAACGGCGGCAGAGGAACGGTGTCCCCGACCACGACGCGGATGGTGTCGATGCGTTTGTCGATGCCGTGAAGAAACTGAGTGGT
Source organism: Aegilops longissima (assembly GCA_021605205.1). Lineage (NCBI taxonomy): Eukaryota > Viridiplantae > Streptophyta > Magnoliopsida > Poales > Poaceae > Aegilops > Aegilops longissima. Next base: position 718,982,643 of record CM038679.1, on the reverse strand, counting down.
GAGATCCACCTCAGTGACGGCATGCTTGATGTCGGCCAGCCCGGCGGTGAGGAGCTTCACGCGACGGGCATACTCGGCGACGGAGAGATCTCCCTGCTTGAGGTTGCGGTATTGCCGGTTCAGCATCATGTACCGCGCCGCGCGGTTCGCCAGGAAGTAGTCGCGGATGCGGTGCCAGAGATCGTAGGTGGTGGTGGCCCCGACGACGTGATCGACGAGGTTGTCGGCGAGGGTGGAGTAGATCCAAAGCACAAGATGGGCGTCGAGCTCGCGCTGGAAGGCGGTCGCAATTGCGGGGAGGGGCTGTTCGATGAACTGGGCGACGCCATAGCGGATCAGAACAAGGAGGAAGGACTTCCACTTCTGATAGTTGTGCTCGTCGGGGTTGAGGAGAAATTTGATGTGGTTCTGGATGTTGTCGCGAAAAATGGGGTGGGGTGAAGGAGCGGCGGCGAAGGATAGCGGCGGCGCCGTGGAGGGAGGGAAGAGGGGGGCAAACTGAGATCCGGGCGATGGGGATGAGCCACTGTTGGTAGAGGGGGTGGTGCCGTAGATGGGGATGATCCAGCCGGTGGACGAGCTGGAGAGAGCCCCCGACGAGGTGGCCGAGCTGGTGGCCGGGGAGGTGGCGGAGGAGGTCGAGTGCTCGGCCATGGAAGAGGCACCTGGAGTTTGATACCAAGTAGGACGATCAATTGTGTCTATACATTGATTCACCCACACAGAGTACATGATATACACACACTGGAGCAGTTACAGAGAGCTCGATGGAAGTGGCACGCAGGCTAGGGCGTGCTCCATGATCCTATAATCTAGGAGTACAAGTACACAAACATACACAGGTACAATACACATTAACAGTTTACAGCTCTAGTAGTACATTTGAATGCACTTTGCTTTGCAGCATTCACAGATGTTTTGAGGCATGCAGCTGATATATCCACGCTGTTCAGATATCTGGCATGCTACTCATGAGTTATCTTCATGTTTCTCTTGTTAAAAATGATCATGCCTGCTTGTGGTTGGTGCACCATGCTTCCGGGATCATGGCTGAATGCTTGACTACTAGCTTCAGATGTACGTAGCATTTCTGAAATGTTTTTTGTGTTTTATGGCATATGTTCACGCTGCAGAGCTCCTTCTAGAAAGCAAAAACCATTCACATAAGCATAATCATGTGCTTGTCGCATGATTGTAGTCGCTGGAAATGGGATATTTGGTTGCGGTGGATGGACTACTTGCTCTAATCTGATGTACCTATTACATGGAATGGCCTTTTTTATTCTTGTATATTCAGCTATATATATTTCATGCCTCTGAGTGTTTTTTAATATTGTAGCATGAATTACTCCGTGTCCTTTATCCAGCGTTTATCCATTGCTTCATGGATCTAGTGTCAGAGGGGCATACACTAGAAGGTAATTATTTTTGTGGGCAAGGAAGGTATTTGTAGTTTGTCAACATTTCTGGAATAATATTTGTTTGCATTTTATGCATCCAATTAGTTTATTTGGAGCATTTCTGTCATTGATATCACCACATATGAATCCTGCAGCTCGGGCATTTTTCCTTAAATTTCGGGAAGATCATGAACTGATGCATTCAAGGGATCTCCAAAAGCTGGAAGGCACTCTTTCTCCTTTGCATTTGGAGGTTCATCATTTAGCTCTCTCGTATCCATTCAAGTGCCAATGGAGATTTGCATTTGTTTATTTGATTTTATCTTCTCAGGATTCACAAAACATGCACTTATTGTTCTGCCTGCTATAATTTTCAGGAAATGGATCTGGCCCGATCTTTAAGGGAAAATAAATTCAGAATTAAATTATGTGAGGTAGTACTGCACCAAGTTCTTCTATATTTGCATTCCATCTCTTTGTTTCAACTACGATTGTATGGGTGGGTCACCTTTTGAGTTAAATCAATGCACATAGATAAAATGTTCCACTGGATGCATATCCGTTGTTGTGACAATAGCTTTATAAGTTGAGATGCTTTATTCTCATGTACCCTTTTCCACCACTTACTTGGTAGGTGTTGTTATGACCAAGGGAAACAAACACAATCTAAGGTTTGTTACAAGCTTTTTCTTCCTGAATCCTAATGGGCAACTAGTTTCACATAGGAGTAGATGATATGTCATCATGATACCATAATACATATACTGAATGCTAGTGTCAAATATGAGACACAAACCGCATATAGACCAGTTTTTAACAGATGTTCCTGGCGAAGCACATTCCATGTGGTGATTTCTAGTTCAATTGGCAACTCGTTGCATGATACATCATGATCTCACCGTTTTTTCTTTGCTGCAATTTTGTTTTTCCTATAAAATTATGTCAACTGCTCTTTTCAAAGTTTCTACCTCGTGTTTCATTGCAGTATTCATATGAATTACTTCTCCAGTATCTCCAGAAAACACAAGCTCTTGTGATGCTTGGAATAATCAATGAAAGGATAATTTTTGAAGGTACAATTCCCAGTCTGTTGAGATTATATCACACATTTTACTTACCCTCACTTCTCACTTTTCCACCACTTCCCTCTATCTATATTGGCAGTGTCCGCTGGGCAGCCTTCATTGATCTCTGATGATGCGGATGTTGTTGCTCTGGTTGGAACCAGCAAGGACTTGGCAAAACAGATAAATCAGAAGGAAGTGCACTGGGGGGTATGTTATTCAGCACATCCGCGATCAATGTGTTTGTTTCCTATTATCTATTCAATCAAAACAGTTAACAATGCCGATCAAATAGGAAATAAACTCTAGTAGCACTGTTTTTGCCACTTCCCAAACGAACCTCTTCCATGAGAGCAATTTTTCAGTTTTCTATTTAAGTATTTATTCTTCGTTATCCTTAGGCATGTGTTATTGTTAACATTAAACTTATGGTATGCAGTTGCTTGAAGATTCAGTTGAGGAGCGTATGGAGAAAGCACTCTCAGATTCTGATAGAGCTGAAGCAGAAAGCAAGGATGCAGATGCAGAAGATAATAACAAGGCAAGAAACTCTCTCATAGTATGGGACTCTTGCTATATTATGTTTGTTATATGCTCTCTGCCATTGAAACCTGGACATTCCTTTTTTGTCAACACTCAGCAGCATGTTTTTGTTCTTCTCTTCTTCTGCTGTTATCTTAAGAACATGAATGCTGTCCATATACCGTTTTCTGTTACTAACTTGGATCTTTCATTATTTCTTTTTATATTTGCTACAGAAAAAATCCTCAGAAGGTGGAAAGCAGGGTGGTCCTCTGAACAAAAAGCTCAAAAAGGATAAGCTTGTAGGTGCAACAGGGAAAAATACCAAATCCGAAACAAGCATGATTTCTGCGGCACCTCGTGTAAAACCGGAGCTAACCCTTCCAGCGACATAAACATTTATTCTCTTATCTGCAGGTCTAAAAAAAGTTCTACATAATTTATCAACTGTACTCTTTGAAAATAAATACCATTCCTATAACTGAATGTGGGTCCATACTCCAGACATGTGAGTGTCATGCGCTTGAGCCTGACTTGGAACCTAACATAAAGGCTGATTGGTTTTATGCGGGTTCTCTTGGAAAAGTTATCTTCCAAGTTTCAGGAGGACCAAATATTGCTCTTTTTTCTTTTTGCAGAACATACTCACTTGTGTACTTTTTGATCTGTCAAGTGTCAGCCTTGCGCTTACGATCCTGAAAAATTACTTGTTTGTTTCAGGCCTGTTGAAGTTGGACAATCAATTCTTGAGGACCTGCGAAACCGTGCACAATTGAATAACTTGGCATTGCCATCTGTCAGCTTCTACACATTCCTTAATACACATAACGGGTAAGCTTAGCTGTAATTTAGTATCAACTATTTCAGTGTGCATACTTTGGTTTGAAAACATTATCCTGTGGAACACAGATTAAACTGCTCATCGATCTCAAACGATGGATCTTTGGTTGTTGGTGGGTTCTCAGACTCGTCAGTAAAGGTTAGTCCCTTTAGGTGATAGTTTGTTTCTCATGTGATCACTACATTAACTGGTAAAACTTTCTTGTTCACTAGGTTTGGGATATGGCAAAGATTGGTCAACCAGCAAAAACATGTTAGTCGTTCTACACTACATATTGCTGATGTTTCTGTTCCGCTGATATGGTGAAATGCTTCTGTAACTGCACACCTGATTTCGGTCATGGTAGCCTTTTGTTCTAAGGATTCTAGTTTATTTCATTTAGTTTAAGTTACAACCTAGAAGTTTAAGGTGGTGTTGTAGCACTGATGCATGTCTTGGACAATGCAATAAATGTCTTCTCGTGCTACTTGTTAGACATGCTAGAATATTTTAACGGCGTTGCAGTATTTGACTGGAACCTGTCAAGAACTTCAGAATAATCATAGAACATTAATTTTCCTAACATAGTAGTGTTTTCATTTCTATCTTGAATTCTTGATGGTATTTGCTGATTGGGCATATTTGGACTCTCAGCTAGTTCACAAGGAGAGAATGGATCTTCACAGGACGAGCGCTTCATCAACATCTGAGGGGAAAAGACGGTATACATTATTCCAAGGTCATTCTGGACCAGTTTATTCCGCTGCCTTTAGTCCATTTGGAGATTTTCTCCTGTCACCATCTTCAGATTCAACAAGTAAGGCGTCACTTACATTATACTCCCTCCGTTCCTAAATATAAGTCTTTCTAAAGATTCCAACGAATGACTACATACGAAGCAAAATGAGTGAATCTACACTCTAAAATATGTCTACATACATCCGTATGTTGGATTCCATTTGAAATGTCTAAAAAGACTTATATTTAGGAACGGAGGGAGTACTTATTTTGTACTCCCTCTGTCCCATTGTAGGACAAAAACAAAAAACGTCCTACATTATGGGACGGAGGGAGTACCATTCATTTCCTTGTTCATTTATTTAATCAAACTAACCGTTCATCTATTTTTTATATATTTGTTACAGTTCGGCTGTGGAGTACCAAGCTGAATGCCAATCTTGTTTGTTACAAAGGACACAATTACCCAGTTTGGGATGTCCAAGTATGTGAACAAATCTTTTCTCTGTGTCGTTGTTGTGAAAACAACATTTGAGTTCTTGCTTCATGGGGTGTCTTGACTACCTAGTTCAGGCGAAAACATTTGATTAGTTAGTTGATTCTCCAGTAGTTTTTATTTGAATGATGCTCAGATTTGTTATTACAATCAATGTCGATGCCGTACAGTCAGTCAGTTGTTCAGTAGTTTGAAATAAACTCTTCTGAAGTTCTAATAGTGGCCTGATTTCAGTAGTTTCTAATAAACTCTTCTGAAGTTCTAATAGTGGCCTCATTTCAGTAGTTTTAAATAAACTCTTCTGAAGTTCTAATAATAGTGGCCTCATTTCAGTAGTTTTTAATTAATTCCTGGATTTTTTTTGGGAGAAAACTCTTCTGGAGTTCTTTTTTTTTATTTCAGTAGTTTCTAATAAACTCTTCTGGAGTTCTAATAGTGGCCTCATTGTTACAAAAAATGTCCATGCCCTACTATTGTTTTAGTCTTGATCTTGGTGCGAGTGCAAAACTGCAAATACTTGTGATAAATATTCCTAGTTCGTTCTTCATTTTGAACACTTCTGATGATGGGATTTGGAATAGGTCTGTTGGGCTTGATGTTTTTTTCAACAGCTTATGATCGGTGTATATATTTGTGTTGCATAGCTTTCTAATTCTGTTGTACTGAATAGACATCATTGTGCGTTGTGTACTTGTATTGCTGACATATTTTTATGTTTTCGTGGCAGTTTAGTCCAGTCGGCCATTATTTTTCCAGTGCCTCGCATGACAGGACTGCTCGAATCTGGTCAATGGATAAAATCCAACTTTTGCGGATAATGGCTGGGCATCTTGCTGATGTTGATGTAAGTGTGCTTCTATCTCTGAACTTGTATTGATTTGAGAATTTTTAATCTGACTATAAGAATGCTTTCAATGCCTTGCACTGATGTCTGCATGTTCTGACTGGTGGTGTTTTCTTCTGCAAACTACTTATCTGACAGTGTGTGCAGTGGCATGTAAACTGTAACTACATTGCCACCGGCTCTAGTGACAAAACTGTAAGGCTATGGGATGTTCAAACTGGTGAATGTATACGAATGTTCATGTTAGTGTGTATAGTCCCTTTTCTGTATATCCCCATTGTATAAGGGGTTTTCTGCACTTTGACACACATGTATATGTAATGGCCTTTGGCCCTCAGGAAATGTTAGTTGTTGAATATCCAACATGGTATCAGATGTTAGGCTAGCCTCTCCCCCTCGCACGCTGCAACTCCGTGCTCCCTCCTCCTAGCCTCCCTCGCCTCCAGCGGTTTCTGCTCGATTCCGGCCGCCCCGGCTCGATTCCGGCCCGCTCTAGCTTGCCTCAAGCCGCCGCTGCCGCCTCCCCACCCATCTTGTCCAGTTCCGCCACTTGTTGCTGCCCCGTTCGACCTCGGCTCGGCCCGATTCCACGACCGCGCGGCTCCTTCCCCGACTCGAGCGTGCTCCTGCTGGTCTCGGGTGCGGCCCCTTTGCCCGTTCGGGAGCTCCTCCTCTCGCGCCGGGCCGTGCGGCGCGACCGGCCAGGCCGCTTCTTCCTTCCCGTTGGCCCTGCTTCCCGCTACTGCTGCCTGCCCCTGGCCTCTGCTCGCCGAGTCGAGCGAGCGTACATGCGGGCGTGCGCGCAGGGGCATCCAGCGAGCGAGCGGGCGCTCGATCTCTTGAGCGCTTGATTCCGTTTCGATCCAGATTGGGACTTCATGTTCCCGTTGATGTCATCTTCGGGCTATGTGGTTGTTCCTCGCTGCATATTCTGATGCTCTTTCTGTCTATCGGGATGATCTGTCTGCTTACACTCAGTGGTGCAATGAGGATGCTCGGGCTGCTGCTGTTCTCACAGCGAGTGTTCTCCCTCAGTTTGCTTCGGAATTCATGGGTCTCAGCACTGTTGCAGCGATGTGGTCCTATCTTTGTCAGCGCTATCAGCCCTCTGGCGATGCTCTCTACCTCTCTGTGGTGCGTCAGGAGCATGCTCTTCAGCAGGGTGACTCATATGTTGATGAATTCTATTCACAGTGCTCTGCCATCTGGCGTCAGCTTGACTCACTGAGGACAGTTGTTTGTGAAACTTGTCGCTGCTGTCAGACTATGCGGTCTGACTTGGAGTTTCAGAGGGTTCATGAGTTCTTATCTCGTCTCCGCTCTGAGTTTGAGCCCAGACGTGCTCACTTGCTTGCTCGTGGTCGTGTTCCCATCTCGGAGGTGCTTGCCGAGCTTCGTGCCGAGGAGACTTGCCTTCGCTCTGCTGGTTTGCTGGTGGTCCCGTCTGTGCTGGCTGCTCGGGCTCCTGTGTCGTCTGCTTGCCTCACTGCTCCGCCGCTCCTGCCTACTCCTCCAGGGGGGGGGGGTGAGACGTCCTCCTTATGCTGAGAAGGGCACGTCGCGCCGTGACACCGTATGTGGTTACTGCTCCTGGCCAGGTCACCCAGAGCCTGATTGTCGCCAGAAGAAGCGAGACCAGAGGCGCTCCTCTCCAACGGGCCTTCTGTGTCTTCCTCGACTCAGTCACTCACTAATCAGGACATTGTTCTCCTCAAGCATCTTCTTGCTTCCTCAGGATCTTCGTCGACTGGCTTGGCTGCTGCTGCGACTGCATCCTCCTCCTCACCATCACAGGCATCTACACAGTCAGGTACATCTTCGTGGGTTCTAGATTCTGGAGCCTCTTTTCATATGTCTTCTGATTCTTCCGCGTTGTCTTCTCTCAGACCTCTTGATTTGCCTGTTAATGTTCTTAATACCGATGGCACATCTCTTTCTGTTTGTCAGGACCCCGATTCCAGGTCACATCGATCTAGTCGGTAACACCTCACATCACTTTGCGGCCTCACGCACGGTATTCCCACGGTGTCGCCTTACCATGGCCGGGACCGTTTAGCGCTTTTGGCTCACGATATGATAGTGTCGCTAGCATCCATATGACAGAGAACCCAGGCCGACATGACTAGTCGTGAATCCAAAGCGGCACTAACCCATGGGGACAAGCATACATGAATCACATCGAGCATGTCGGTTATCAACGTGTGGATCCGGGCTGTAGCACTGGGCTAACAGGACTCGTAACCCGGCTGTAGCAGGTTAGGCAGGACTCGGATGTCACCGCGTGACATTTCCCGAAGGGACGAACACGAACGAAGTGAAACACATGCCGCCAATCAAGTGTCGGAGCAGTAGTCTTGGGCTAGCAGATACTCGGGTGAACCGGGCAGTAGCGGACTACTATCGCTCAGGAAGCACTAGACTACATTTCCCCATATGAGAGGCTGCCAAGGATAAACAACTAGATTGCCGGATCCCACACATACCGAGCATTTCAAACATACACACAATATGCTCAATATGTGTAAATACAACATGGCATCACAACATAACTCTACGACTCAAATATTTATTCATTAGGCTCCGAGGAGCCAAGATATTACAAACATGGGTCTCATGACCCAACATTCAGAGCATACAAACAACAAGCACATGCGGAAGCTTAACATGTCTGAGTACAGACATCTACAAATGAAAAAGGATTAGAAGTCTGACTATATACCAGATCCTGCCGAGGGCACAAGATCGTAGCTGAGGTAACAAGCTAAATGTCGAAGTCCACGCGGAACTACTAGCGAGACCGACGCGTCTCTCAGAAAACATAAAATAAGCAAGCGTGAGTACAAATGTACTCAGCAAGACTTACATCAAAACTAACTACATATGCATCAAGATCAACAAAGGGGTGGTGGAGTTTGACCGCAGCAAGCCAGCTTTGACTCGATGGCTATCTGAACTACGGCTGCAAGTAACTCTTTTGAGGTGGCACACGAGTCCACATATTCACCATATCAATACACCACTATGGATCCGATCCCGTCTTCCTACGAGAACGCCATCCATAGCACTCACGCGTATCTTGCGCATTTTAGAGTATCCATTTTCACTTGTCTATGAACTGTTATAGGCAACCCAGAAGTCCTTTACCGCGGACACGGCTATTCGAATAGATGATGTTAACCCTGCAGGGGTGTACTTCTTCACACACGCTCTCACCACTTATCGTCGTTTACACGACATGTACTCGGCAACCTTCAAGCAGAAGCCCAGCGAGGGTGTCGGCCATGACCTACCTAAACACTCAAGTCTCTAGTCCATGTTTATCGCCTATTCGGGTTCCATCCGCAGGGAGTCCGGCCGAGGTTTCCACTAACGGCCCCGAACGATGTGTGCAGGGTTCCCGAGACACCAAACGGGCGAATCGGTACACCGGGCCACGGTGTATCTACCGCATCATAGCCCACCCCTAGGGTCAGCGCTACGCACGGCCTCCAACACATATCCTACAAACACCAGAAACTAGTTGCAACTCCTGGACAGAGAACAAGGATGGTTAAGAAGTCAAGAGGGGCACTTAAGCATTCCAATGCGTGGTAGTAACTGGTCATGGATCACAAACACAGAACTCAGTTCCTGAGGATGCTTTCAATGAGACAACCCACCATGTACTCCTAAATGGCCTCTCACCGCTACCTTTACCAAATCGTGTTCACACACTTAGCTCACACACAGTAGGACATGTTCACACACCTCTGGTTCATCCTCGATGAACCAGACCTGACTCAACTCTAAGTAGTAGCAGGCATGACAAACAAGCATGAATGAGTAGGCACACCAGGGCTCAAACAACTCCTACTCATGCTAGTGGGTTTCATCTATTTACTGTGGAATGACAGGTCATGCAGAGGATAAAGGGGTTCATCTACCGCAGCATGTAACAGTTGAATTGTTTTTGTCCTAATGCAGTAAAAGAGAGCAGGAGCGAGAGAGTGGGATTGTATCGGAATGAACAAGGGGGTTTTGCTTGCCTGGCACTTTTGAAGATAATATAGTTCTTCATTGGTGTCATCGATCTCGTCGTCAGCACATCGTCTACCGAGAGGGGACAAACACCGGCAACTGAGAAAGAACACAATCAATGCAATGCCACAATATGATGCATGCTCATGACATGGCAATATGCTGTGATTTGAGGTAATGCATCTAGCTATGATTTAAATGAAGTTGGTTTGAATACATGATTCAAATTCCAACTCCATATATGATCATTTAAATGCCCTTTATTTGTTTTGTCCAAAACAGAGGACAAACATTGTTCAAACATGCATGAAAATGATACAGATGGATAGGTTGCATTTTTCTGATAATTTTTCATATATAATTTGTTTGATTTGGAGCTACAGATTAATTTCTATGATTTTTAGAAGTTTAGAGCATTTTCTGAAATTTATAAACCTTTCTGATTTATTTTTAATTCCAGAAAGGCTTTAATGCGTCAGCATGACCTCACGGTGACGTCAGCAAGTCAGCAGGCGCTGTCGAGTCAAATCGACCAGCGGGACCCGGTGGTCGATCTCACTGATGATGGCTAGGGTCAGCGACATGTGGGGCCAGTCAACAGTGGCGTGGCGGGTCAAACCGACTGTGGGGCCTCTGGTTTAGTTTGATCTAAACAAAATTAAATCAGGGTTAATTAGGAAGTGGGGCCCATATGTCGCTGGGTGTGGGTTCAATTAGTGGCGCCATTAGCTGCTAATGACGCTGCCACGTCAAGACGCCGGGTTTTGGCGGCGGCGACCAACAACGCTGGCGGCGACTCGCGGACTTATGACATCTGAGCGGCGGTGGGCCTGGAGACCACCGGGCATAGCCGTCGTCGTCGCATCCGAGGAAGCAGGTGGGAGGCTGCGGGCGCGCGGAGCTCGTCGGAGCGGCTTCGAGCGCGGCGGAGTTGATTCGACGGCGGGGCTAGCTACAGAGCGCAAAAGACGGCAGGGTTAGGGGGGAAGTGCAGCGGAGCTCACAGCGGATTCAGCGGAGGTGTCAGCGTGCTCGGGGGAGGCTGGACCTGAGTGGGGCGGCAAGGCGGATCTCCGGCGTCGGGAGGTTGAAGACGAGCTTGGTGAGGCCGTTCGGGGGCTTCCGGTGCCGCGTGGCTCGGCAGAGAGGGCTAGGCGACGGGCGGATCTTCCAGGTGCAGCGGCATGGCGAGGTGGCGGTGGCAGCGGTGGTGCTCGTCGGCGACAGCTGCGCTGCTCGGTGGCTGCGCGCGTGGAGAAACAGAGGAGGAGGAGAGCAGCGAGAGGGAGAGGAGAGAGGGCCACCGGGGGGTTCGTGGCATCGCGGTGGCGTGAGGGGAGGCTCGGGGCGCCTCGGTGGAAGCAGGAGGTGGAGGCCTCCCGGCCAGCGTCGTCATCGCCTCGCCCTCTTGGCGGAGGTTGAAGATGGCACGGCTGCTGGTGGGCTGGGCTGCCTAATGGGCCGGCTACAGGTAAGGCCAGGTAAGTGGCCAAGGTACTCTCTCTCTCTCTCTCTAAATTCTACTTTTGTTCTGTTTTCTATTTTTTTTTTTGATATGTTTTGAATTAGTAAAAATACTAACTCATTTTATAAATTCCTGACAAAAATTGTGGGCACTATTTGAATTATTTCCAATAGCCCCCAAGTACTTTCAAGATTATTTGGACATTTAAAAAAATATTATAAGATTTAAATGTCCAAATTCAAATACTTATGAATTAATTCAAAAATCCAGAATAGCCTCCAAAAATATGAAACCATTTTTGGGAGAGGGTTTAGCCAGGACCAAAGATGGTGAACATTTATAAAGTGCATTTTGGTTTCAATGAAAAGATTTTAGTAAGCCCTAGTTGAATTCATTTAGTGCTAGGGTTTCAACATCCCCATTTCAAGTTTCTTAGTAATTTAAACATGATGACATGATGAGCAGACAAAGTCAAGCAAGGCTGATCTGGGGCTGTGACACTGTTGCTAGTCGTGGTATTCTTTCCACTCCATCTCTTTCTGTTCCGAGTGTTTCACATGTTCCTCGCGTTACCATGAATCTTTTTTCCGCTGCCCAACTCACTGATTCTGGTTGTCGTGTTATTCTTGATACCAACTCTTGCTCCATTCAGGATCGTTGCACCAAGGCTTTGGTTGGTGCTGGCCCCCGGCGCCGTGAGTCAGAGGGCCTTTGGGAGGTTGACTGGCTTTGTGTTCCTTCCGCTACCACCACTTCTGCCAGCTCTCATGCTCTTGCTGCCTCTTAAATCTGCGTCCTTCCAGCGAAGGGCATCATCGACTTGGTCACATCTGTGGCTCTCGCTTGTCTTCCTTAGTTCGTCAGGGCCTCTTAGGGCCTGTATCTGGAGATGTCTCCTTACATTGTAACGGTTGCAGACTTGGTAAACAGACTCAGTTACCTTATCCTACTAGTGAGTTCTGTATCTCAGCGTCCTTTTGACTTAGTTCATTCTGATGTCTGGGGTCCTGCTCCCTTTGATTCGAAAGGTGGTCATTGCTACTATGTTTTGTTTATTGATGATTTCTCTCGCTACACTTGGCTCTACTTCATGAAATCTTCTCCCTATATACAAACATTTTGCTGCCATGGTTCACACCCAGTTTGCCACGCCCATTCGTACTTTTCGTGACTCCGCTGGAGAGTATATCTCTCAGCTGTTGCGTGGTTTTCTCGCGGAACAGGGTACTCTTGCCCAGTTCTCCTGTCCTGGTGCTCATGCTCAAAATGGTGTTGCCGAGCGCAAGCATCGTCACTTGCTTGAGACGGCTCGTGCGCTGATGATTGCTGCTTCCCTTCCACCCCATTTTTGGGCTGAGGCTGTCTCCGCATCAACCTATCTCATCAACATTCAGCCATCGACTGCTCTGCATGGTGGCATTCCTATGGAGTATCTCACTGGCCGCTCTCCTGACTACTCTGCTCTTCGTATGTTTGGATGCGTCTGCTATGTTCTTCTTGCCCCCCGAGAACGCACCAAACTGACTGCTCAGTCGGTTGAGTGTGTTTTCCTTGGCTATAGTGATGAGCACAAGGGCTATCGATGTTGGGATCCTGTGGGTCGTCGCTTGCGCATCTCGCGTGATGTGACTTTTGATGGGTCTCGTTCTTACTACCCACGTTCTTCTTCCTCGAGTTTCTCTGTGGACGACCTTTCTTTCCTTCTCCTTCCCGATACACCCTGCTATGTGCCTCATGTGTCACCTCTTCCTCCGGCACCTCTCATTCCTTCTCATTCACCCCCGACCCCGTCTTCTCCATCCTCCTCCTCCACCTCTCCCCCATCCTCTCCAGTCCATCGCCCTCTCTCACCGTTTCCTCTCCACTATACTCGACGATCTCGTCCTGAGGATGTCTCCTCTAGCGAGCCTTTCACTTCTGGTGCACCTCCTCTCACACCTCCTCCGGTTCATAACCTCCGTTCTCGGCCTCGCCCTCCGCCTGATCGCTACTCCCCTGACCGGTACGGTCTCTCTGTTTTTACTGAGCCCACTTCCTATCGCACTGCCATGACTCAGCCTGAATGGCAGCTTGCGATGGCCGAGGAGCTTGCTGCTCTTGAGCGCTCTGGCACCTGGGATCTGGTTCCCCTCCCTTTCGGTGTCTGTCCCATCACCTGCAAGTGGGTCTACAAGCTTAAGACTCGCTCTGATGGTTCTCTTGAGCGCTACAAAGCTCGTCTTGTGGCACGTGGCTTTCAGCAGGAGCAGCGGCACGATTATGATGAGACTTTCGCTCCTGTGGCCCACATGACCACTGTCCGCACTCTTCTTGTTGTGGCTTCTGTTCGTCAGTGGTCTATCTCTCATCTTGATGTTCATAACGCTTTTCTCAATGGCGAGTTGCGTGAGGAGGTTTATATGCAGCCACCACAGGGGTACAATGCTCCGATGGTATGGTCTGTAGACTTCGCCGCTCCCTCTATGGTCTCAAACAGGCCCCTCGCGCCTGGTTTGAGCGCTTCGCATCTGTGGTGACCGCCGCTGGTTTCTTGCCCAGTGATCATGATCCCACGCTGTTTGTTCACATGTCTCCTCGTGGTCGGACTCTTCTCCTTCTCTATGTTGATGACATGATCATCACTGGTGACGACACTGATTACATTGCCTTTGTTAAGGCTCGCCTTCGCGACCAGTTTCTTATGACTGATCTTGGTCCACTTCGCTACTTTCTTGGGATTGAGATCTCCTCGACCTCTGATGGCTTCTACATCTCCCAAGAAAAATATATTCAGGATCTTCTTGCTCGCGCTGCTCTCGGTGATGAGCGCACGGTTGTGACTCCTATGGAGCTCAACGTTCAGCTTCGTGCCACCGATGGTGACCCTCTTCCTAATCCCACTCGCTATCGTCATCTTGTTGGCAGTCTTGTCTATCTTGCTGTTCTGGCGTCCCGACATCACCTATCCTGTCCACATCCTGAGTCAGTTTGTTTCAGCCCCACCTCTTTCCACTACAGTCATCTCCTTCGTGTTCTACGATATCTTCGTGGCACGATCTCTCAGCGCCTTTTCTTTCCCCGCTCCAGCTCTCTTGAGCTCCAGGCCTACTCTGATGCTACATGGGCTAGTGATCCCTCTGATCGACGCTCGCTGTCTGCTTATTGTGTCTTTCTTGGTGGCTCTCTTATTGCCTGGAAGACAAAGAAACAGACTGTCGTTTCTCGCTCGAGTACAGGCTGAGTTGCGAGCTATGGCCATGTTGACGGCTGAGGTGATCTGGTTACGGTGGTTACTTGAGGATTTTGGTGCGTCTGCTAGTACCTCGACTCCCTTGCTGTCAGACAGTACTGACACTATCAGTATTGCGCGTGACCCGGTGAAGCATGAGCTCACCAAGCACATTGGTGTGGATGCCCACTTTGTGCGTGCTGCTGTGCAGGATCAGACTCTCGCTCTTCACCTATGTGCCCTCTGAGTTACAGTTGGCGGACTTCTTCACCAAGGCACAGACTCGAGCGCAGCACGGCTTTTTCCTCTCCAAACTCAGTGTTGTTGCTCCACCATGAGTTTGACCGGGGTGTTAGATGTGTATAGTCCCTTTTTGGTATATCCCCATTGTATAAGGGATTTTCTGCACTTTGACACACATGTATATGTAATGGCCTTTGGTCCTCAGGAAATATTAGTTGCTGAATATCCAACAGTTCATTGGTCATAGGAGTATGGTCTTATCACTGGCAATGTCTCCTGATGGGCGATACATGGCCTCCGGAGACGAAGATGGGACCATCGTGATGTGGGATCTCTCTACTGGTCGCTGTGTTTCACCACTAGCGGGACACAACTCTTGTGTGTGGTCACTTGCTTTCAGGTACTCATCATTATACATTGTTTTGCTTGCTTAGTATCCCATGTGTCCTTGTTGCTGATGGTAGTCAAACAGTAGCTGATACACCAAATATGTGTAAAGAGTACTCCTTTTTTAAAGAAATATAAGAGCATTTTAGATCACTAGAGTAGTGATCTAAACGCTCTTATATTTCTTCACGGAGGGAGTATAAGTCTATGGCAGGGCTTGAGAAACTGGCCTTTCCTGTCTGCTGCCTTTAATCAGTTTGCTGAGCAGTGGCTTCAGTTCACACTGGGTTAGATTTATCTATACATGAGCAATGGGTTTACTGACCATTTTGGCCACCTTTTTAGAGTATTTAAATGGAATATTGCATGATTCTGTCTTCAAATGACCACACCATGGAACTTGAATGCCTGTGTGTGGTTGTTTTTTCTTGAACATACATCGATGGTCCAGCTTATGTACTTGGTCGCAATGCAGTTGTTGGTTGATCACAGTAGATTTACTTCTGGATCTATTGTTTAAAAAATCCTCTAATTTTTTCCATGTTTTAACAACTGTTTTCAGTATAAATTATGTAAAAATGGTCTTCCATCAACGGATTAGATTGAGTATCGCTGATAGTTCTTCTGTTTTGGAGTGTACATATTTTCTCTTCCAGTGACTAGTCATGTTGTGTTGTTCTGTGTAGCTACTAGTAATGCTGTGTTGTTCTGTCTAGTTACATTATGGGACGGAGGGAGTATGTTTTTTTAGTTTTTGGAGAAGCATGATTACCTTAATTTCATGCTAATATGCTATACCAAAGAATCATCTTAGTTCAACAAATCTTCCTCTGTTTTATAGCTGCGAGGGAGCATTGCTTGCATCTGGATCGGCTGATTGCACTGTTAAACTCTGGGATGTTGCGTCCAGCACAAAGGCCCTGAAGATGGATGACACGTAAGTTTTCTTTTTAGAAAAAGAGGATGACCCCCGGCCACTGCATCTGGGCGATGCATACGGCCACTTTATTAATTATTCTCACAAGACCTTACAAAAGCCATACAACAGCAAGACTAAAGCCACCGTCAAAGCAACAACTGTCGCTACACCTATCTAATTGATGAAGGGGCGCAGATAGTCTGGGCCTAATACCAAACAGACATCGCAGCCAAACCTAAACATCTAAGACCTGAGGTCCCAACCAGGACGCCTGCCGGGTATGGGGCACCTACCAGTCCGGCGCACTCCTCAACCAGGACGCCTGCCGGGTATGAGGCCGCCGCAGCCACCTGCCACCAATCCATCTTCAGTGTTGTACTGCTGCATCAACCTTGTCCGGTCTAATTGCCGTCGACGCCACCACGACGCCAGACAGCGCCACCTCCCTGCGCGAGTTCATCTCTGCGCATCGGACTCTGAATCTCCACAGCGCCACGCCGCCAAGATTCGCCGCCATCAATGTATAAGAAGAAGTACCACTCCACCAAAGAAACCGTCCTCTGTTCCCCGAGCCCGTATGTACCTCAATGAATGACGCCCCCAAGGGGGAAACGACGCCAGAGCGCCGCCATCATCCGATCAACTGATCTAGGGTTTCCCCCGGAGGTAGCAGAGAGTGACCTTGAACTTCTCCACGGCGATGCCTTCAAGAAGGGAACGACACAGACAGCGCCGCCACCGCCGGCCTTTGCAGTAGTCAAAAGCAAATTTTCACTCAGATCTGTTCTAAGAAACTTCATCTCTCTTGCACGGGCCGCCGCATCCTGCGACGTCCCCGGGAGCGAGATCCCAACATCCGCCGCCACCGGCGCCGCCACAAGGACCTACCACCCGACCGTCATCCCTTAAGGGGACGACGCCACTATCATGCTCGGATCCGGCATCACGCCAACGCCTTCGGCCGCCCCCAATCAGATCGGTGAATGAGAATAGATAACGCGAGCGCCCACCACCGCTTAGGACCGCCGGAGAACCGATCTAGGGCAGGAAACCCCAGATCCGCCGCCTCCAGCCCCCGTAGCGTCGCCGGGATCCCATCGGGCCGCCGCCCGAGCGCGCCAACTCCGCCTCCATGCTGTACGCCCAGGGACGCCGATGCATCTCAGCCAGAGGATCCCCTCGTGAAGAAAGGAGGAAGGCCCGCCGTCCGCCGGACGAGCTTCGCTCTCTGACCTCCTTCGGCTGCGGCGGGGAAGAAGGGAAGGAGGGAGGTCGAGGGCGGCGGCGGTTGGGGCGCCCGAGTCGCCCCCCCTAGAGGCGACGCGAGCGAGCGAGAGTTCTGCGATTCTGATGACACGTAAGTTGGTTGGCTCCCTTGTAAAAGACTGCTTTGGTTTGCCTTACTCTAGTTGTTAAATATCGTTTATTTTTGTGAAACAGCAAGGCTGGTTCTACGAACCGACTGATGTTGCTGAAAGCTCTCCCTACAAAATCGACTCATGTTTATAACTTGCGGGTGAGAAACCCATTCTCCTTCCATCCACCGTTCTCATCAGTTAACATATGGTAGTTACCATGTGTAGTGAAAACCAACTAACTACTTTTTTTCCAATTGAAGTTTTCTCGGAGGAATCTTTTGTTTGTATCTGGCGCTCTCTCGCTATAGGCTCCTAAGCTTGCCGTATGCTCTCGAGAATACACCCCTTAGTTTTGACTGTAAGTAGCAAAGTACTCCCTCCGTAGACTAATATAAGAAGTTTAGATCACTACTTTAGTGATCTAAACACTCTTATATTAGTTTACAGAGGGAGTAGATGTTTAATTGGCTGACTCTTGTTGTGGAGCTTATTACATTGTCCTTACTAATCCCAGTGAACTCTATGATCGGCTGGTAAATGAAAGGATAACATTAGTAGAAAAGAGGGTTTTGGTCCAGGCCGGGATAGCCCGTTAGTCCCGGTTCAGTCCAGAACCGGGGCTAATGGGGGCATTAGTCCCGGTTCGTAAGCCCAGGGGCCACGTGGGCCATTTGTTCCGGTTCGTGAGGACCTTTTAGTCCCGGTTCGAGCCACCAACCAGTACTAATGGGGTTTGAGGCATTAGTACTAAAGGTCCCATTTTCAAACTCTACCCCACGCCCCTGATCGCCTTTTCAGTTTTTAAAAAAATAAAAGAAAATGATAAAATGAGAAAATGATAAAATGTCAAAAAAAAAAGTTTCCCATGTGATATGTGGTCTAGTTGTTGGGAAAATTTGCAAATGTGAATTTCGACTTTATTTGCAAAATCTCTCTAGAATTTAGTAAAATGGGCATAACTTTTGCATACTAACTCGGATGGAAAAGTTTTTCATATGAAAAATCATCTACTCGAAAAGTTACGGGGCTTTTAAGATCTGGAGGCAAAAAATTTCATCAAATTTCAGTTTTTCTTTGATTTTTTGTTAAATCTGGTCAAACTATGGTCAAACTACTTATTCAAGAAGTATTGGTGTTATTAAATAATTATTCAAGAATATTAGTGTTACTAAATAATTATTTCAGTTTTTTTTGAATTTTGGTCAAATCTGGTCAAACTATGGTCAAACTAATTATTCAAGAAATATTAGTGTTACTAAATATTAGTGTTATTTTTTAGAACAATAGTTTCAAACTCAAACAGTGAAATGTGTGACTTTATGCTCAAGCTAAATTCCTGAGGTTAATAGGGTTGACATCTTACTATTGTCAGGAAAACAACAAGTGCAGACTTGGAAACGAGGGAGAATAGAACCTGAAAGTTAAGCGTGCTCAGGCTGGAGTATTGAGAGGATGGGTGACCGTCCTGGAAGTTAGATGATGACGGGTGATTAGAGGTTAAATTGAGCAGTGATGAGGGGTAATTAGAGATGAGAGGTTAAAATAATTCAGAAATTTGAACATCAAAAAAATATTCATTTTTTTTAAAAAAATCATACAATTTCCTTTAGTACCGGTTGGTGTTACCAACCGGGACTAAAGGTGGACCTCCAGGCAGCGGCCACGTGGAGAGCCTTTAGTCCCGGTTCGTGTAAGAACCAGGACTAAAGGGGGAGGCTTTAGTAACCAGGACTAAAGTTAGATGATGACGGGTGATTAGAGGTTAAATTGAACAGTGATGAGGGGTGATTAGAGATGAGAGGTTAAAATAATTCAGAAATTTGAAAATAAGAAAAATTCCAAAAAAATATTCAATTTTTTTTAAAAAAAATCATACAATTTCCTTTAGTACCGGTTGGTGTTACCAACCGGGACTAAAGGTGGACCTCCAGGCAGCGGCCACGTGGAGAGCCTTTAGTCCCGGTTCGTGTAAGAACCAGGACTAAAGGGGGAGGCTTTAGTAACGATCCTTTAGTCCCGGTTCCCAGAACCGAACCGGGACTAAAGGCCCTTATGAACCGGGACAAATACCCCTTTTTCTACTAGTGTAAGCACTTCTTTTGACACGGACCGCTCCCTCTCCCGCTCCCTCCCTCCCTAGGGTTCCCACCCCTGTCTGTCGTCGGCGACCTCGCTCCCCTTGGCGCCGGCCGCCCAGGCGCCTCTCCAGTCCGCCCGCTCCCTCCCCTCTTCCCTCCCCCCTCCCTCCCTCAAGCAGTCGCCCTTGCGCCTGAGGTCCCCCGTGGCCCATGGCCCTCGGCCCCGCCTCCCCCCCCCCGCCGCCGTGGCACGTTCCGTCGGGCAAAGCCCGCGGGCGAGGCGGCGGCGGGGCCCTCCTCCCGTCCGCTTGTGGCGCCCGCTGGCGGCTCCTTCGAGCGACGGTCTGGACGCCGGGATCGGTGGCGGGCGGCGATCTCGCGGGCGGCGGGGTGGCTCTTTGTGGCGGCGCTCCGGCGCCTCTCGGTCTGTGCGTTCGGGCGATCGTGGTGCTCCTGCCTCGGGAGGTGGCGCGCGACGGTCTCGTGCGGATCCGTCCGGATCTGGCTTTGGGGACCGCCGTGGCGCTGGCTCGGTTGTGCGTGCCCGGCGGCTCCGGCGCTTGGAGCCCGTCGGGCGACGCGGGTAGGGCAGCGGCCGGGCGTGGATGCTGCTCCGGCCGTGGGCGGCGGCATTGGTAGGTCACGGTGGCCTACCGGTGTCGTGTGGGCTTCACGGTGACTCGATGGATCTGTCCGCGGCAACAGCCGGCTTCTCCGACGTCGGTTTGTGTGCATTCGGGCCGTCTCGTCCTTCACCCCATCTCCTCGTCGCCCGGGCGCTACTCCCATCAAAGGGTTGGTCCTTTCCCAACTGCGATCCACCGCTCGTCTCGCGCCCGATGCCGCAGGACAGAGCTCGTCTCGTGCACGATGCAGCAGGACCGAGCTCGTCTCGCGCACGATGCAGCAGGACCGAGCTCGTCTCGCGCACGATGCTGCAGGACCGAGCTCATCTCGCGCTTGGGGTAGCAGGATGGGTCGGTGGATGCCGGTTCTGGCCGACCTATTGGGTCTCGACGCTGGTGGGACCTTTCCACTCGTCTCTTTCGTTGGGATGCGGCGGGTCACGGGTGAGGTGGTGTTGAGGTCTTGGATGCTGGGGCGGCGGGCCTGGTGGTGGTGGTGGCGCGGTGCTCTTGGACAAAGCCCGCGCCTTGGTGCTGCCCGCTCATCATGGCCGTGTGGCCGGCGTGGTTGCCGGGGTGTGGCGTTCGGTGACGGTGAATGTTGGCCGAGGTGAAAACCTGCTCTATCTTCGGACGGACCGGCAGCGGCGAAGATCGTTCCCTTCTTGAAGGCGTCGTCGCGGCTCTCATTGCCCTTCATGTGGCTCCGGGGGAAACTTTGATCCTTGGATCGGGCGGTGGCGGCGCTCCGGCGTCGTTTCCTTCCTGAAGGCATCGCCTTGGAGCGCATGGTTCGTCGTATGTAGCTTCATATCTTCGGGGCGGTAGTGCTAGGAGTAGTATTGCTGCGCTCAGCGCCTTTGTATCCTGTCCTAGGTGTGTGCGTGTGTTGCGGTGGCGTAGCGTGTGGTTGTACTGGATGCTTGTGGGTTGATGCTTTATGTATAAAGCGGGGCGAAAGCCTTTTTCGGCAACTCTATGATCGACTAGGTAGGGTTGTTAAACTGTAGCCTGTGAGCATTGCGAGTCATTGAAACGTGTGCATTGCTGTTGTAACATTAGCTAATTTTAAAATATGTAAAAGGTGGTAGCCACAAGTAGGAAACATGAACACTTGGTTGACGCAAGAAGTCAATGGTCCAAAAGCTTCTAGTATCCACTTGAGGGTTCTTTTCACAATATCTTGGTGTAGGTTCTGAAGGAGCTGCCATTTGATATAGTTATGCGACTTGCGATAGAAAAAGGCACGACCTGTCTGTCTAGAGTCGAGTGGCAAGCAAAGGCCATACCTACATATTAGCTGTTGCTGATGTTGAATTAATTGTGCCTGCCCTCATTGGTCCAAGCTTGTGGCGTTTTGTATCCTACTACTATCTTTCAGCCATCTGGACCAGGAGGTTCCTATCATAAGTAAATGTTGATTTCTTCGTGATGCCGAATACCCAACCGTTGTGCACCCTGCATTTTGTCGGCATGCCGCGCAGAAGGTCTCTCTCTGCCTGGCTGCGCCGCAATATATTCTGTCCAGCTGAAACAGCGACGCAGGTAGGTGGGGAGATGAAATAAAATTTGACTTGCACTGCGTTGGATGTCAAATCTGAAATAATGCAGTGACGGTGGCTGATGCGACCCGAGCGTGTGAATATGAGGGGCGCTGCGCAAGTGTTCTTAAACCCCTCGCCGGCCTGAACTAGCTACCTAGCTGAGCATCCAATTTTCACCTTACTCACGCACCACCACCAGGGGAATCCCAAGCTAGAAGAGGTCGTCGTCCTACCGTGCGCTCCATCAAAGGTTCGCAACTACCATCTCTCGTCCTGAATTTTATTTATTTGAGTTGTTCTCTCGTCCTGATATACTAGTAGTTGTGTCGAGCAATCATCTTTTCTTGGGATGTAATCCTCGACAGAAGGAAAGCACCTAGTCACCAAGTTTCCATGTATCAGTCGATTTTCACAGCCTAGTACTATTCATCTTGTTCCCCTCCGGCCCCTGCTTAACTGCCTACCGGCTACCGCCGCTGTGCGCCACCCTGCCCTCTCCGAGCCGCCTCTCTTGTCGTGCCACAACTGTTCCGACCATCCCTCTAAGCCCCACCCTTCTCATGTGCCTGCGAGCACCCGTCAACCCTCTTCCTATGCTCCACATGGCACCGGCAACGATGCGGCTAAGTAACCGCTGCTTAGCAAATCCGCGAAAAATATCTTTTTTGGGTTGAGTCTTCTTGTTAGGCTTGTTACCTTATATATTGTTTTGCTGTTTTTTCACATATTTTAAAAAAATTAGAGGTATAATCTTTTTTTTTGTTTGTGAAGTTTCAAATATTAGTTTCGTATGTAGTTATGTACCATGCTCAGACTAGCACTTTGCTTCGAAGAACTACGAATTAGGGGGTATTTGGTTGGGCTTATTAACTTCAGCTTTTGCATTTTGGCTTGTAAGCCAAAAAAAAAAAATTCACCTATTTTATATGCTTTTGGCTTATACCATCATGTGCAAAACCCAAACAACATTGCCACGTACGCGTAGGACACTTCCCATCCAATATTTATAAGATATCCCACATCGCACCGTTCATGTGCAAGGCTAAGCTGTAACTGGCCGTTGGATTAGCCATCGTACCACTATGGCACCACAACACGTCTTATATGAAGTGTTCCCGATAACCAAAAGCCTGAAATTGGTGCTTAGACTTGGTCTTTCGTCCTTATTTTACTAGTAGTTTTTATCAAATATAATCATCAGTTTTTGACTTGTTATCCTCGAAAAGAGGGAGCACTCATCAGTCAGTTGCCTGAAAAAGTATTTATGGATAAGTCATGTTATTCCTTCGTGTGTGGCTACTGTTCATATTTCCCCCTCCCATTCTACCCGCTCTCTAGCTCATGCATACCTGCCTACCGCTGCCGTTCTGGCCACCCCCCTAAGCCCCACACTTCTGCCGTGCTGGCAAGCACCCTTGCAGCCGTCAATCATCTTCATATCTTCTACTGGTGATGACGTGGCTAGACAACATATGCTTAGCAAATCTGCAAAAAAGTAATCTCTTTTGGTTTGTGTCTTCTGGTTAGGCTTGTTACCATATGTACTGACTTTTAGTTTTTTCTTCACACATTTTCAAAAATAGAGCTATGCTTTTTTTCATGAAGTTTTAAATATTAGGTTCATATGTAGTTATGTACCCATGTTTGGACTTGCACTTTGCAACGAAGTACTATGAGTTAGTGGGTATTTTGCTACGTTTAACTTTGGCTTTTGCATTTTGGCTTATAGGCAAAAAGGACACCTACGATGGTATTAAGCAAAAAACATATACCTATGATTGTATAATCCAAAAGTCCATAAATAGGTGTTTTCCCGGGCTTTTAAGCCAAGTGCAAAAGCCAAAGTGAAGCCCAACCGAACACCCCTTAGTGTGCATATCTTCTTCGGTGAGCATATAATACAAACATGTTTACAAAAATAAAATGCTAATTTATGACCACTTTCCATTTTTACCCTTGCAACCCCATTGGTGAAAAAATGGTCAATCTGCATTGGAAGTTACTGAGTAAAAGTGATGTAGTATGCACTAATGTAGGTTTGTAAATTTTTGGAGCTTATGTTGAAAACGCATGTCTGGCCTTTTGCAGGAAACATAAACCTCATGGGTCTCGCCATGCTTGTTCTACCAGTGCTCTTAGGGTTGTTTTATGGAGCAAGTGACATTAATTGCTCAACAGTTCATGGTAACACCACGGATCACCGTTCACTGCTTGATTTCAAAGGGGCCATCAGAGCGGACCCAAGAGGAGCCTTGCGCTCTTGGAATGAGAACATCCACTACTGTATGTGGTCAGGCATCAAGTGCAGCACAATGCACCTAGAACGTGTTACAGTGCTAAACCTTGCCAACATGAGCTTGACAGGCCAAATCACACCCTCTCTAGGAAATCTAACCTTCCTTCAGGAACTTACACTATCCAACAATCTCTTCTCTGGCCAGTTGCCCCCTCTCAATCGTCTTATAAGATTAGAGATCCTTTACCTACAGAACAACTTGTTGCAGGGGAACATTCCGAATGCACTTACAAATTGTTCCAAACTCCTTGGACTAGACCTCTCTTCTAACATGCTAGTGGGTTGGATTCCTAGAAATATAGGTTCCCTCTACAATCTAATGGGAATTGACCTTTCCAATAATAGCCTCACAGGAAACATTCCACCAACCTTCGGCAACAACACTTACTTAGAAGAGCTACGACTTACCCACAATCAACTCAAAGGAAGCATTCCCGAAGAGCTTGGGAAATTGCCGGACATGACAAAGGACCGGGCGGTGTTTCTCGGTCAGAATAGGCTATCGGGTAGAGTTCCAGCAACATTGTTTAATCTATCCAAGCTTATAATACTGGACCTAAGTACAAATAAGCTAAGGGGCACATTACCATACAATATTGGTAATCTATCTGTTGCGCTTCAATGGCTAGTTTTGGGTGCAAACAACTTGTCTGGGACAGTGCCACCGAGCATTGGGGCCCTAAAGAACCTTACAGTTTTAGATCTTGGAGGAAACAACTTCGTTGGACCAATACCACATTCCGTCGGGAATTTGCCAAAGTTATGGAAGCTTGATCTTTCCAATAATCATTTTGATAGTTGGTAGCAGAACGACACTGCTAATGACTTATTCATAGTGGCCGAATGAGCCAGGGATGCAGTTTGCTGTGCGAGTGCAACGACCCGACGAGAGCTCTGCACCTTCCCGTTCTTGCATGGCTGTGCTGTGTCACACTTTCTGTCAGCGGGCGTGGTTGCTCTGTCTGGACTACAGTTTTCTATTGCTTGTTTTCCTTAGCGGTTTCCTATATTTTCAGCGGATCCATCCCCATGTATGTAGGGTTTGTGGATGCACACACCTCATTTGTATTTCTGTCACCTAGAGGAATTGAATAAAAGGCTTCTGTTTGGGGGAAAAAACAATGTGGCTGCTCCCGGAAATGGTTGTATTGAGGGAGATGATTGGTGGCCCTGAGCCCCGAAGTGAATAAATGATAAGTTCATGGTGCTAACAACGCACAACGGGGCAAAGTCTCATCCATGTTAGAGTAATCTTGATTAATAATAGCAGGAGCCTACGTGGTGTTTGATATTGTTTGAGCTAGCTCTACGTGTTGTAGTAGCGTTGGAGTTGGCTGTATGTGTCCGGCTTAGGTTTGCCTAGCAATCAAGGTCGGCGGGTGATTAGATTAGGAAGTACTCGTGTCCGAGTCTAGTATGAGTCCATAGCAGGGTCGGTCAAGTCTAGCCGGATCGTGTATATATATACACGACCTGCGTGAGGGTTTTGTAATACCGTGAATGTTAGGGTTTTGTAATACCGAGGTGGGCAAAAGAAGAGAAAATAAAAGAGAGAAAAGAAAGGCACGACACGTGTCTTTGACAAAAGTTTCTTGCGTGTGTGTTCATCGTGATTTGATGTGATCGATCATGTGTGTGAAATTCCAACAATCCATTGGTGAACCCGGAAAAAAAAAATCCAACAGCAAGACAGAGAAGTCCTGCGGAGGATAATCTTAGGGGCAGTCAAATAAGGTCTATGGTGTTGGCCCGCTGTGGAGTTGCTCCCGGCCTATAACTTCTAGGTTGTTGTCATGTTCATAATGTGTCCTGGCGTAGCGACACCTCCTGTATTTTAATTTTTTGAGCCGTGACACAAGAAAACACAGTGAATCAAGAAGCTCTTCTCGTACGCGACTAATTTTCTTCCAAACAAAGTGAGTGCCCGTTCAGACTGGTAGGGATGGGAGAGGATTGATGGGGATTTAATCCATTGCAAGTAAAAGGTCCTCTAAATCCTCTTCAGTCCCCTTGGGAGGGGATTAACTCAAGAAGGCCTAGATGTTTCTTAGTTAAAAATTGATTTTCTTGTCCCTTGGGTCTTTCGATTCATCATTTTGTATCCTATCTATTAAGATGCATCACATCTGCAACATCTTAATGCGCTTGGTGACTAAGATGTATAACTTCTTCAGACTTCCATCAGTTAAATTTGAGAGCGACGGACTCCATGTCGACACTCGTCATGCACAAAGTTTCTTTGTAGCTCAGGCTACATGGAACCTCTTATCCTCAATCCTCCAACCTTGCTTTGAGATCCGTACTCTCCAACTAACTAACAACAAGAAGATTTCTCTTTTTTGTTTCTCGAAAACGAAACAACATATGAACTTCAAACTTTGCAGATCGAACAAACATTAGAACATCAATGTGTGAAAAAACTTTCAGATTTTTTGGTCTGATATAAATATACAAAATGAGATTTTCTTTGACTAAAAATATTATTTCAAGTATTTAAAATGCATGAAAAAATCTGAAAGTTTTTTCCTAGATTGTAGTTAGAATGTATTGTTGTTCTGCAAAAGTTAAAGTTCATATGTTGTGTCGTTTGAGAGAAACAAAAAAGACAAATGTGTCTGCACGGATCTTGATGCATAAATGGATGGCAAAGATAAGGGGTACCGTGTAGCCTGAGCTACAGAAAACCACACTCATGGACGGCAGCAGGAAAACATACATGGACCAATACATGAAGTGCAAGCAAGGGCACAACTAGAGATCTACATTGATGGCACATGTCTTGTATCAACCAAGCCAGGCTTCAACGACTCAGATGAAGCACTTATACATCACAACGTGTGATCTTCTCTTGTCGAATGTCATTTCCGATTACCTTAAACTCTCATTCAGAGGGTTCCTATCAGAAGGATATAATCATATAATAAATCTTGACCAGAGGGACACACACAACTACGATTAATAAAGTGGTGATTGCTCTTAAACCCCATGGGACTGAACTATTGCCGACAATCAAACTCAGACTCCACCAGTCTACCACCGAGTGAAAACCAAGGAAGAGAATGATGTCCTGCCGAGCTAGCAGAGGTGTGTAATATCTCATCTCTCTTCCTGATTCTAGTAGTGGGTTTTGAACAATCATCTACATATTTTGGCTTGTGTCTTGCTGTAGGCTTGGTATCATATATGTTGTTTCAAAAATAAATTGAAAATACTTTCGAGCTTAGAACTATATACTCCCCGGTTGCAGAATATAGCCCACATGAGTCTTGTTTTAAGTCAAAATGTATATTTAAAATAAATATTCATTTGGTATTGTGAATTTTAATATTTTTTCTAGTGGGAAGTCCACATTTCAACCCTAAACTTTAACAAATGTGACCCTGAATTTTGAAACTGTCTAAGTTTACAACTCTGCTGTGAAAATGTGTCAAGTTTCAATGCTTTCTTGACACTTCCATTTTTCAGCAAATTTTGACCAAAAAAGGTGCTGAAGTTGTATTTTGCACGTAACTGTTTATTCTTTTTGGTAAAAGGGTTGGAACTTTACCAGAACCATCATCATGGTAGTTTTGATTTTACATAATTTTTTCATGGACATTTCATTTTTTTTGTCAAACATTGATCCCAAAAAAGGGGCTAAATATGTATTTTTCTTTCTTTTTAAATTTGTTTGGCATTTTCTTGAAACATTACAAGAATGAATACCATGATAGTGTTGATTTTAAAAAAAACACCAATTCTTAACACTTCCATTTAGAAAAATGTTTAAAAATGTGCGTCGGTTCTAGAAATGCTCGCCGATTCAAGAAAAATGTTTAAAACAAACTCCCACTTTATTTTTTTGCAAATAGTATAAAATATTCATGAATTAATTTTTTTAGAAAACGTTGGAAAAATTGTAGAAGTGTTCATGAATTTAAAAATGTTCATGATTTCAAATATGTTCACAAGTTTTAAAAAAATGGTCATGCTTTTCAAAAATTATTCATGATTTTACAAAAATGAGAGTGATAATGTATCTCGGTGATGCAACAAAATATGGTCATGACTATTAGAGATTATGATTTTTTTTCTTTCCCGTTGCAACGCACGGACCCTTTTACTACATGGTTAAAATATACAACCCAAACCCGCGCACGTAGTTACACCTTACAACAGCATAAGTTGTTTAACTCGGATTGGATGCCGTAGAGAAAGGGATTATTTAGAAAAAGAGTCGGAGCCGAGTCCGAATTGGTTTTCTTGTCTTGCATGGCTGCACTCCGCGCACTTATATAATCGACAACCTCCCCTCTACTACCCCGACGGATCTCACGAGAGAGACAAACCAATCATACCACCGGATCGACGAGAGACGACAACAGATTGTACGCGCACCATGGCGTCGACAACGAACTCCGGCCAGTGGGCGGATCTGCCGGCCGACCTGCTCCGCGACATCTCCTGCCGTCTCCACGCCGCGTCCGACGCCGTTCGCTTCAACGCCGTCTGCAGGCCATGGCGCAACGCGCTTGTATACAAAAAGCTCCTGCCATGGCTCGTCGCGCCCTCCGACGCGGGGGACTCCGCAGAGGACCAGCGCTGCCGCTGCGTCTTCTCCAAGACGAGCTACCGCGCGCCTGGCATCTGTGTACGGGACAGGAGGGTCGCCCACACGGACGGCGAGGCGGCGTGGCTGCTCAGCGCCCACAAGGAGCTCTCCCTCGTCAACCCTCTGACCGCCGACCCTCTGCCTTTCCCCCGCGAACGCCTGCACCCCAAGTGGAGGTGGCTGGACCACAAGCACCGCATCATCTCCGGCAACGGCGCCGTCCTTTCATACGACTTCACTCCGAGCCAGCCAGAGGAATTTTATTTACCCCGAAGATTCCGGGCATCCTTCCTAAGCCACTTGGAGGACGGCGGCCCATGGAGCCGTGTCTCATCAAATCTCGGCACTGACCGCTGCTGCGCGGCCGTGTATTACTACGGTTACATCATGTGTGTGGGCTTGGCTAACTGTCACGTCCTATGGCCGGAAATTGTAGAAATCGGTGAAGGCCTGCACGTGAGAGAAACCAGGGAATTGCAAGCGGCGCTGCCGGATGAGCCCGGAAAGGTACGCCGGTGCAGCTACCTCATTGAGTGTGGGAATGCACTGCTGCTGGCCACTGTTCTTCAAGGGGACAGCATCACCGACTTGTCGGTGTCACTGCACGAGCTGTGTCTGCGGACCCGCAGACTGGGGGAGAAGGAGCTGGTGGTCGAGTGGGAGCGTTGTGACGAACCAGACCATTGGGTGAGCATGCTCGTCCTGTTCTTGGGTTTCCCGGGCAGCTTCGGTGTGGATGCCGAGTGGTTCAGTGGGGAGGTGAGCGGTGGCACCGCCTACTTTGTCATGGACAACTCGTCGGAGGAGGGCGGATGTTCTGGCCCTCCGCAGCCATGCAACGTGTACAGGTGCAGTTTCAATGACGGCGCCGCCACGCTGGTGGAGACGCTGCCGCCCGGATGGCACGACGCAAGGTGCATGTGGTTCTTACCCGATCCCCAGATATCCTACTTTCATGCGCCTAGAACTCGGGGCCGGCGAAGAACTCGAGCAACCTGCAAAGACATCAACACTCAGTCGCAATCACAACAGCGGACGATCTACGCCAGCGATCTGTCCCCGAAGGTGGATAGCTCCCAGCTGCGAGACATGTTCAGCAAGCACGGGAAGGTGGCCCGCGCAAGAGTCGTGTATGACAGGCGTGGGCGATCACGAGGGTTCGGGTTTGTGACGATGGCGACTCGGAAGGGATTCAAAAACGCCATGGCTGCTGGCAACACCGTGGAGAAGCCAAAGCCACAACGCAGCAGCGTCATCAATCCCTTGACCATGATTTCTGCATTATTTTATAGCTTAATCGGCTAATGGTAGCAGGTTTTCTATGCATTTCAGGACGCCATATCATTACTCGTAGGAGCAAACTTTGATGCTAAGAAATGCTTGTACTCTTGTTTATACTCTCTCGTGTCACACACTCAGAAAGTAATGGATGTGTTTTATAGTTATCGTATGGGACCGATTATCTGTAAGTTGTCTGAGAATCAGATTGCCATTTTGCCGTGTACTTGTCCCTTCTCAGGAGCCGGCCATACCGCATGTCGCGGCGACCCACGGCTGACAGCGCTCCCATGCGTACCTCGCTGGCCTGCCGTGCCCTCACCGCCACCTCCGCCATGCTGCTGCCCCTATGGCCATCCATCTAAACTTTACTCTTTCGATCAGGGAATTTGGCTAGGGTTAGGAATTTTTCTTATAAACTGGATCAACTCTTTTCTTCTATAATGCAATGCATGGCCCTCTGACGAGGTTCCGTAAAAAAGGACCATAAAATTTGAAGGGTCCCGATAACACCCATACGTGTGGGCGTTAAGGAGTCTGGCCACACGTTTCATGTGGTACCTAAAGAACTAGTCCACACGTCTGCGTGTGGGCAAAAAAAGTAATGCCAACACGCCCAGTCTTTTGCCTCGCGGTCTCTCCCACACGCCTACGTGTGGGCAAAATAGATAACATCCACACGCCCATACTCACTGCCCCGCACGCTCCGCGTGGCAGTCATCACGCGTCCAGCAGTTGCCATGGTCCGGACCCTCTTCCATGTTCGTTTAACTGCAGTTGCCATGTCTGACAACTACAGTTGCCATGGTTGCTCAACTGCAGTTGCCATCTCAGGTCAAGTGCCAGATGCCATTTTTGGACAACTGCAGCTCTTGCCAGGTATGATATGCTCTACTACAATTGCCATGATTTGAAAACTTTAGGAGTTGCCACCTACTAACACTAGGCAGTTGCCATATAGCACTAAAAAAAGGCATGGCAAAAAACATGTTCGGGTAAAGAGGGGAGTTGCCATCTGTTTACAAGCACACTAGGGCAGTTGCCATGTACCCTGCAGAACACATGACAACTCGAGGTAAAAAGAGAGAGTTGTCATCTGCTTATAAGCACGCTATGCCAGTTGCCATGTACGCTGCAACACACATGGCAACTGACAGCTTTGGGTGTGGGAGAAGAGGCGGGCGTGTGGGCGAACTGATAAACGCCCACACACCAGCCCTTCTGCGTGCATGAAAACTGGCGTGTGGGTGAACTGCTAAACGCCCACACCCCAGCCCCTCCACGTGCTGAAAACGGGCGTGCGGGCGACAGGATGAATGCCCACACACCAGCCCAGTCCTATGTGGCATAAAAAATCTGCTAGAATGCGGCAGGATTCATGCAAAAATTGTTGAACGAGGATTCATGTGTGTGGGCTAGTTGCCAGACACCTACACGTGTGGGCGTTATCTTTTTTAAAATTGAAAGCCAGTTTGTGATAGGCCCTGGATGCAACAGAATCCTGAACATATGGTTGTAACTTGAGGAAAACTGCATCATGCACTGAAAAACTCCTCTCTGTCCTATTTTTATCAGCTTGAGGTTTCATTCGGTATTGAGTATAATTTTCAATTAGTGGCTGCCTGGAATCTAACCATTGCTATAAATCAGAAGGAGCCACTATATCAGTATCAGAGATACCAAAGTGTCCTGGAGCATGTCTGTAAACCACTTCAAATAGAGATTTACCCAGGAAGAGTGCCAATTAAAATTATACCAAAATTTACACAGGGACAACCACTCACTCCACTTGTGAGCTCGGGCACTAATATAACATCTGAGATAGCACTCCACCTTAGATTCATCATTCTGTCTAACCATCGGTCTCGGGATGATAGGCTGTACTCATATTCGTATGAGAACCGGTTTTAGTAACCAGTAACTTCCGGAAATGACTAGTGATAATAGGATCCCTGTCATAAACTACGACCCTAGATATACCATGTAACTTGTACACATTATTCAAGAAAACCTCAACAACTTTTGAGCATTGAAAGGATGTTTAAGAGCTATGAAATGTCCATACTTGGGGAATTTGTCGTTGACCACTAGTATACAATTATAGTGAGAAGAGGAAGGCAGGCGACTAATAATAAAATCTATATTAACAATATTCCAAGCCTTCTTTGGTACTGGTAAGGGAGATAAGAGGGACAATTTAATCTTTCTGTCTAGGCTTTTTGGTAGATCAAACAAGATTGTACTTGAGATTTAACAAATTGTTCCATTCCAGACCAGGAAAAGAGGGAATGTATTCTCTTGTAAGTAACAGGAAATCAAGAATGGCTAGCCGTTGGACTATCATGAAAAGTAGAAAATACTCTACGGCGCAATGCAGGCACAAGACCCATCCAGATGCTCCCTTTATACTTGAGTAATCCACTTATCAGCTGATAGGGAGGTTCTGAAGCTGTTTGAACAGCTTACTGTTTCATGATCTCCAAAGCTTTAGTATCATACCTATAGCTATCAATGATTTCACATAACCAAGTAGGTTGAGCAGTGAAAATAAACATCAGTTGTGATGGATCTGGTGGCCTTCTAGATAATGCATCTGCAACAACAATTGAGATGGACCAGGTGGCCTTATAGACAATGCATCTGTGTTACTGTTAGAGGCCTAGCCTGTCCGGTTGGAGTCCACCGAGTAGAACTCCTAGGTCAAGCTCACCTACCACTTGCATGAAAGCACCTTGGCTGGCGACCGGCTATTCGCGCGCTCACTAGATTCCTCTTCCATACCTTCAACCTTTTCGGGGCACGTTCCAGGATGGTGGCGAGATCCTCGGCGTTGGCGATGAGATGGGTGGTGGCTAGGTCGAAAAATTGACCTCTTCTGGCATCACCGGATCAAATCCGGGAAACTCGGTCCCTGACTCCTTGCTGCTCTTGCAATAGGCTCAACGCGAGACCCTAGAGTTTCAACTCTTCGTTGTGGTCCGTCGAGTACTCCAGATTGTCGAATCTGATGAGCTGACCTGGAGCGAAAGTATCGACTTGGCCGAGGTAGCCATTAGAGTCTGCAACGAAGTTGGTGACGCCGAAAACAAACATCTGCCGCAACAAGAATACCTTGCCGGAACCGATATGAGTGCTGATCCAGATTCCCATCGAGCTGTGACATTCACCTAGTAGGATCTGCATGGGCCATAACTGTCCAAGCTATTCCGGCAGATCCCTTGGTAGAGTATCCTAGCTAGGCAACTTGGCACGATGGTAATAGGGGGAAGGTTTTACCCAGATTCCTTCTTGTGTATATTGCATTGGGGTGTGTGTGCCCGCAAAATATAGGTAAACTTCCAAGAGATTGTATCTTGTTTATCTACGAGCACTACCTCCCGTTTATACAACATGCCAAGGGTCCTAGGGTTGCAAAACCTAGTTAGCGACATATGTGGAGGTCGAGTTCTCCACCGCTTCGTCTTCTTGTCTTGCACCTAAAGCCTTCCGGGGTCTCTGCGTAATTTGTCATGGGCAGCCAAAAGTGGACCAGAACGGAGTCAACCTAAAACTTACATGGCATGTCTTGTTTTTATACACGTTTAACATTTTCTAAATACATGTTTAACAAATTTTTTCCAATATATTTCTTGTTTTGCATGATTCAAAATAAAAATACCAGACATTTAAAAAACTATTCCTGAATTTTAAAAATGTACGTGACATTTTCATAAAATATAATACAGTATTAAAAATCTTCATGCAATTCAAAAAAATGTTTCGTACTATCCTGCAAAATGTAAGTTACATAAATATTGTTTTTGCACAGTCCAAAATATGATTTTCCAATTTTCATAAATATTTATACAATATAAAAAATTGCACATTGTTTAAAAATGTTTGGCATCATTCAAAAAGTTTTCAATTTGTATTTGACAAATCTTTATCACATATTGTTTGTATTTGAAAAATGTTCATTATATATTTTATAAATGCTTAGCTTCTATAAAAAATGTATTAGATACCTAAAAATATTACAATGTGTATGAAAATAATTAGATGTCAAAGCATATATTTTCAAAAAAATGTTTAATGCATACAAAAAATATTTCTGATGTACTCCCTCCGTAAACTAATATAAGAGCGTTTAGATCACTAAAGTAGTAATCTAAACACTCTTATATTAGTTTACAGAGGGAGTATAAAATAATGCACAATGCGTAGAAAGAGAAAACCAGAGAAAGAAACAAAGAAGACCGAAGCATAAAATGGCGAAGAAATATAAAAAGGAAAGAGGAAAACCCGAAGAGAACTGGAGAAATGCTGAAGAAAACCATTGCAAAACAGCCCAAAACCGTAAAGAAAACGACAGAAAAAAGCCGTGCGGTAGCTACAGATTTGGAACGGACCACTGCCGCTCCAGAGCTGGGTGTGACCTAATTACGTCTTGCATCCCCTCAACAAAAAAAAAACCCTACGTCTCGCTCCTTTCCTGTACGACGGCCGCGGTGGAACGCTACTTTTAGTTTGTTCTTCTCCGGCCGGCCGGTATCTTAGGTGGTTCCATTACTTCTTTCATATTGTCAACTTTGTTGTATCTTCAGGGCCGTCTCAAAAAGCTACTCCTGATCGATGGCATGGCGGCCCGAGATTGAAGGTCGACCCGGAGGAGACTGACAGAAGAGGATTTTGATGGAAGTGTTCTTCGGTTTGGTTGGGATTAAACAGGATTGATAGAAAGTCCCCTAAATTCTCTCCAATCCCATTGGGAGGGGATTAACTTAACAAGGCCTAGGCGTGTCCTAGTTGCAAATTGTTTTCCTTGTACATCGGGGATGATTTGATTCATCATTCCGTATTCTTAATGCTGAAAGAGATGCATCATATCTGCAACACATGCTTATTCAGAGTTCCATCAGGTGAATGTGAGAGCGACAGACTCAATGTGGACGGCCGGGGCAGGAGAACGTCTTGCCCGGCTCAAACAGCGACGCAAGTGCCAGGGGACACGAGTCAAGGTCTCCGCTGCACTGGAGATGCGGCCCAAGCGTGTGGATGTGACGGATTCTGCACAACTGTTCTTAAGCCCCTGATCCGCCTCCCCATCCGGCGAGATATGGCTCGCCGAAACGGTGGTTTTTCGCACCAAGCGACGCAATTGTGGTGGTTTTTTGCAACTTACTCGATATGGACAGACACAGCTGAATGTGTACAGGCAGCACCTCGCCACAATGAGGTACTGACCGTTGACGATGGATGAATATGACAGGCAGCTGACTATTGTAAATATGAATTGACAAACGGCATCGGCCCCATGGAGACAGCTGCGATCCGGCGGCTGAAGGAACTGGACACGGAAGGGCTAGAGAAGCTGATGAAGGAACGCCAACTGGACGCGATCGTGGCGCCTAACAGCGTTATTTCTAGCCTTCTCGCCATCGGTGGCCATCCTGGCATCGTTGTGCCAGCAGGTTACGACGAGAAGGGGGTCCCCTTCGGCATCTGTTTCGGCGGGCTGCAGGGGTACGAGCCGAGGCTGATCGAGATGGCATATGCTTTCGAGCAGGTTACCAAAGTTAGGAGGCCATCCATGTTCAAGCCCTAGCTGAATATAACTGGTTGACAGTGACGATGTAATACTCTACGAACCTAAATAGGCTCCACTTGCACTTTTCTCTCTTTTTGTAAAAGAACATATCTGGAAGTATTATTTCTTGAGCCAGCAAGTAACTATGAGTAAACTAGCAATGTGGTACCAGTACTAAATGAAGATGGAGACAACCAGAACCAATTAAAACCAGTTCAAGGAGCTCTAGCTCCAGGTTTTCAGCCAGGCACCAATGCCAAACGACCTTTTCGATGCCACATGCTTAGCATAGTTTCAACATACAAAACTGCACAATGTGAAAGGACCTATAAATGTTTGTGGTGTAGATAGAAGTACTTCTCTTACAAGATCAATAAACTGGTTCGAAGACATTTCGGTATAACGGTAAGCACCCATATTTCCGTCCATCATTCTTAAAATTATGTTGCCCAAACTGAACACGTCCAATTTGTTTGATATGATGCCCCTGTCTATGTATTCTGATGGAATGCACCCTCTGTATGATATGATAAGCACAAGTTAGTGCAATACAAAGAAGTGTTTGATTTAGAGCACATGCATGATACTACGTCAAAACTTACAGTGTTCCGTCGCGCATCTCTGTTTGTTGCGATCTTGCGGAAGCAACATTTCTAGACAAACCAAGATCTGCAATTTTTCGAGTCATGTTTTTATCCAGCAATATATTCGAAGGCTTCAAGTCAAGATGGAAAATTGCTTTCTCATGTGCATTGTGAAGGTGATTTAAACCCTCACAGGTCCCTTGAATGATTTTATAACAAGTGGGCCAGTCAAGGTCACAGGGTCCATCTGCAATTAGTAGTTCGGAAAGTGAAATAAATAATCGACTGATTAATTTATCTTTGGCATGCAAAAAGCTAGTACTATGGTCAATCATAATATAACTACGTGCAATATGTTTTACCTGCGATGTATTCCTCAAGGCTTCCCCCCTGCATATATTCAAAACAGAGTACTCGCTCCTGTAATTTAGAAAAAACACGTTCCCCCTCGTGTTCAATATATTTACTCCGTGATTCATAGCAGTAGCCAATTAAGCGTACAACATTTTTGTGAGAGATCTTGGTGAGGTTATGGAATTCATTGTCAAAATGCCTATCATCAAGTCCTTGAAATTGATGAAGCTTCTTCACAGCAATCTCTTCCCCATTATGCACCGCCTGCGGAAATCACATGTTAATTAGCACTTAGCATGATCGAGGTAGCTTGCACCCAGCGATGGTATTACAAATTAGACAAGTAGGGATGGAAAAATATAATAACTAGTCATGCATACCTTGTAAATATGTGCGTGCCCACCACTGCCAATTTTTTGTTCCTCCGAGAAATTGTTGGTGATACTTTCGAGCAAAGCGATTCTGAAATCCATGCTGGTGTTAAGTCCCACCCAGGCAAGCGCTTACCAGACAAGATGAATTTAATGTTGCTGCTAAAGAAAAACTGTTAGTAGTCCTTCTCGCCAATCACCATTCCTTGTCTCTTGAGATCGAGGAGCAGTGTGGAATCAGGCCAGGGTGAGTTCGAGATTTAGAATGGAATTGCGGAGGCACTTCCTGATCCATGATCTGAATTTTTTTTAAGCATTAAGCAAGATGACTAACCTGGAGGAAGATCCAAGGAGATCAACCAATCGTATTGTTTGCTCTTTGGCGATGTGGATCCTGTCCAGCAGCAGCAACCTCTAGTTTCATATCTGGCTGGAGGGCTGGTAGACGCCTCCTATTGCTAAGCAAGCAACATTGACCTCACCCTCGACAATAAAATACGTGGCCCTCACCTCGTCAATAAGAAAAGGGTTGTATCGGAGTGGAGGACGCATGTGATGCCGACATCTCGCCAATCAGGCAAGCTCTAGTAAAATACGGTTGAGCGCAAGAAAAGAGAGGGTAATGCACCCCTCCACCAAACCTAGTGTATAATATCATGGGTTCTAAGGGCATCTCCAGCCACGCCCCCAGGAAGGCCTCCCCACGCGATTTTTTCGCGCCGGCGCCAAAAAAACAGCCCAGTCGCGCCCCTAGGAGCCCGATTTTCGCCGGCTTGGGCCGAAAACAGCGCCGGCGGACCCAGCACGAACCCGGCGCTGGGGGGCGCCCGGGGGCGCCGGGGCGAGCTGTTTTGGTGCTAAAAAGACGCGGGCCAGCCGCGTCAGCGACTCGGCGCCTCGTCTTCCCCTTAACGGCCTCGGTTCCTTGGGAATCAATGGCAAGGCTGCCGCCATCAGCCTTGCCATTGATTCCTCACGGCGGCGCTTCACGGACGGCGCCCGACGCCTCCTCAAGACGCAGCGTACACGGCGCGCGGCCCGGCTATAAAGCCGGCGGCCTCCACTCGCTGTGTGCCCACACCAGCCCCGCCCTCGCCGTCGTCCAGCCCCTCCCTCTCCCTACCTCTCCCTAGCGCCGCCGCCCAGCCCCGCCGTAGCCATGGCAGAACGCTTCCCCGGAGAATGCTTCCCCTTTTTTCTTTTTTAGATTAGGTTAATGTAATGAAAATGTGCGAATTTCGCCGAAATTTGCCATGTTTAATAAAATTTAACTACTTTTATCATAACTTCACGAACGGCCCTTCTTTTTGTTTTAATACGCTGAGGCGCCCTGAGACCGACTCGCCCCCAGGGCCATTTTTTGCGCCAGTTCACCCCCAGGCGGCGCTTTTAGACACTCCCTGGGGGGCCAACGGCTGGAGATGCCCTAATCCTCTTAGATCCAATACAGTACTCCCGCCACCTACTACAGAGAGAATCATCTAGAATAACTATCACTATATTCGATGAAGAGAAACGCAGAATGTTTCATATAGTAACTCAGTTAATAATATTCTTTTGTTTTTTGCAGGGAAACCCAGTTGACAGTTTTCTGTTTGGTTAGCAACAACCAGGAGTCACTCCTAATCTTATACAACCAAAAAAAAAAGATACAAGATTGCATCGGCATATACAGTTTACCAATATAATTTCAACGAGATATCGAAAATCTCGATGTAATTTTCTCAAAAAGATATTGATGACGTCGTTAGGTGACAAACAAATAACGTTAGATGACTCCAATCTCGGAACATATAAAATTGGCTGTGTTGGAGGACCCCATGTGATTGTCGGCATCTCTAGCCAATTAGACTATCGCCAATCGAACATACAGTTCATACTTCAGAAGGGTCCTGATTTTTCTGCAGTAGGTGGCGAGTCTCCATCAGCCCTTGTGTATACTTTCTGCAGTAGGTGGCGTCTATCAACGTAAATAGCGCGTAAAACGTCAAAGGGTCCTAATTTTTCCTCTTATACCAATACTCTCGTACTGCAGAAAAGATCATATAATTAATTATTAAAGACTGCTAATCATTATATTACGTCCTTCGTCTACTCGGCTATAGCCATTACAGTCTGATACATGGTTCTGTGCAGGATTTGAGGTAGGAGAAAGGGGATTTGAGAGAAGAAGATGAACAGTAGAGCGAGGAGGTGAGGAACAAAGAAGGGATAGGTTCACTACCCGATTATAATGCCGTGCCGGCACCCGCTCAATCTCTCAGCCTCAGTACCCTCTCACAGCTCCCATGTTGTTGCACCGAAATCCTTTCTTTTCCACTTTGAGCTCCAACTGTTGCAAGTTCAAGATGCAAGTGTCTCATTTTCTTCAGTTGTGTCTTGTGTGTGGTGAAAGACTGAAAGTAGAGCCTGAGATCTCGGATATACCGCCACCGCCGCAATGCCAGGCTTCACCGGGCGGCGCCTTCTGACGGCATCTTGGATATGCCGCCAAGTTTTTTTTCCCCTTGTTGGAGTATTTGCCCATACGCTTAAACGGCAAAGAAATAGAAAAGGAAGTTCTACCTCTCTTTTCTTCATATAAGATTCCCACTTGTGGGGCATCTGTTTAAGATAGTGCAGCATCTGGAAAATAGACAAACGGACAGGAAAAGACATCGGCATGAGGCACCCGAACAATGCTAAAGGCGGCCGCCATGAAAATACCCAAACACGCGCATGCAAGGGACAGGAACAGGAGAAGACATCGGGCACCCTAACAATGATAAAGGCGGCCGCCATGAAAGTACACAAGCACGCGCATGCAAGAGACCAAACAGTAGAGAGCAAAGAGCAGACATGCCAGGCCACACCAACCCCGGTGCCACTGCCATCGCCACCGTTTAGCTAAGCTAAGCTAACGTCATGGCTTCGCAGGAGCTGCAAGCTGTTGCGGCCGTCATGGCCGGCGCCGGTGCCGCGCACGGCTTCGAGTTCCACGAGGCCACCGTAGACGCCATCCAGCTCGGCTTCAGCAACGGGACTCTGACCTCGACGGCGCTCGTCCAGTTCTACCTGGACCAGATCGGCCGCCTCAACCCACTGCTGCACGCCGTCATCGAGGTCAACCCGGACGCGCTCCCGCAGGCCAAGCATGCCGACGCTGAGCGCCACGGCGGCACGGCCACAGGCGCGCTGCACGGGGTCCCTATCCTCCTCAAGGACAACATCGCCACCCGCGACGCGCTCAGCACCACGGCGGGGTCGCTGGCTCTCCTCGGCTCTGTGGTGAAGCGTGACGCCGGCGTGGTGGCTCGGCTCCGGCGCGCAGGCGCCGTGGTGCTCGGCAAGGCCAGCCTGTCTGAGTGGGCTAATTTCCGCCCAGTCGACAGCGGGTGGAGCGCCCGGGGCGGTCAGGCGCGGAACCCGTACGTCCTGTCGTCCACCCCGTGTGGCTCGAGTGCCGGCTCAGGCGTGGCCGCGGCCGCGAACATGGCGGCCGTGACACTGGGCACCGAGACCGACGGCTCCATATTCTGCCCGTCGTCGTTCAACTCTGTGGTCGGCATCAAGCCCACCCTCGGTCTCACCAGCCGCGCCGGCGTCGTCCCCATCACCCCGTTGCAGGACACCGTTGGGTGGGTAGTTCTTCCCCCCTGATTATTTTTCTTGGTGTTGTTTCATTCAACCTGTAAATCTTGGTGCCGCTTCATGCATGGAAATAAAATGCAGCCCGATGTGCCGGACGGTGTCGGACGCGGTGCACGTGCTGGACACCATCGTCGGCTATGACGAGCACGACGCCGCGGCCACCGGAGCGGCATCAAAGTACATCCCCCAAGGCGGATATGCGCAGTTCCTGAAGAAAGATGGGCTGAGGGGAAAGAGGATCGGCGTCCCCAATGGCTTCTTCCAGAGATGTGGGCAGACGCAGCTGAATGTGTACAAGCAGCACCTCGCCACAATGAGGTTGGTTTTGAGTACTGGTTACATTTCACTGTCGATGGATGAATATGACAGGCAGCTGACAATTTGAATTGGTTCTTGATTTTTCCAAAGGGAACTCGGAGCAG
The DNA here is from genome assembly GCA_021605205.1 of Aegilops longissima. Lineage (NCBI taxonomy): Eukaryota > Viridiplantae > Streptophyta > Magnoliopsida > Poales > Poaceae > Aegilops > Aegilops longissima. The sequence continues at coordinate 718,941,822 of CM038679.1, read as the reverse complement.
TGGTGGTGGAGAAGCTGGACGTCGCTGCCAATTTGAGAGCTCTATTGGATGAGATTGGTTCCAACGAGGCGATTGCGATGCAGGCGGAGTTCAAGCTGAGCATAAACGCCTACTTGGCAGACTTGGTCCACTCCCCGGTCCATTCACTTGCAGACATCATAGCATTCAACAAGGCGCATCCTGTGGAGGTTAGTGATATAGGTTCAAACAATATAAGAACTAGACCAGTTGGACATTTGATCATGAAGCAATAAAACTAGAAGAAAAATAAGGTAGAAACACACGGCAGTTAATGGAACTTACACTTTATGTACGCTAGCTGTTAGAAAACTTATGTACATGTTGGTGCAGGAGAGGCTGAAAGATTTCGGGCAGCCCGACCTAATCGCTGCCGAAAGCACAAATGGCATTGGCCCCGTGGAGAGAGCCGCGATCCGGCGTCTGAAGGAGCTGAACGCGAATGGGCTGGAGAAGATGATGAAGGAGCACCGGCTGGACGCGATCGTGGCGCCCAACAACGCTATATCTAGCCTTCTTGCCATCGGTGGCCACCCTGGCATCATTGTGCCGGCTGGTTACGACGAGAAGGGGGTCCCCTTTGGGATATGTTTCGGTGGGCTGCAGGGGTACGAGCCGAGGCTGATCGAGATGGCCTATGGTTTCGAGCAGGCTACCAAAGTGAGAAGGCCACCCATGTTCAAGTCTTAGCTGAATATAACTTCTTGAGTATATTAAGTAGTGGCAATTTAGCACTACGGCACTCAAGAAGGCTCCACTTACACTTTCCCCTGTTCGTGTTAAAAAATAAACCTGCAAGTATTACTTCTTGTGGCAGCAAGTAACTATGAATGAACTAGGAACATGGTACTCAATGAAGGTGGAGACACTGCATTCAGTAAGCTTTTCTTCGGTACACCCATGTAGAAAAGTTTGCAAATTATTATTAATGTGGCGAGTAGAATGTATCCCTTTCATTAGACCGGGTAGTTTATAGTCTATTTACATGAACAGAAATTTGGTTTGAAATATTAAAATTTAAAATTAAGACCCGGTCAATTTAAATTCATATGAAATTGATGAGACAAACCTGAACCAAAATCAGTTCAAGGGGCTCACAACAGGGTACCTCAGTAGTCTATTTAAGATGGCTAGAAAGACAATTATTTGAGAATGGAGGGAGTATAAAGCAACGCCCCTCCTCCATTACCTCCGATTCCTAATAAAGAAAGAGACCACAAAATGAGTAGTGAGCCCCCTTGGGCGGTGTATGAACAGGATTGTATTCACTAATTTGAACAGAGTTGAATCAGTCTGGAGCGTACCTGATCGGACTGGGAATCCGGTGAGTCCGGTGACTCCTCAACTTGTACGAGAAAGGGCCACAAACCTGGCTCCTCAACTGAACCTGGCTCATCTCTGCACATCAACTTCTGTGCCATCTCGAGGTTGGCGACAATGTCTGGCATGGCTGGCCGGGCGGGCCTTCGCATCCAACTTCACGCAGCATCGTGCAATCTGCGCCACACGCTTCAGCACCTGCATCTGACATGGTGTTGGCTCCGGTACAGGGAAATGATGGGGAGTGCCAAGGATACCAAACCTACATTCATGCCATCCTTCCCTTGGGAATATGCCATTTTCCCTGTCAGAACCTCAAGCATCAACACGCCCAGGCTCAGGAGCAATATACCCCAATGTGCCCGCAATGGTGTCGACCTCCATTCCTGTCTCCTTGCTCGTCATGTCCCAGGGAATCGACAAGCCGAAGTCCGACAAACGCGGCACCCAGTTGGCATCGATAAGGATGTTAGTCGGCTTGATGTCCCGGTGAATGATAGGCGGGTTGGCATGACACTGGAGGTGCTCGATGGCGCCGAGAAGCACATTGATGCGCATCTTCCAGGACATTGTCACCGGTGACGGCGTAGAGGAGCCCTGATCAGTAGTATGCAGGTGGTCGAAGAGTGTGCCATGCTCCATGTACTCGTAGACGATCAACCCCTCCAGCTCCTCAGTCTCTTTTCTCCGCTAGGTTAATTAGCATGCGTATCTTTTTCTTCTGTGAGGTGTTTAATAGGCACTTGTCCTTGCTCACACACAGATCCAAGGAGGCGGACGATGTGTTTGTGTCGGAGTCGTGATAGGATGTCAAGCTCCTCGAGGAACCCCAGCTGTATGCTCTCTGACTGCAGGTTCATAATGCGCTTGACGGCCACCTCTCGCCCATCATGAAGCCTGCCCCTGTACACCCCTTTGCATAGCCGCCCAAACCAATCATGGTATCCAAGTTATTGGTGGCAGTCACTATCTCCGCAAACCTGAATTCTTCGGTTCCATGCGGAGCGAACCCAAATGAGCAGTGAGCACATATTGCGTTGATCATCAAGTGTTGGTGCGATCAATTTGTATTGAAGATGTACATACCTGCAGCTGTGGAAGTGGAGACCGCGGTTGACCTCTGGTGGATTCATCTGGGACAAGAACATTGTAGATTCGTTCAAGGCGCGCCACTAAATCTACCGCACCGGCGCGCCCCCAGCCAAGATCCGCCGGACTCCTATTACCCCAAATCCACCGAACCACCGCGTTCCTACCTAGCCGCACTCACGCACATTCTGCCGGATCCGCCGCGACACAGAAAATGCGAGAGGACAGAGGGGGGAAGAGACTGAGATTGGAGGCTGACCTCTGCCACCGCCGCCGACGTGCCGCCACAAGCCCGCAAGAGTGAGGAGAGGTACCCGCCCTTCGAGCGTCAAGCCGTTGAGACCGTGGTCTGCGCTCTGCGGGTCGGGTGTGGCTTCCTGGAAACTCCGCGAAGACGGCTGCTGCTCCCACGCGGCCAGCGGCGACTGACCAATACCATCCAAGGTCACGCTGTCTCTGCCCTTCTCTCTACTGTGCTGCGCTGCGCCAGTCTCACGCGGCCCACCGCCCAACCCCCCAAAGACTCTCTTTCTCTCCCCTCACTTATTTATCAACACTGCCCCTCAAAAAAAAAACTTATGAACACTGAATATCCAGCAAAAGCCTGGTTTTCAGGCATGACAAATCAAATATTTTTCATAGCAAATTATGTTCTTTGAGGATGACATGTTCAGTTGCGAGCATGATAAATCTGCCTCAGTTCCACACAATTGTCATGCTTGCCAACTAAATTTGTCATACTCGCGCCAATATAAATTGCAATAAAAAACATATTATTTTCCATGCCTAAAGAGGGCCTGCCATCAGATTTTTAACATTTTCACTTATTTATTTCTCAAGCAGCGTAGGGAAAGTAGCACAAAAAAGATGACAGGAAACAGATGAAAGAGGAGGAACTTGTTGAAAGTTCACAAGATTTTGCTCGAAGTCTATAAATTTTTGTTGAAAGTTGGGAACAAATATCAGACCTCAAATATTGTCAATTTTATTTGACAATTCATTCGTTCAAAATCTGTCTATCCAAATCCATATAAGTTTTAAAAATACAGGAGGATTCTGTATTATTTAGGACTTAGATAAACCGATGTTACTTCTTCTTCGGTACAACCCCCTAAACACATCAACGGAGATCTTTCCATACCCCTTCATAATAAAGGATAGGATGGTCTTTTCCCGCACCGAGACTTGTGTATGTACAACCTTTTTTATTTAGAGACGTGTACGTAGAACCTATACACGGCCTGGCGGAGGTCTGGCCCGGTCCAGTAGCGAACGGCCTTTAAGGCGTTTGGGAGGGGACGATTTTTGGGCATGGTTAGCAGAGAAGGATGGAGTCTATACTGTAAAATCAGCGTACCGAACTCTAATGATTCGTAACGAGCATCGTGCTCTAGAAGAAGGGTCGACTACGGAAACTTTAGAGACAAATAAGCAGTTATGGACAAGACTTTGGAAGTTGAACGTGCTACCAAAAGTACGTGTGTTCTGGTGGCGAGTGCTTCGAGGAATTCTTCCTGTCGAAAGTGCTCTCAAACACAGACATATTACAACTCTAGCCAGATGCAAAGTGTGTCTAGCAGCTGATGAGGACATGTATCATGCATTGATAAAGTGTAACCTTGCTAAGAGGTTCTGGAGAGAAGCAGGCGAGTGGCTCAATATTAAGCTCCCAGAATTGCATGAGTTGACATGGTCTAGAGATATTCTCTGTGACGCTAGGTTTGATGCGGCACACAGGGCCAAAATCATTACGATGATGTGAGCTATCTGGACCTCGCGCAACAATATTACCCATGATAAAGCTAGTATGGATCCAGTTCAGTCACTTAAAATGATCAGAGATGCTCTGATGGTGTTGGAGCTCCCGAGCAAGCACGCAAGTATATTGCCAGGCCATGGGTGGAGACCACCAGAGGGAGAGTTGATTAAGATCGACACCGACGCTGGTATTTCTATGCAGGAGCATAGAGGTGGGATTGGGGGTGTGGCCCGCTCATCTGCAGATTTACTTGCTGCTTGGTGTAAACCATGCCCAGGCATTACAGATCCTCTCGTTGCAGAGGCGACGGCTGTACGTGAAGGTGTGATTGTGGCAACACTCCGTGGTTTTGCGCGTGTGGAGATTGAAACAGATAGTTTGAAGGTAGTGAACCTCTGGAAATCACACCGGATTTCGCGCTCTGTTCTAGCGCCGTTACTTTTAGATATAGAGGAGCTAGCTGCTACTTTAGTTTATTTTGATGTTGTTCATGTAAGGAGACATGCAAACGTTTCAGCCCACCTCTGTGCGCAACAAGCATGCACAAAGGAGGCTACGGAGTGTAAGAGACCTAGCCACCACCACTTCATCCAGAATAGAAGGAGAAGAGATCTGAAGAAGAAGAGCCATCAGAGATCCTTTCCTTCTTATTTTCCCATCTTCATTCCATTTCATCGCATCTCACCATTGTAAGAGGAATTCTAAGTTGTAAGATCGGGGTGTATAACTCTATTCATACTCATCTGGAGATCTTCACGGTATTATTGATATGTTTTTCATTGGATTATTCACGAAGATGATTGATTATTCTCTTATGAAGTGTGAGTAATTCCACCAATGCGTGGGGGGGTGTAGGTGAATGGTAAGATTCGTTTGTGCCTACCCTATATGTCGTCATTCATGTTTATACTCTTATGATTGTTTAGTAAGTTGTTACTCTGTGGTGAACGCAATGCGGGCTGCCGACAACATGATCTAAATACACACACATGTAAAACATATTATTTAGGGAATCTGTGACCTTCAGGTGACAGGTGGAGATATCTACGAGAAACGAAGAAAATATGAGATAACGATGCACCAACGAACATAATCCATGGTTCTGATACAACAATCTTAATTGTGGAAACGATCACACCGTGGCAACGTCGAAGTAGGACCATAGAGTGGAATGTAATCCCGCGTGGAGGAGTTCCACAACCCTAGGGTGATCTGCCAACTGAACAAGCAATCTGAATACCAGACTCACGATACAAGATAATGATATGTCTCCTATGTATGTATAATTTTTGATTGTTTTATACGTCTCCTATGTAGATAGGTAATGTATCTATCTACCGTTACTAGATTTACTCCTTGCAAGTAACGAGTTCAAGGGGATAAACATCCCTCTTGCTCACGTTGGGTGCAAGTATATGCTTTTTCGTGTGCATTACTGCTTACTAGGAATTTGTGTGGTTCTCCTATTAGTTCGATAACCTTGGTTTTCACTGAGGGAAATACTATTCGCTACTATATTGCTTCACCCTTCATCTTCGGGGAAAATCCAAACGCAGCTCACAAGTAGCAGGTAACTTTTATTACCTTCGCACAGACATGCTTGATGTAAACCATGATCTGAAGTCTCTCCACGCGTAACCTCTCTTTTGCAGGAAAAAAACTTTATTTTTCGTCTTCTAAATTTATGTCCTTTATTTCGAAGTTGTTATTCTCGCTGCTACATTCAATCATTTTTACTACCTGGTTTATTTGTTTCAAAAGACACTAATAGCTTCTGTAGATTCTTCAACAATTACTTCATTCGAGATCGGTGACAACTCGTGTGTGGCCGAAATGCTACTCATAAATACTCTTCTTCGCTCTTCGTTGGGACGATTACTGTTCAGATACTTACATGAAGGTGCTATGTGTCTTGCAGACCATCACCAACCTCTACCACTCTTGTTGATGAGAGCTATCTATATCTAGCAATCGTGCCTGTTACTCCCATCGCCAGGACTATATCTCACCTTAAGCGAGCCCTAAGCTAGTATGACGTGAAGGTTTTCCCCTCATGTAGTTTACCGGGTCGGCCTGTGTTGCTCTTTCTTTTTTCAGCTCGCTCGCTAGTTCGGCTTCATTCATTCATGTTAAACCATCATCTGTCGTTGCTCTCGAGCATTTTTTTTTCATTTTCATTTCGTTTTTGTTTGCAGTTTTATTCAATCTTCTATTTTTTCTATGTTTTTCGTCTGTTTTCTTAATTTTTTATGGTTTTTACCAGATTCTTTTGCTCCGTCATGGGTTTCTTTAGTTTTTCAACGGGTTGTTCCTTTATTTCTCGGTTTTCACCTAGTTTTTTTTATTTTCTTTCTTCATTTTTTGTTACTTTATGGGTTCTCTTTAGTTTTTCTTTGTTTCCTTTCTTTTTTTTGCACTGGTTTTCTTTGTTTTCCTTTTTCTATTTTTCATGGTTTTTCTTCGTGTTCTGATGGGTTTTCATGGTTTTCTTCAGGTTTCCGTTTGTCTTCATTTTTGAGCTGTTTCTTTTGTTTCTTTCTTCAGCTTCTTCAGTGTTCACCACCTTTCTTTCCTTTTATTATTTTTCCTCAACACATGTCTATATTGTTTTACACATTTTTACATTTTACTTATATATGAAATATGTTTTTATACATGTTTACATTTTTCAAATACATGATTAACATTTTAGAAAATAAGTTTAGAAACTTTTTGTCATACACATTGTACTTTTTCGGTATGTATCAGGAACATTTTTAATACATATTTAAATTTTATAATATATGATTAACTTTTTAATAGATGAGCAACATTTCTAAAAGTTATTTTTATATGTTTAAATTTTTAAGACACTTTCTACATTTTTTCATATATGTGAGGAACATTTTTTGGTACGGGCATATAAAAACATGCTTTTACTACATGGTTAACATTTTTGCAGTATATGGTTAACATTTCTTTGATACACGATCAACATTTTCAAACTATATGTTTTTATGTTCAATTTTTAATGCACGTTCAAGATTTTTTGTTATACCTCAGAAACATTATACATGTTTAACAGTTTTTAGTTTGATGATTAACATTTTCTGAAATGCTTAATTAAATTTTTTTAAATACTGTGTCAACTTTTTTGTATACATGAGAAATATTTTTTCTACATACATATACCATTTTTCAAATTGTAGATCAACATTTTCTCAAATATTTTATGTAGAGTGTTTTTTCGTAATATATATATGTAGAATATTAAAAGCATAAACAAAAGTACAGAAAAGAAAGGAAAAAATAAAAACATGAAAAAATATGGCAAAAAGTGAGGCTATGGCGTCCTGTGAGCTGGGCCGGCCCATATGCGCTAGCCTTCAGTTGAGCGTTCCCTACATCTCGCTATTTAGCGAGACATGGGGATGCCCCCCAAGTCACTAGTTAATGGGTACCGTTGCAAAGGTGACTCCTACCTTTCTTTGACGCTCACAATTGATACATTGCATGTCTGTCATTTGTCGTAACCTGAGAGTTTCCGCTCATTTCGTAGATTCGTTTATTCAAAATATTTTATCTCTTAAACCTCGCGTCTAAATCTTAAACTGTTTTCACCATTGGATTTCTTGCATCGAGTTACTTGAACTAGATACCTTGTTAGTCGGTTTCGACGAACATTTTTTTCTAGAAAAAATTAGAAGAAAAATATGTGCAGCTGAAAGAACTTTTTTTTCCTCCTTTTCCCTACCCGAGAGGCTTAGTTGTGCTTCCCGCGAAAGCAAATGTCTACCTCCACTAAAACCAAATCTATTTGCTTCTCGTGGAAGCCAAAAAACACATTTCTTTCCAAAGTGGCATAGTTATGCTTCTCGTGGAAGCAAATATGTGATTTCCATTGTGCTTCTCATGAAAAATAAATGCATTTTCCCCTTTTCGAGAGGCATAATTATGCTTTTCACGGAAGCAAATATGTGTCTCCATGAGAAATAAATCTGCGCTTTTTGTGGAATATCATCTATGATCGCAATGTGAGGTCCTTATCGTATCGGTGGTATATCATCCTGACCTTCGTCACCAAGTTTTGTCACGTAGTTGCTAGCTGGAGCCAAGGTGGTCGTTGCACGCGGTAGAGGAGGAGATCATAAGTTTTGCTTCTTCTTCCTTAACATATTGATTGAACTATTCATTCACTCAATGTCGTATAGCCACAGGACGGAGGGACGTCCACTTACATACACACACTGTCGGATGAAGCTGAAGGAGCAGTATATATGGGATGCAACGAAAAAAATAGCAAGCTATTTCGGCGTTATAGCGTCGCTATAGCGTATCCCGAAAGGGATGCGCTTCTTTTGAGCAATTTTGCTCGCTACGGTACTAATGGCGTTATAGCGCGCTATTTTCACGCTAAAAGTTGTAGCGTATAGTGTCATGCAAAAATCTGAAGGAGAGAAAACAACAGCCGAGCCCCAGATCGACCCGGAGGAGACTGACAGAAGAGGATTTTGATGGAAGTGTTCTTCGGTTTGGTTGGGATTAAACAGGATTGATAGAAAGTCCCCTAAATTCTCTCCAATCCCATTGGGACGGGATTAACTTAACAAGGCCTAGGCGGCTAGGCGTGTCCTCGTTGCAAATTGGTTTTGCTTGTCCCTCGGGGACGATTTGATTCATCATTCTGTATCCTACTATACTGAAAGTGAAATGTATCACATCTCGAACACGTGCTTCTTCAGAGTTCCATCTGGTTAATTTGAGAGCGACGGACTCAATGTCGACACTTGCCGTGAACGGCGGGGGCAGGAGACCGTCTTGCCCAGCTCAAACAGCGACGCAAGTGCCAGGAGACGAGTCAAGGTCTCCGCTGCACTGGAGATGCGGCCCAAGCGTGTGGATGTGACGGATGCTGCACAAGTGTTCTTGAGCCCCTGATCCGCCTCCCCATCCGGCGAGATATGACTCGATTCCTCCTCTCCTACCAACTCACCTCGCTCGTGGCGTGCACACCTCACGGCTTCCTTCTTCTCGGTCCATCCCCGCCTACGCATGGCGTCCTTCTTCCTTCGTCCGCCCCCCGAGCCCTCCACCAATGGCTGCCGTCGTGGTTGTCGTACATCTTCCTCCCTCGCCGATGAGCAGCATGCACATCTCCTTCCCTCCCTCGCCCAAGTCCTAAGTCGCACGCGCACCTCACACGCGAACGGACCACCATTGCCGACATATATAGAGATAATAAAGATGCTCTTAGAAGCCATGACGAAGAAACGAGAAGGAGGTCGTGGTGCCACGGATCAATGATGTGGCGCAAGTTAGGCCCTTGATGGGTGGCCGGTGGGCATCCCTAGGGCATTTAATGACGTGATAATGATGCTACGTTCCCAAAAAAGTGAATTATCAAGTGACACAAATTTCTCATGGTTTTTACGTTGCCCATATCCACCGATGGGCAAGAGCCTCATCAGCCAAACCAGATGAAAAACTCAGAAATGACTTCTATGGCATCCAGCAAGACATTGCGATGATCATCATCAAAGATTTCGTCCCTGAGAATGGACGTTCTATGGCAGCCCACAGACATGGGAGGATGTCATCATTCGCAAGGAGCTACAGCCACTAGTAGAAAACAGGGCATTTGTCCCGGTTCGTAAGGGCCTTTAGTCCCGGTTCTTAACCGGGACTAAAAAGTCGTTACTAATGCCTCCCACCTTTAGTCCCGGTTCTTACACGAACAGGGACAGATGGGCATCCACGTGGCTGTTGCGGGCAGCCCAGGCAGGGGGGCTTTGGTCCCGGTTGATGACATAAACCGGGACCAAAAGGCTTTCACGTGTCAGCATTTCAGTGGCTGGTGTTTTTGTTTTTGTTTTGAAGGGGGGTTAGGGGTTTTTGGGGGGTTAATTTAGGTGTTTGTGTTAGCTAGCTAATTAATAAATAGAATTGTCCTCTCTTATCTCCGTGTTTGGTCGACGCTACGTACTATATATATACGTATACAGAGGACTAGACACTCTAGCTAGCTAGTAAGCAAATGAAGGAAACAGAAGATCGTCATGAACACATATGCATACAGAGAGAAGTGATATCGATCACCTCTCCTTCTCTGAGATTATTGGTCGAACAACAAGTTCTCGTATATCTATCCGACGCTACTGGGTATATATATACAATATAATTATCTCTTACAATATAATCTCCTAATTCCAAACAAACTAAGGGTCCACATGGTATTCTCCGTCTTTAGCGATCACGTGGTCAAAAAAGAATGCCGCCAATTCCTCTTGAATTGCTCGCATACGATCTGGTGGTAGTAGTTCATCCCGCATCCGAAACATCTAATTTGAAGAAGGGGGTCAATACATATATATGAATAAATGAAACTGAACACAAATGATGATAATAAAATAAAATTGGGAATATTATTATTTACGTATTTCATATTGTTTGTCAGAGTAGCCCCGCTCACAGGTCGTGTGGCGGATGGACTCGCAAATGTAGTATCCACAGTAATCATTTCCTTGTTCCTGCCACAACCACTTTACAAGGAATAGAGGTCAATCAAACTGATAATTAGCAAGCATGCTAAATGGTATTGATGAAACTAGCGCTTGAATCACTAGGAGATGCGTAGAACATGCTACTATAGTACTTACTTTCGGGTATCTAAATTGTAGCTTCTTCGGCAGTCCCGGAGTTTTTGAGGTGAATTTTTCCCAAACCATGTCAGACAAAGAAAAGAATTACTTGATATCACAAAATGAACAAAGTTGCCGATATGGTGCGATAATGATCGGTTTAACTTACTTCTCTATAATTTTAGTCAAGTCCACATACTCCGTGGGATCTTTTCGTCTTGAGTCTAAGACGATTACTTGTCCCTGCTCCAGCTTAATCTCTAGCAGAATATAGAGGAACCTGCGCAAGCATGCATAACTCATCAATTACATTACTACAACCTCGACTAATAAGGGATGCACAAGACAGTAACACTCACTTGACTTTGTAAGGGAAGAGTATTATAGCTTTGTTTTGATTTAATAGAAACGATTGTAGCAGCTTGGCCTCGGTATCTTTGGCATGAGATTTAACCATAAATACATCTATGAGATTTGTGTTAATGAACCCAATATCACCGACTTGTCTTTTCTTCAATTCGGCAATCTTCAATCTGCATAATGAATATAGCGAGGATAATTAAAAATACATGCAATAAAAGAGTTGACCTATATATATAGAGAGACTTAATTAAAGACAGAAGTAGTACTACTTACAGGCAGTAGCAAGTGACCATTAATTTATCGAGGGCCTTTAGATTGAAAAACGCGAAGAACTCCTCAAATGGAACATTCAACTGTTCAATTCCAACAAGGTCAAGTGACCATTAATTTATCGAGGGCCTTTAGATTGAAAAACGCGAAGAACTCCTCAAATGGAACATTCAACTGTTCAATTCCAACGAGGTCATGCTCCTCTCTAACTCTCAGCATCAAAATATTCCTCCCCTCAGACTCTCTGCAGGTTTTCATGTACCAATTATGGAATCTGAACATCATTGTTGTTAGAGACCTTTCATCTTTGACGAGAGGCTTCCCGTACACGTATCTGTGTTCGTCCGCCTCCAAGAAATCATAATGTACATCGTCGGGCAGGTAATCTGCAGGATTGTTATAACCCGGCACCATCCCACCCGGATCATTAGCGACGCTATCTTCGGACACCTGGAGCGGGGGGGGGGGGGGGATTGGTTTGCTTGTTCGCCGAGCTGGGCAATTTTTTCCCAGCTCGCGTTCTCGCTAACCTTTGATCGATGACAAGATTTTCAAACCGCTTCGCTTGGACAAATGATTTTTCAAGGATGCGCTCATAGTTGCCTTTCGGCGGAGACTTTGGTGGTTTCCTCAGGGCAGCCAGAGTATGCTTCTCTTTAACCGGATCTATCTTCTCCTCCGGAGGTGGATGTCTCTGCGCTTTCAACCCTTCAAAGAAGTCCTTCACTTCGGTCCGTGCGATCTTCTTGTTTTCCTCCATGGTCATCTCGTACGGTAACTTCTCTAGAAGCTTGAGAGGTGGACCGTATCTGTATTGCCTCCCGCCTCTGGCTGTACTGCTAGACGCCGGAGCAGACGGAGCGGCTGCGGCCGTCTTCTTTCGTGCTTGCTTACGAGGCGGAGGAGAAGGACTACGACGCGCCGGAGAAGCCGGGGCGGCGGCGGGTCTCTTCCGCCCTTGCTGGCGAGGCAGAGAAGGAGGAGGCTGCTGGCTGCTCAGGCGCCTTGGCAGTGAGAAGGAGGCGGAGTGCCGCCACGCGCCGGAGAAGGAGGCCGACTGCCCTGATCGTCACTTTCCGGAGGAGGAGGCGGTGGAGGAGGCGGAGTGCCCTGACTCGCCGGAGGAGGAGGAGGAGGCGTCTAGTTCGGAAGGTTGATGAGCTCCTTCCGCCATAGGCATGGAGTCTTCAGAGCAGAACCCAGCTGATTCTCCCCTTCACCGGTAGGGTGGTCAAGCCGGAGGTCCTCAAATACCTCCGTTATTTCGTCCACCGTCACCCTAGCATATCCTTCTAGAATCGGACGACAGTGAAAAGTTGCGCCGGGTTCAGAAGGTCGAACTTGGCCGACAGCCGCCTTGACTTTTAAGTTCTGCCATTGCCCCATAAGGTGGCAATTTTGAGAGTCCGTGATAAAATCCACGGGGTAGCTAGCAGGAGCCGTCAAGACATGCTCCGGCTGAAGCAGCTCGGTGGAAGCCACGCTGCTTCTCCGCTGAGATGGCGGGGTAGCTTCGGGGGAAGATTCGGCAAGTCGTTTGCTGCGATCTGCTTCTTCTCGTTCCTCTAGCCCTTGTACCCTTGCGTGCAACGCCTGCAGTTGGCTATGCTCCACTTTCTTCCTCCTCTCCTGGGTTTTGTAACCCCCTGCGTCCGGAAAACCAACCTTCCACGGAATGGAGCCTGGCGTGCCTCGTGTCCGTCCAGGGTGCTCAGGATTCCCGAGGGCCATTGTGAGCTCGTCGTTCTCCCTGTCTTGGAACGAACGTCCCTTGCTGTGCTGCATTGATATAGTGCTGAAGCCTCTTGACTGGTATTTTCAGTTGCTCGTCCATCCAACGGCACTTCCCTGATACAGGGTCCCACGTGTTGAAGTTATCGGGAGGGGTATATCGACCCCCCCTCGTGTTGAAGTTATCGGGAGGGGGTATATCGACCCCTCCCACGTGTTGAAGTTATTGGGAGTTTATATCGACACGACATACGTATATGAAAATAATATTATCGGGGAGGGGGTATATCGACCCCCCCCCCCACGTGTTGAAGTTATCGACGACGACAGACCCGATAAAACATAAGAAAACGAAGAAGAAATAAAAAGAGGAGAAGAAAAAAGGAATAAAGGAGAAGATCGAAGAAAAAAAGGAAAAAAAAAGAGGAGAAGAAGAAAGGAATAGAGGAGAAGAAGAAAAAATAGAATATTTTTTTTCTTCTTCTCGTCTATTCCTATCTTCTTCTCCTCTTCTTTTTCTTCTTTTTTCTCTTCTTATTTATTTCTCCTCTTCTTCTCCTTTCTTCCTCTTCTTATTTTCCTTTTCCTCTCATTCTTTTAGTATTGTTTTTTAATGTTCAAATAGAAAATTTGAAAAAAAGTAAAGGTTTTGCCTAATGCATTGTTCATATTTCATCAACATATATGCATACAAAAAAATCATACATACATACATATATACATACAAAAAATCATACATACATACATATATACAAAAAAGCATACATACTTTTCTACCTAGCAAAAAACATATATACATACAAAAAATACATACATACATACATATATATATATATATATATATATATATATATATATATATATATATATATATATATATATATATATATATTATGGCAGGGGGCAGGGCAGGGGCCTGCGGCTCACTATGGGCAGCGTCGACGGCGAGGTCGGGGCGGCCTGAGGCAGAGGCGGTGGCACGCGGGCAGGGACGGCGTCTGGGCGGCGATGGCGTCGGGCGCCTGGGCTCGAGGGGACGATGTCGGCGACGGCGACGGCGAGGCACGGCGACGGCGACGGCGTGGTCGGGCGGGGCGACGGGCGGCGTCGGGGCAGCGGACGGCGTCGATCTGGGCAGCCTGGCGGCATCGATGAGCTCGGCGTCGTCAGGCGGGCCGGGGGGCAACTGGCGATGAGTTCGTCAAATTTTCCTAAGTGCTACTTATATACCCAGGCCTTTGGTCCCGGTTCGTCGCACCAACCGGGACCAATGCCCCCTTTAGTCCCGGTTGGTGGCACCAACCGGAACCAAAGGCCAATTTTCGGCAGCCCAAAGGGCGGGAAGCGGCGGCCTTTGGTCCCGGTTGGTGGCACCAACCGGGACTAAAGGGGTGCATTAGTCCCGGTTGGTTGGCCCTGCACAACGGCGTGGTGGTGGGAGTTTAGTCCCACATCGCTAGCTGAGAGAGAGCCGCACCTGTTTATAAGGTGCGATGCGCCATCCCTCTCGAGCTCCCCTCTAAAGCAGGCATTCGGGCCTAATCTGTCTCTATGTGCCTGTGGGCCTACTGCGCTTACTACGGGCCTGAATCCTGGCCCATTGTTGGGTTTCTAGTCGTATTCAGGCCGTGGCTGCCCAGTAGGAGGCACTTTTTTGTTTTTTTGTTTTCTTTACTTATTGTTGCTATTTTTATTTTTTTCCAGTTTTTTTGTCTTGTTTTCTGCATTATTTATTTTCTTTTGTTTTTTTGCTTTATTTTTTAATTATTTTTTCTTTTAGTTTTAGACAAATTATAAACTTTCTGTTAGTGCCATTAGTTTTCAAATTTGAAAACACTTTTTTGTTTTCTTTCTTGCTTTATTTATTTTATTTTGTTTCTACTTACAACAAAATACTTATTGTTGCTATTTTTATTTTTTTCCAGTTTTTGTTTTGTTTTCTGCATTATTTATTTTCTTTTATTTTTTGCTTTATTTTTAATTCTTTTTGCTATTAGTTTTAGAAATATTATAAACTTTCTGTTAGTGCCATTAGTTTTCAAATTTGAAAACACTTTTTTTGCTTTCTTGCTTTATTTATTTTATTTTGTTTCTACTTACAACAAAATACTTATTGTTGCTATTTTTTATTTTTTTTCCAGTTTTTCTGTTTTGTTTTCTGCATTATTTATTTTCTTTTGCTTTTTTGCTTTATTTTTAATTCTTTTTTGCTTTTAGTTTTACAAAATTATAAACTTTATGTTAGTGCCATTAGTTTACAAATTTGAAAACACTTTTTTGTTTTTTTTCTTGCTTTATTTATTTTATTTTGTTTCTACTTACAACAAAATACTTATTGTTGCTATTTTATTTTATTTTCCATTTTTTTGTTTTGTTTTCTGCATTATTTATTTTGTTTCCATATGTCCTCTATATGTAACCATAATATGTGTCCTTTCCAATCTCGGTGGCTGCATCAAAGCGGACATCCATTGCCGGTTCATCTGCGTGCATTATATATAATTAAGTGTGTCAAAAATCATTACAGAACATCATGAATAGATAATTAAGTGACCAAATTAATAGAAGTTCATCATCACATTAAAACCAAACTACATACATAGTTCTCATCTAACAACATAAAGCTCTGCAGAGCATCTAAATTAATTAAACCATACATTGAAACTATGTAAAACATTTTAATGCGAAAACAAATGCGATCATAATTGGAACCAAGGTAACAACTGATCCAACGGCATAATGATACCAAGCCTCGGTATGAATGGCATATTTTCTAATCTTTCTAATCTTCAATCGCATTGCATCCATCTTGATCTTGTGATCATCGACGACATCCGCAACATGCAACTCCAATATCATCTTCTCCTCATTTTTTCTTATTTTTTCCTTCAAGAAATTGTTTTCTTCTTCAACTAAATTTAACCTCTCGACAATAGGGTCGGTTGGAATTTCCGGTTCAACAACCTCCTAGATAAATAAAATCTATGTCACGTTGGTCGGCATAATTTTCATAAACAATAAATGAACCAATAGTTATGAAAAGATAATATATACCACATCCGAATCATAGACATGACAAGGGCCGATGGGGGCGGATACCAAAACCATCGCACTATATAAGATGCAATAATAAAAGTAAGAAAATAATACAAGTATCTATCTAAACATACAAGTAAGAATATTTTTCCTTTCAGAAAGAAGATAAGAACAAGAGGCTCATCACGGTGGTGCCGGCGATGAGATCAGCGCGGGCGATCGACGGCGGTGAAGACGGAGACGGGACGTGACAGACCGCTAAACCTAAACAAATATTGAGGAAAATGGAGTTTGGAGGTCGAGCTTGGAGAGGAGAAAGTTAAGTAGTGTGGCTCGGGCATTTCATCGAACACCTCGTGTGCATAGGAGGTGAGCTAGAGCACCACAAAGCTCTCCAACGGCCGGGCAAAAAAACAGAGCAGTGAAGTGCTCTGCCCGCGGGCGAGGGGTATATATAGGCACCTCCGTTGGTCCCGGTTGGTGGCATGAACCAGGACTAAATGGCAGCCTTTGGTCCCGGTTCAAGCCACCAACCGGGACCAATGGAGGTGGGCCAGGAGCGAGGCCCATTGGTCCCGGTTCGTCCCACCAACCGGGACCAAAAGGTCCAGACGAACCGGGACCAATGGCCTGTTGGAAATATGCCCTAGAGGCAATAATAAAATGGTTATTATTATATTTCTTTGTTCATGATAATAGTCTATTATTCATGCTATAATTGTGTTATCCGGAAATCGTAATACACGTGTGAATACATAGACCACAACGTGTCCCTAGTGAGCCTCTAGTTGACTAGCTCGTCGATCAACAGATAGTCATGGTTTCCTGACTATGGACATTGGATGTCATTGATAACGGGATCACATCATTGGGAGAATGATGTGATGGACAAGACCCAATCCTAAGAATAGCTCAAAGATTGTGTAGTTCGTTTAGCTAGAGGCTTTCCAAATGTCAAGTATCATTTCCTTAGACCATGAGATTGTGCAACTCCCGGATACCGTAGGAGTGCTTTGAGTGTGCCAAACGTCACAACGTAACTGAGTGACTATAAAGGTGCACTACAGGTATCTCCGAAAGTGTCTGTTGGGTTGGCACGAATCGAGACTGGGATTTGTCACTCCGTATGACGGAGAGGTATCTCTGGGCCCACTCAGTAATGCATCATCATAATGAGCTCAATGTGACCAAGTGTCTGGTCACGGGATCATGCATTGCGGTACGAGTAAAGTGACTTGCTGGTAACGAGATTAAACGAGGTATTGGGATACCGATGATCAAATCTCGGGCAAGTAACGTACCGATTGACAAAGGGAATTGTATACGGGGTTGCTTGAATCCTCGACATCGTGGTTCATCCGATGAGATCATCGAGGAGCATGTAGGAGCCAATGTTGGGGAACCTTGCAGAAAATTAAAATTTTTCCTACGGTTTCACCAAGATCCATCTATGAGTTCATCTAAGCAACGAGTCATGGGAGTGAGTTTGCATCTACATACCACTTGTAGATCGCGTGCCGAAGCTTTCGAGGGGATGGTGATGATGGAGTCGTACTCGGACCACCGATGACCAAGTGCTGAACGGACATCACCTCCGCGCTCAACACACGTGCAGTGCAGACGCGTCTCCTCCGTCTTGATCCAGCAAGGAGGAAGGAGAGGTTGAGGAAGATGGCTCCAACAGCAGCACGACGGCGTGATGATGAAGGAGTGACATTTCTCCGCAGGGCTTCGCCAAGCGCCGCGGAGAAGGAGAGGTGTTGGGAGGGAGGGCTGCGCCTTCAATTGTGTGTTGCAGCCCTCCCTCACCCCTCTATTTATAGGGAAGGGAGGAGGGCGGCCCCTCTAGATGCATCTAGAGGGGGCGGCCAAGGGAGGGGGCTTGCCCCCAAGCAAGGCGCCCCTTAGGGTTCCCCTCAACCCTAGGCGCATGGGCCCAAGGGAGGGGTGCGCCCAGCCCACCAGGGCTGGCTGCCTCCCACGCAGCCCAAGTGGCCCCCGAAAGGGGTGGCCCTCCCGTGGTCCTCCGAACCTTTCCGGTGGCCCTCCATAATACCGATATGACCGAAACTTTTCCGGTGTCCGCTTGACAACTTCCCATATATAAATCTTTACCTCCGGACCATTCCGAACTCCTCGTGACGTCCGGGATCTCATCCGGACTCAACAACATTCGGTAATCACATACAAGTCTTCCTAATAACCCTAGCGTTCACCGAACCTTAAGTGTGTAGACCCTACGGGTTCGGAGACATGCGAACATGACCGAGGCGCTCTCGGGTCAATAACCAACAGCGGATCTGGATACCCATGTTGGCTCCCACATGCTCCTCGATGATGTCATCGGATGAACCACGATGTCGAGGATTCAAGCAACCCCGTATGCTATTCCCTTTGTCAGACGGTATGTTACTTGCCCGAGACTCGATCGTCGGTAACCCAATACCTCGTTCAGTCTCATTACCGGCAAGTCACTTTACTCGTACCGTAATGCATGATCCCGTGACCAGACACTTGATCACTTTGAGCTCATTATGATGATGCATTACCGAGTGGGCCCAGTGATACCTCACCGTCATACGGAGTGACAAATCCTGTCTCGATCCGTGTCAACCCAATGACACTTTCGGAGATACCTGTAATGCACCTTTATAGTCACCCGATTACGTTGTGACGTTTGGTACACCCAAAGCACTCCTACGGTATCCGGGAGTTACACGATCTCACGGTCTAAGGAAGAGATACTTGACATTGGAAAAGCTCTAGCAAAACGAACTACGATCTTTGTGCTATGCTTAGGATTGGGTCTTGTCCATCACGTCATTCTCCTAATGACGTGATCCCGTTGTCAATGACATCTGATGTCCATAGTCAGGAAACCATGACTATCTGTCGACCAACGAGCTAGTCAACTAGAGGCTCACTAGGGACGTATTGTGGTCTATGTATTCACACGTGTATCATGATTTCCGGATGATACAGTTATAGCATGAATAAAAGACAATTATCATGAACAAGGAAATATAATAATAATGCTTTTATTATTGCCTCTAGGGCATATTTCCAACAGTCTTCCACTTGCACTAGAGTCAATAATCTAGTTACATTGTGATGAATCGAACACCCATAGAGTTCGGTGTTGATCATGTTTTGCCCATGAAGAGGTTTAGTCAACGGATCTGCGACATTCAGATCCGTATGCACTTTACAAATTTCTATGTCTCCATCCTGAACATTTTCACGGATGGAGTTGAAGCGACGCTTGATGTGCTGGTCTTCTTGTGAAACCTGGGCTCCTTGGCAAGTGCAATAGCTCCAGTGTTGTCACGAAGAGTTTGATCGGCCCCGACGCATTGGGTATGACTCTAGGTCGGTGATGAACTCCTTCACCCAAATTGCTTCATGCGCTGCCTCCGAGGCTGCCATGTACTCCGCTTCACATGTGGATCCCGCCACGACGCTTCTGCTTGCAGCTGCACCAGCTTCTCGCTCCACCATTCAACATATACACGTATCCGGTTTGTGACTTAGAGTCATCAGATCTGTGTCGAAGCTAGCGTCGACGTAACCTTTACTGACGAGCTCTTCGTCACCTCCATAAACGAAACATGTCCTTTGTCCTTTTCGGTACTTTAGGATATTTTTGACCATTGTCAGTGTTCCTTGCGGGATTACTTTGGTACCTTCCTACCAAACTTACGGCAAGGTTTACATCAGGTCTGTACACAGATGGCATACATAATAGATCCTATGGCTGAAGCATAGGGATGACACTCATCTCTTCTTTATCTTTTGTCATGGTCGGGCATTGAGCTGAGCTCAATCTCACACCTTGCAATACAGAGCAAGAACCCTTCTTGGACTGATCCATTTTGAACTTCTTCAAAATCTTATCAAGATATGTGTTTTGTGAAAGACCTATGAGGCGCCTCGATCTATCTCTATAGATCTTGATGCCTAATATATAAGCAGCTTCTCCAAGGTCCTTCATTGAAAACACTTATTCAAGTAGGCCTTAATGCTGTCCAAGAATTCTATATCATTTCCCATCAAAAGTATGTCATCTACATATAATATGAGAAATGCTACTGAGCTCCCACTCACTTTCTTGTAAACGCAGGCTTCTCCATAAGTCTCAAGATAAACCCAAACGCTTTGATCATCTCATCAAAGCGAATATTCCAACTCCGAGATGCTTGCACCAGCCCATAAATGGATCACTGGAGCTTGCATACTTTGTTAGCATTCTTAGGATCGACAAAACCTTCCGGCTGCATCATATACAGCTCTTCCTTAAGATATCCGTTAAGGAACGCTGTTTTGACGTCCATCTGCCATATCTCATAATCATAGTGTGCGACAATTGCTAACATGATTCGGACGGACTTAAGCTTCGCTACGGGAGAGAAAGTCTCATCGTAGTCAATCCCTTGAACTTGCCGATAACCCTTAGCGACAAGTCGAGCTTTATAGATGGTGACATTACCATCCGCGTCCGTCTTCTTCTTAAAGATCCATTTGTTTTCTATCGCTCGCTGATCATCGGGCAAGTCATTCAAAGTCCACACTTTGTTTTCATACATGGATTCTATCTCGGACTTCATGGCTTCTAGCCATTTGTTGGAATCTGGGCCCGCCATCGCTTCTTCATAGTTCGAAGGTTCACCGTTGTCTAACAACATGATTTCCAGGACAGGGTTGCCGTACCACTCTGGTGCGGAACGTGTCCTAGTGGACCTCGAGGTTCAAGAGCAACTTGATCCAAGTACCTTGATCATCATCATTATTTTCCTCTTCGTTGGCGTAGGTATCACAGAACATTTTCCTGAGCTGCACTACTTTCCGCTCAAGAGGTAGTACTTCATCGAGTTCTACTTTCCTCCCACTCACTTCTTTCGAGAGAAACTCTTTTCCGAAAGGATCCGTTCTTGGCAACAAAGATCTTGCCCTCGGATCTTAAGTAGAAGGTATACCCAATGGTTTCTTTAGGGTATCCTATGAAGACGCATTTTTCCGACTTGGGTTCGAGCTTTTCAGGTTGAAGTTTCTTGACATAAGCATCGCATCCCCAAACTTTTAGAAACGACAGCTTAGGTTTCTTCCCAAACCATAATTCATACGGTGTCGTCTCAACGGATTTAGACGGTGCCCTATTTAAAGTGAATGTAGCTGTCTCTAGAGCGTATCCCCAAAATGATAGTGGTAAATCGGTAAGAGACATCATAGACCGCACTATATCCAATAGAGTGCGATTACGACGTTCGGACACACCGTTACGCTGAGGTGTTCCAGGCGGCGTTAGTTGTGAAACGATTCCACATTTTCTTAAGTGTGTACCAAATTCGTGACTTAAATATTCTCCTCAACGATCCGATCGTAAGAATTTTATCTTTCGGTCACGTTGATTCTCTACTTCATTCTGAAATTCCTTGAACTTTTCAAAGGTCTCAGACTTGTGTTTCATCAAGTAGACATACCCATATCTACTCAAGTCATCTGTGAGAGTGAGAACATAACGATATCCTCCGCGAGCCTCAACGCTCATTGGACCGCACACATCGGTATGTATGATTTCCAACAAGTTGGTTGCTCGCTCCATTGTTCCGGAGAACGGAGTCTTGGTCATCTTGCCCATGAGGCATGGTTCGCATGTGTCAAGTGATTCATAATCTAAAGACTCCAAAAGTCCATCAGCATGGAGCTTCTCATGCGCTTGACACCAATGTGACCAAGGCGGCAGTGCCACAAGTATGTGGGACTATCGTTATCAACTTTACATCTTTTGGTATTCACGCTATGAACATGTGTAATACTACGCTCGAGATTCATTGAGAATAAACCATTGACCATCGGAGCATGACCATAAAACATATCTCTCATATAAATAGAACAACCATTATTCTTGGATTTAAATGAGTAGCCATCTCGCATTAACGAGATCCAGATACAATATTCATGCTCAAACTTGGCACCAAATAACAATTATTAAGGTTCAAAACTAATCCCGTAGGTAAATGAAGAGGTAGCGTGCCGACGGCGATCACATCGACTCTGGAACCATTCCCGACGCGCATCGTCACCTCGTCCTTTGCTAGTCTCCGCTTATTCCGCAACTCCTGCTGTGAGTTACAAATATGAGCAACGACACCGGTATCAAATACCCAGGAGTTACTACGAGTACTAGTAAGGTACACATCAATTACATGTATATCAAATATACCTTTGGTGTTGCCGGCCTTCTTGTCCGCTAAGTATTTGGGCAGTTCCGCTTCCAGTGACCCTTCCCCTTGCAATAAAAGCACTCAGTCTCAGGCTTGGATCCATTCTTAGACTTCTTCCCGGCAACTTGCTTACCGGGCGCGGCAACCTCCTTGCCGTCCTTCTTGAAGTTCTTCTTGCCCTTGCCCTTCTTGAACTTAGTGGTCTTATTGACCATCAACACTTGATGTTCTTTCTTGATTTCAACCTCGGCTGACTTCAGCATAGAGAATACTTCAGGAATGGTCTTTACCATCCCCTGCATATTATAGTTCATCACAAAGCTCTTGTAGCTTGGTGGGAGCGACTGGAGGATTCTGTCAATGACCGCCTCATCAGGGAGGTTAATATTCAGCTGGGTCATACGGTTGTGCAACCCAGACATCTTGAGTATGTGCTCACCGACGTAACTATTTTCCTCCATCCTACAACTATAGAACTTGTCGGAGATGTCATATCTCGACCGGGCGTGAGCTTGGAAAACCAGTTTCAGCTCCTCGAACATCTCATATGCTCCGTGATGCTCAAAACGCTTTTGGAGCCCCGGTTCTAAGCTGTAAAGCATGCCGCACTGAACGAGGGAGTAATCATCAGCACGAGACTGCCAAGCATTCATAATGTCTTGGTTCTCTGGGACGGGAGCGTCACCTAGAGGTCCTTCTAGGACATATTGTTTCCTGGCAGCTATGAGGATGATCCTCAAGTTCCGGACCCAGTCCGTATAGTTGCTGCCGTCATCTTTCAGCTTGGTTTTCTCTAGGAACGCGTTGAAGTTCAAGTTGACATGAGAGTTGGCCATTTGATCTACAAGACATATCATTCAAAAAATTTAGACTAAGTTCATGATAATTAAGTTCATCTAATCAAATTATTTCAATGAACTCCCACTCAGATTAGACATCCCTCTAGTCATCTAAGTGTTACACGATCCGAGTCGACTAGGCCGTGTCCGATCATCACGTGAGACGGACTAGTCATCGTCGGTGAACATTCTCATGTTGATCGTATCTTCTATATGACTCGTGTTCGACCTTTCGGTCTCCGTGTTCCGAGGCCATTTCTGTACATGCTAGGCTCGTCAAGTTAACCCTAAGTGTTTTGCGTGTGTAAATCTGTCTTACACCCGTTGTATGTGAACGTAAGAATCCATCACACCCGATCATCACGTGGTGCTTAGAAGCGACGAACTTTAGCAACGGTGCACAGTTAGGGGAGAACACTTCTTGATATTGTTGTAAGGGATCATCTTATTTACTACCGTCGTTCTAAGTAAACAAGATGTATAAACATAATAAACATCACATGCAATTATATAGTAGTGACATGATATGGCCAATATCATAAAGCTCCATTGATCTCCATCTTCGGGGCTCCATGATCATCTTGTCACCGGCATGACACCATGATCTCCATCATCATGATCTCCATCATTGTGCCTCCATGAAGTTGTCACGCCAACGACTACTTCTACTTCTATGGCTAACGCGTTTAGCAATAAAGTAAAGTAATTTACATGGCGTTCTTCAATGACACGCAGGTCATACAAAATAAAGACAACTCCTATGGCTCCTGCCGGTTGTCATACTCATCGACATGCAAGTCGTGATTCCTATTACAAGAACATGATCTCATACATCACAATATGTCATTCATCATTCATCACAACTTGGCCATATCACATCACATGACAATTGCTGCAAAAACAAGTTAGACGTCCTCTAATTGTTGTTGCATCTTTTACGTGGCTGCAATTGGGTTCTAGCAAGAACGTTTTCTTACCTACGAATTACCACAACGTGATCTTGTCAACTTCTATTTACCCTTCATAAGGACCCTTTTCATCGAATCCGCTCCAACTAAAGTGGGAGAGACAGACACCCGCTAGCCACCTTATGCAACTAGTGCATGTTAGTCGGTGGAACCGGTCTCACGTAAGCGTACGTGTAAGGTTGGTCCGGGCCGCTTCATCCCACAATACCGCGGAAGCAAGATAAGACTAGTAGCGGCAAGTAAGTTGACAAGATCCACGCCCACAACTAAATTGTGTTCTACTCGTGCAATAGAGAACTACGCATAGACCTAGATCATGATGCCACTGTTGGGGAACGTTGCAGAAAATTAAAATTTTTCCTACGGTTTCACCAAGATCCATCTATGAGTTCATCTAACAACGAGTCATGGGAGTGAGTTTGCATCTACATACCACTTGTAGATCGCGTGCGGAAGCTTTCGAGGGGATGGTGATGATGGAGTCGTACTCGGACCACCGATGACGAAGTGCTGAACGGACAGCACCTCCGCGTTCAACACACGTACGGTACGGGCAACGTCTCCTCCGTCTTGATCCAGCAAGGAGGAAGGAGAGGTTGAGGAAGATGGCTCCAACAGCAGCACGACGGCGTGATGATGAAGGAGTGACAGTTCTCCGCAGGGCTTCGCCAAGCGCCGCGAGAAGGAGAGGTGTTGGGAGGGAGGGCTGCGCCTTCAATTGTGTGTTGCAGCCCTCCCCTCACCCCTCTATTTATAGGGGAAGGGAGGAGGGTGCCGGCCCCCTCTAGATGCATCTAGAGGGGGGGCGGCGGCCAAGGGGAGGGGGGCTTGCCCCCCAAGCAAGGGGGCGCCCCCCTTAGGGTTCCCCCCTCAACCCTAGGCGCATGGGCCCAAGGGGAGGGGGTGCGCCCAGCCCACCAGGGGCTGGCTGCCTCCCACGCAGCCCAAGTGGCCCCTCGAGAGGGGTGGCCCCTCCCGGTGGTCCTCCGGAACCTTTCCGGTGGCCCCTCCATAATACCGATATGACCCGAAACTTTTCCGGTGTCCGTTTGACAACTTCCCATATATAAATCTTTACCTCCGGACCATTCCGAACTCCTTGTGACGTCCGGGATCTCATCCGGACTTGAACAACATTCGGTAATCACATACAAGTCTTCCTAATAACCCTAGCGTTACCAACCTTAAGTGTGTAGACCCTACGGGTTGGGAGACATGCGAGACATGACCGAGACGCTCTCAGTCAATAACCAACAGCGGATCTGGATACCCATGTTGGCTCCCACATGCTCCTCGATGATGTCATCGGATGAACCACGATGTCGAGGATTCAAGCAACCCGTATGCTATTCCCTTTGTCGACGGTATGTTACTTGCCCGAGACTCGATCGTCGGTAACCCAATACCTCGTTCAGTCTCGTTACGCAAGTCACTTTACTCATCCGTAATGCATGATCCCGTGACCAGACACTTGATCACTTTGAGCTCATTATGATGATGCATTACCGAGTGGGCCCAGTGATACCTCTCCGTCATGCGGAGTGACAAATCCTCGTCTCGATCCGTGTCAACCCAATGACACTTTCGGAGATACCGTAATGCACCTTTATAGTCACCCGATTACGTTGTGGCGTTTGGTACACCCAAAGCACTCCTACGGTATCCGGGAGTTACACGATCTCACGGTCTAAGGAAGAGATACTTGACATTGGAAAAGCTCTAGCAAAACGAACTACACGATCTTTGTGCTATGCTTAGGATTGGGTCTTGTCCATCACATCATTCTCCTAATGACGTGATCCCGTTGTCAATGACATCGATGTCCATAGTCGAAACCATGACTATCTGTCGACCAACGAGCTAGTCAACTAGAGGCTCACTAGGGACGTATTGTGGTCTATGTATTCACACGTGTATCACGATTTCCGGATGATACAGTTATAGCATGAATAAAAGACAATTATCATGAACAAGGAAATATAATAATAATGCTTTTATTATTGCCTCTAGGGCATATTTCCAACAGCCAACATGGGTATCCAGATCCCGCTGTTGGTTATTGACCGGAGAGGCGTCTCGGTCATGTATGCATGTCTCCCGAACCCGTAGGGTCTACACAGTTAAGGTTCGGTGACGCTAGGGTTGTAAAGATATGAGTATGCAGTAAACCGAAAGTAGTTCGGAGTCCCGGATGAGGTCCCGGATGTCACGAGGAGTTCCGGAATGGTCCGGAGGTAAAGAATTATATATAGGAAGTCAGGTCTCGGCCATCGGGAAAGTTTCGGGGGTCAGCGGTATTGTACCGGGACCACGGGAAGGGTCCCGGGGGGTCCACCGGGTGGGGCCACCTATCCCGGAGGGCCCCATGGGCTGAAGTGGGAGGGGAACCAGCCCCTGGTGTGCTGGTGCGCCCCCCCTTGGGCCCCCTGCGCCTAGGGTTGGGAAACCCTAGGGGTGGGGGTGCCTCCACCTGGCTTGGGGGGCAAGCCAACCCCCTGGCCGCTGCCCCCCTTGGAGATCCCATCTCCCAGGGCCGGCGCCCCCCTAGGGGTCCTATATAAAGGGGGGGGGGGAGGGCAGTCGCACCCATGCTCTTGGCGCCTCCCTCTCCCCTTGCTACACCTCTCCCTCTCGCAGAAGCTTGGCGAAGCCCTGCCGAGATCGTAGCTGCATCCACCACCGCGCCGTCGTGCTGCTGGATCTTCATCAACCTCTCCTTCCCCCTTGCTGGACCAAGAAGGAGACGTCTTCCCCAACCGTACGTGTGTTGAACGCGGAGGATGTTGGGGATGTAACTACTGAGTGTAAACCGCCCAGGAGGGGCCGGTTCACCCTCAGCTATATTGAAGCCCACGAAGACTCAGAAGATGGCGCTTTACTATGATACTTAGAGGCCCGGAGCCCAAAGGCGGATTAGGGCCCATAATGGTAAAACCGCCATAGTCCTGTAACTTGTGTTGTAAGATAAGGGAAGGAGAGACCGAGCCGAACACTTGTACGAGTCGCCCTCGGGACTCTGTAGACCTGCCGGGCATCAACCCATGTATATAAGGGGACGACCCGGCGGCGGTTTAGGGATAGACAACAACAACTCGAGGCCTAGGCGAAGCTGTTTGCTCCCTAGTCATCGAGACCACATCAATCCCATCACAAACTAGACGTAGGATTTTACCTTCATCGAAGGGGCCGAACTAGTATAACCCTTGTGTCTTTGCGTCCGCTTTAACCCCTCTAAGTTAACCCGTAGCGATGGCTCCGCGACTAAGTCCTTTCATGAGGACATCTGCCATGACGAAACCACGACAGTTGGCGCCCACTGTGGGGCTATCGCACGATGGTTTGATGATCTTGGAGGGCAAGCTCGAAGGACTCGAAGGCTACGTTGTGGGCCGGATGACCAAGAGTCGCCGCGGAAAGCTCTGCATCGACGATGCAGGCTGGGGCCCCGAGGCCGGCTCGATTGAGTACGGGTACCGGGTCCCCTTTGGTGGCATACACGTTTTCATCGGCAAGATCGGTGAGCCAGGGCCTGAGCCGAACATCTGCACCGACCTCGTCGAGACGGCTCAGCGTGCGAAACCTGCCCAGGCTAAACCGGCCGTCAAGCATGCTTTCGTGGGAGTCATCCACGGAGGAAATTATGAGGACTGATCAGCATCTGGTGGCGAAACCGTCGTCTACTCTGATGACGAGTCGTCAACCGGAGAAACTGAGTCTCTGTATCAGCTGCAAGATGGCCAAATTGGGGGCTGTTCCGACGGTGACAGTATTCCGGACCCCTTTGATCTGCCCAACCGGGTTGGAATATTCATGGCCGGTACACAAGCGATGCTTCACTCTTCGACCGCTGCGACAATGATTGCCGGTTCAACAGCGGCGATGGCAGCCGGGGCAGGAGGCCCTGTGCGCCCGCCGGCTCATGTTTTATCAGAACTATTCGATGCGTTGGCTGTGCTCATGACAGAGGCTAACCCTGCGGACCAGGACATTCATAATGCGGAGATTGCAAAGGTGAAGGAACAAATCACTCAGGCTAAAGCGGATCTGGCAGCTGCAGACGCCAGGATGGCGGCAGAGCGGGCCGCTTTGGATGCGCAAGCTTATAGGCTCATGCTGGATCAGAACGCGTCGCATGAAGTCATGAAGAGGAAATACAGATCCGTTTGCCTTCAGTTTTGAGGAAGAGATCTCTTCAACACCCCAGGAGCAGGGACCAGTAATCCGCGGTGGTAAACCGGCGGAAGCACTGGACGGGCGCGCGGTTTAGCCCAGCGTAATAGATCTACTCGCCATCATACCGCACGCCTCGGGCTGTGAAAACACCTCCGGTCACTACTCCAACCCGATGGATAACCTTGTTGCAGCTGCGGCACGGTTGGGGCGATTCAATTGAAGGCGATTCACCACAGGCGGTAGAGACGCGCTGGGTCAAGGAACTCCTTAGGACAGCTCTGGTCCAACAGGAAGCGTATTCGTATAGCCGCGATCGGATCCACTCTACCCCCCGCCCAAGACGGAGCTATAGCAGGCGCGTGGATGAACCGGCCGTATCAAGTAATGCACGGCGCGGTGCGCCCCGTGGCAACAACCCGGCGGGTGGTTTCGACAACGCTCAGGAGGTGGTGGACCGGGCCCGGGCACGTAGGGAGGCCGAGTTAGCAGCACAACATCAGGATTATCAGCTTACGCCGGTTCGCCCGACCATCTTTGAGCCTGGAGTTACCTCTAGATCTTTGGGGGTGCCTTGCCTCGTCCCCACGTTACGCAATGTACGCTTGCCCAAGGATTTCAAGGGGCCGTGCAAGGTGCCAAATTACACCGCCGATCTGGCTCCAGAAGCATGGATAGAAAGTTATGAGATGGCCATGGAGATGCTGGATGTGGATGAAGCCGCGTGTGCGAAGTACTTCACCATGATGCTCGAGGGCACGGCCCGTACTTGGTTGAAAAGCTTGCCACCCAATTCCATCAGTTCATGGGCCCAGTTGCGGACCCGGTTCATTCAGAATTTCAAAGATACCTGTAAGCAGCCCATGTCTGTGGTGGACTTGGCGGCTTGTGTCCAGGGTCAGGGGGAATCAACAACCCATTGGGTACGCCGTGTCTCGGAAGTCTTACATTCTTCAGACCGGATCAACGCTGATTCTGCGATCCTGACCCTAGAGGGCAACTGCCGGTTTAAGCCTTTAAAGTTGAAGCTGGGACGCATGAAGCGGTTTTGCAATGACATGGGCACTCTCATGGGCGTTTTAGTGAAGTATGCTGATTCTGATAGTACCAAGGATCCCGAGTCGGATGATGATGATGAGACAGGGAAGGGAAAGAAGAACAGCAACTCCAAAAGCCAGCAGCATCACCCGGCAGGTAATGGTGGAAATAAGCGTAAAGCGAACGGCAACATGGACTTCGTAGACAACACCAACGCGCAGGACAAGGGCCAGCGGCGCAAGGGTAAACAGCCGAATCGAGGTGGAGCGCCTAATCCCAATCCGGACCGCTTGAACTATCTGTTGAATCAACCCTGTCCGAAGCATGGGATGAAGGAGGCGCCAGCAAATCACCTCTGGAAGGATTGTTACATTATGCAGGAGTTCAAAAGTTCTAATGCTTTCCGGTATGATCAAGGATCTGGTGGCGGTTCAGGGTCCGGCCCGGGTTACGGTGGAGGAAATTCCGGTCCAGGGTTTAATGGTAATCCGGGCGGACATAACAATCAGAACAATCAGAATAACCAGGGTGGTTACAATCAGCAGCAGCAGCAGTCGGGTTATCAGAGCAACCCAAAGCAGTTGAATGGTGGGCAGTACCACGTCTTCACCACCAGCCTAGACAAGCGAGACCGGAAGCTTCAGAAGCGGCCAGTCAACGTTGTTGAACCGGCCGTGCCTCATTACCTACGCTTGTCAGAGCAGCCCATTGTGTGGAGTAGAGAGGATCATCCTCCCCGGGTTGACAATCCGGGTCAGCTAGCCCTGGTGGTGGCACCTCAGGTGGGAGGTTATAAGTTCACCAAGGTGCTTATGGACGGAGGGAGCAGCATCAACATCCTGTACTACGAGACCTTCCGTCGTATGGGGTTAACAGATAAACATCTCAAACCGTCCAATACAGTGTTCCATGGTGTGGTGCCTGGCAAGTCAGCATATCCGGTTGGTAAAATAGCTCTGGAGGTGGCCTTCGGGGATGAACATGACTCCAGATCAGAAACATTGACGTTTGAAGTGGTGAAAATTCAAAGTCCTTATCACACCCTGTTTGGGCGGCCGGCTTATGCCAAGTTCATGGCACGACCTTGTTATATCTATTTGCAGCTCAAGATGCCGGGTCACAAGGGGACAATAACGGTTCATGGGAGCCGCAAGATCGCTTTGGAGTGCGAGGAAGGTGATGCGGCTTACGCAGAGTCGGTTTGTGCCACCGAGGAGCTGAAGTGTTATAAGGACAATGTTGATCCGGCGGACATGACTCCATTGAAGAAGCCAACTACAGAGCACGATCCGGCCATGAAGTTTAAATCGGCAGCTGAGACTAAGCTTGTTGACTTCGTACCTGGCGATTCTACCAAGCAGTTCAGCATCAGTGCCAACTTGGATCCAAAATAGGAAAGCGCGCTCATCGAGTTCATCCGTGAGAATCGGGACATTTTTGCATGGAAGCCTTCTGACATGCCAGGTGTACCGAGGGAGCTCGCTGAGCACACTCTTAATGTTGATCCCAAGTACAAACTGGTAAAGCAGTTTCTCTGCCGGTTTAACAAGGAGAGGCGTAAGGCCATTGGAGAGGAGGTTGCCAGGCTCTTAGCAGCGGGCTTTATCGTTGAAGTTTTTCATCCATAGTGGCTTGCTAATCCGGTGCTGGTCCTTAAGAAAAACGGCATTTGGCGCATGTGTGTGGATTACACCGATCTTAACAAGGCTTGTCCAGCAGATCCTTTTGCCCTCCCCCGCATTGACCAGATTATTGATGCCATGCGGGCTGTGAGCGTTGAGCTTTTTGGATGCGTATTCGGATATCATCGATCAAGATGGCGGTTAAGGACCAGGAGAAGACAACATTTATCACTCCCTTTGGAGCCTTCTGCTATGTGTCTATGCCTTTTGGGCTCAAGAGCGCCCAAGCAACTTGTCGGCGTTATGCATGAATTGCTTGCATGAACAGATCGGCCGTAATGTGCATGCCTATGTGGATGATATTGTGGTTAAGTCAAGGAAGAAGGAAACACTGATTGATGATTTGAAAGAAACCTTTGACAACCTGCGGGTTTACAAGATGATGCTCAACCCGGCCAAATGTGTCTTTGGTGTTCCGGCAGGCAAGTTATTGGGTTTTCTTGTGTCCAACAGGGGGATTGAAGCTAATCCGGAGAAAATTACGGCTATCACCTCCCTGGCTAAACCAAAGTGTATTAATGTTGTCCAGCGTTTGGCGGGCCGGATTGCCGCGCTGAGCCGGTTTATCAGCCGCCTCGGAGAGAAGGCCATCCCTTTGTACCAGATGCTGAAGAAGACAGAACAGTTTGTCTGGAGTCCAGCCGCTGATGAAGTGTTGGAGGACTTAAAGCGGCAATTGGCCAACCCGCTTGTACTCGCCGCCCCCATCGACAAGGAGCCGCTTCTTCTATATGTTGCTGCTAACGCCAGGGCAGTTAGCGTGGCCATTGTGGTAGAGCGGAAGGAGACAGGGAAGGAGCATCCGGTTCAACGTCCGGTTTATTATATCAGCGAGGTGCTTATTGAACTAAGCAAAGATATCCGCATTGGCAGAAGCTGGTGTATGGAGTTTTTATGGCAAGCCGGAAGCTGAAGCAGTATTTCCAAGGGCATCCCATCACGGTGGTCAGTTCAGCTCCCTTAGGTGATATCATACAGAACCGGGAGGCGACTGGCCGGATTGCTAAGTGGGCCATAGAGCTTGGGCCGCACGGTTTGAAGTATGTACCTCGGACGGCAGTAAAGTCTCAAGCACTTGTGGATTTCATTAATGATTGGACGGAGTTGCAAGCGCCTGAAGAAAAGCCGGATCATACATATTGGACCATCCATTTTGACGGATCCAGGCAGTTGGAGGGCTCGGGGGCTGGAGTTGTATTAACTTCCCCACGAGGTGACAAGTTTTGTTACGTTCTCCGCTTAATGTTCCCTTGTACTAACAATGCATCTGAGTATGAAGCCTTGCTCCATGGTCTTCGGATGGCTAAGGAGATGAATCTAAGCCGGGTTAAGTGCTTCGGTGACTCGGACCTAGTGGCTCAACAGGTGTCTGGCACTTGGGATTCCAAGGACCCACTCATGGATGCATATCGTCGTGAGGTGGATGTGGTCGCAGGTCATTTCAAGGGCTATCAGGTGGACCACGTGGATCGCCGGAAAAATGAAGCGGCGGACGCTTTGAGCCGGTTGGGCTCTCATCGCAAACCGGTCCTGCCCAATGTTTTTCTCGACGTACTGCACAATCCGTCAGTCAAGCTCCCTGGTGAAGCGGATTTGGCTATTCCTGATCCGGAGGCTCAATTGGTGGCAGCTCTGCGTGTCACTCCGGATTGGACGTTCCCTTATCTGGCATACATGAACCGGGGCGAGTTACCAGAAGATGAGACGTTGGCCCGACAGATAGTTCGGCGGTCTAAGTCTATGACCATTGTTAATGGCGAGTTGCACCATTGCAGTGTGTCAGGGGCGTTTCAACGCTGTGTGTCCCCTGAGGAAGGCTGTGAAATATTGCGTGAGATCCATGAAGGAGACTGTGGTCACCACGCCGGTGCAAAATCCTTGGTGGCTAAAGCTTTCCGCCACGGTTTCTATTGGTTGACTATCCATGCTAATGCGGATGATCTGGTCAGACGATGTGATGGTTGCCAAAAGTTTTCCAGACGTGCTCATGTACCGGCCCAAGAATTGAGGATGATTCCAATTACTTGGCCGTTTGCGACTTGGGGGCTGGATATGGTTGGACCTTTCAAAAGGTCCAAGGACAAGAAGACGCACCTGTTGGTGGCGGTTGATAAATTTACAAAGTGGGTAGAGGCAGAACCTGTTAGCAAGTGTGATGCGGCCACGGCGGTTCAATTCATCAAAAAGGTGATTTTCCGGTTTGGTTTTCCACACAGTATCATTACAGATAATTGTACCAATTTGTCCAAAGGTGCCATGAAGGAGTTCTGCGAACGTGAGCACATCCGGCTTGACGTTTCTTCAGTAGCTCACCCACAGTCCAATGGTCAAGCGGAAAGAGCCAATCAAGAGAGCCTGAGAGGCATCAAGCCCCGGCTTATGGTCCCTTTGCAGAGGACGCCGGGTTGTTGGGTAGAAGAGCTACCGTCTGTGTTATGGAGTATAAATACTACACCTAACAGATCCACGGGATACACGCCGTTCTTTATGGTTTATGGAGCGGAGGCGGTTCTTCCCAGCGACGTCCGTCATGACTCACCTCGTGTGGCAGCCTATGTTGAAGCGGATAACGAGACAGCACGACAGGACGCTTTGGATCGGCTGGATGAAGAGCGAGACATAGCAGCTGCTCGCTCGGCGATTTACCAGCAGGATCTTCGTCGTTATCATAGTCGCCGGGTCAGAACCAGAACCTTTCAAGAAGGAGATTTGGTGCTTCGGCTCATTCAAGACCAGACAGATATGCACAAGCTATCCCCACCTTGGGAGGGACCTTTCGTGGTCAGCAAGAATCTGCACAACGGGTCATACTATCTGATCGATGTTCGAGAGCATAAAGACTCACGCACGTCAGAAGAGGAGACCAACAGGCCGTGGAACATAGCTCAGCTTCGGCCTTATTATACCTGAGCCATCGGCTCTACTTATGTACATATTATGACAATGTATATATTATGAATAAAGCAATAAACCGGAGCCTCGGCTAAAGCGGGGTATCTGTTCTGTTACATCATGCGTGGTTACATGGAGTTGTTCTGTCTTAAAGCAGCCTCCGGTTTACCCCTTGAGTTTGCTTTCTAAAAAGCTTTATGATATCACTTGGGGGCTTGGTCGTGTCCGAACCAATGCAACACCTGTTGATAGGCGAAAGCCACCAGATCACTGGGGGACATGGTCAAATCTGAACCAGTCACGCTTTTTGATCGGCCTAAGGCCGTAGAGTCACTTGGGGGCTTGGTCGAACCCGAACCATTGCCACGCCACTTGATTAGCATAATGCCATGGTTTCAGTTGGGGACCTGGCTGACTCGAACCATGGCTACACCTTATAGGGAGCTTGGTCGTGTCCGACCATGGTAACACCATCTGATCAGCTCAGTACATCGTTATCTTTTGCAACCGGTTTATCATTGCCTTTGCTCCCATGTTTGTCAACTGTTATTTGATTTTTTGTTGCGTTTCTTAAACCGACAACATTATTAAACCGACTTCAAAGCTGTCAATTAATGGAATTCGGTCAATTTTTCTTAATCCGGTGATAGTTTCACCGGTTTGATGTTTTTCTGTTAACATCCTATTATGGAGTAACAGGGGGCTTATTCTAACCCGGCACGGTGTACGTGGTAAACCGGCAGTATAAACACAGGAGCTGTTCTCTCCTTTGACAATAATGGTTTATACAACCTCCGCTTCAAGATTGGCTAAGCCAACTTCATGCTCAGCGACGGCAGGTATTTTGTATCACAAAATTTTGAATATATACCTCCATATTTCATATATGTATGAATGTCACAAACCGACTGGCGGCACAGACCGCTGGGGCGGTTTAAGATTTTGCAACTACAGGCAATTTAAATTGAAGGTTTCGATCATTCAATCAAAGGAGTCCGCACCAGGGCACGAAGGCATATTAAAAACAAAAGTGATGGCTATCCTATTACAAGGCATTCAGAGGCCCAAAATTTGGAATGGCGTCATGACAGGCAGCTTCTGATGCATCAACCGGCTTGACGGATTAAGCTTCATTGCCGGGTTGACGTGAAGAAGATGGGTCGTCTGGCGTCGGTTCAACTTCTTCCTCCTCACCACCCAATGGCCGGAAGTCATTGGTGGTCCAGTCAATCCGGGTTAAAGCCTGAAAGACAGCCTCTTCACTTATAAGCTCAGCCGGATCAACGTCAGGGGCATAAGTGTGCTTACGGGTTGGTGGAACAAGGTTCTGCACTTCCGGAATAACAGCTTCAACCCGTCTGTTGTTTGCATCGTAGAAGGAGCGGTGAACCGTCAGGTTGGCCTCTGCTGCCAGTTGACTCGCCAGAGGACGCATCTCCCTTGTTACCCGTTTCAGAGCATCATTATCAAATGCTTCGCCATTTTCTTGAGCACTGGGGAAGCCTTTGGCTATGTCAGCCGGATCAAGATCAGCTATCCACGCTTTGGCGCGAGTTAGAGCCAATAAGGTGCCAGCCCTGGCAGCGGACCGTTTCAATTCTTCTAGCTGTGCCGGTATCATGGATAGCCGGTCCAGTGTATCCTTGATCAAGGACGGAGCTGTGTTGTCATAAGAGGTGGCGCAAATAACTCACTGGGTGCCGGTATACAGCTGTTCAATTAGCGTATACGCGGCCTTGAGTTTCTTCCGCATGTCAGAGCCCAGATGAGCAATGCGCTTACCTATACCGGTTTAAGAAAGTTCAGGTTAAACCGGCGGAAATGTCAAAATGGAATATTAATCAAAACCTTGGTGAAACATTTCTTACCAAATATTGCAGAGGTCATGGCGTTAATTTGGTGCTTTAATCCGGTGAGCTCTTCCGTCACCGGTTTAAGAGCTGCTTCAGCATCCTCCGCCCGTTTTAGCAACCCAGCTTTCTCAGTATCCCAGTTGGCCTGCTCAGATTTAAACCACTCCTTGAGCTGCTCCATAGTAGTCAAGGCGGTTTTCAGCTCATCCTTGGCCTTGGAGGCTTCTGCTTGTTGAGTTTTCAGATTGACATGAAGGTCATTGATTTGTGAGGTTTGTTGGCGTATCTTACTCTGTGACAAAAAGGGAGCATGTTAGTAGTTTCATCACAAAGTCCCAAGCTCAATACAGGTATTCAACTTGGCACTTGGGGGCTAATGGCTATTTGCTCGAACATGTTCTGCTCTTGGCGATACAAGTTCTGATCCGGTTTAACTATACTAAGTTGAACTGGCCCTTGGGGGGCTACATCAATGAAGTCTGAAAAGTTTGAGTTTTATATTAAGTCCCGGTTTAACTAAGCTAAGTTGAACCGGCCCTTGGGGGCTACTATGCAATGAAGGTACAAGAGAGGCATAACTCCTTACCTCATAACGCTCCTTCATAAGATTTACCAGACCGGCTTCGAAATCACGACTTGTGTAGAGCCGGTTCAGGAAGCCGGAGTGAAGATCTTGGGCAGAGAGATTGTCATAAGCTGACAGATCAGTTTTTTCCTTCCCTTTACTCATGGCAATAAACTCTTCCTTGGCGCTGTGTTTTGATAGAGCAACCGGATTGCCAGGGGCGGTATATGCGGTGCCCGTCACTACAACATCGTCATCTTTGGTCGGGCTGGCCGGATTGGCATTTTTTCCTGGGCTTGGTGCTTTCATACTGGGGCTTGGCGGATCAGCAGCCGAATCCCGTTGTTCTGCTGCAGGACTCGGTGGAGCAGGATGTGACGTCTCAACTTGGACATCCGGTTCAACCTCTGGCGGGTTAGCATTGTCATCTTGATTAACCCCAGCAGAGTTGTTTTTAGCAACTTCGGGATTTTCACCATGATGCTCTGGAGTCTTCTCCGGATCAACATCCACAGTAGGGTCGAGGGTCTTCGCCTTCTTACTTAGGCAAGCCTTGGTGCTATAACATCAAGGGTTAGAATGTGATAAACCGACAAATGCAAAAAACAAATGGAGTAATATGCTTACCCAGCAGCAACTTTGAGAGGAGGCAGCTGAGTGGTTGATGAACTGCCAGACGAGTTGGAAGAAGCCTGATAATTCGGGCCAGACGGATTGAGAGGACATCGGAAGAAACCTTTCAAAGGATAACGCTTTTCAGGAGAACAAGTCACCTCTGGACGACTTTTCCGGGTTGGTGTGTGAGCTAAACCGGACGACGTAATTTGTTGACCGCTATGCCGGGTTGTACGGCGTTCTTCAGTTTGCTGTGTCTTCAAAGAAAGTTTTGGATTCAAATGAGCACGAGAGTGAGATTGTTTCACTTTCCGGACTGTGCGGCGAATTCTTTTAACCGGTACAAGATCAGAATCGGAAGAAAGAAGGATTACCTCAATAGGATCTGCATGGCTGGCCTCAGCGTCATCCTGGGAATTGTAACTGTCAATAAGATGAATGACAAAAAGGAGCAAAGTAAGTCAAGCTCTACCTCAGCATCTGATTCTTCATCCTCCGGCGGTTCAGAAGACTCGGCGGTTTTCCTCTTGCCAGCTTTCTTGGTAGTCTTGGTCTTTACACGAGGAACCCGGGCTGGCTTCGTTCGTTTCCAAAAGGAGCTGTTAGCCTGAGAATTAATAAGGGATTAATACAATCAATAGGGAATCAAAATCAGTAGAGCAATGAGTGGAGCCTTACTGCGGGCGGTTTGTTGGAGACGCAGAACGGAGCCAACCCGGTTTGGCTGCACGCGGAGATCGGTTCATCGAGCATTTTCTTCACTGTCTCGGCAACTTCAAGCTCAGTTATTGATAGCTCGTGATGTCGTTGAGGGTCTTTAACATTACCAGTGTATTCATGCATCAATCCGGGGCGGCGGCTTAATGGCAAGATGCCCCAAGAAACCCAACAGCGGACAAGGTCAATACTGGTTAAGCCATTGGCCATTAGAGCCCGAAGCTTGATAATTTGGGGTGCAAAGTTCTTTCGTTCTGCGGCAGTCAAGCGTGAAGGCAATGGGTGATTATTGCTAAGCCGGTGAGGGCGATAACCCGGCAAGGGATTTTCTCCGTTAGGAGCAGTATTCCGGCAATAGAACCAAGTTTGATTCCAATCTTTCGGATGGCTATGATGTTTGGCGTGAGGAAAGTCCACTTCTTTCCTTTTTTGGATTGAAACGCCACCAAGTTCTGTGTTAGGACCGTCCAAAAACTCTGTACGGCGGTTCAAATGAAAGAAATCTGGGAATAATTCCACAGTTGGTTCTTCTTGAAGATAGACTTCGCAGAAGACTTGAAAGTTGCATATATTGGACACAGAGTTCGGACCAATATCTTGTGGATGGAGTTGGAAGCTTGCAAGGACATCCCGGAATTTTTTTGATCCGGGCGGGCTGAATCCCCGGTCTAAGTGTTGCATAAATACAATCACTTCTCCCTCTTGAGGTTCAGGAGGGCATTCAGAATCCGGAACACGCCAATGAAGGACATTTTTGGATGCTAAAGCGCCAGTGGTGACATATCCATTGATTTGTGTCTCAGTGATCTTGGATGGAACCCAATTGCAGGCAGAGAATTGTTTGGCCATTCCGGAAGAAAAACTGTGAAAGAACAAGTAAAAGCCGGTTTACAGTTAACGGTTTATGCATATTATTTAGTGTTAAACCGGCAGATTGCCATTCAGTTTCAGTTGCCGGTTTAAGTGAGGACTAATGAGGTATGGTGGATTAGCTATCAAAAATTAAACCGCCCTTAGGCAGTAGGGACAAAACTAAAAAATCTGCGAAGTATTGACAGAAACAGGTTTCACACATCGACGGAATTAATTTGGATCTACCAAAGATTCAGTAAGAAAAATTTTCTGCGATCTATAAAGGCTTTAAATAAGGGCAGAGAAGTTCGTGCGTTCTATCAAGGGATTCGGAACAAAAAGGAAGATCTACTAAGTGCTAAACTGAATGCGGAGCAACTACCGCACAAGATATATGCTACAGTTGAACTAAAGAAGCTATGGCAGAGCGAATACGAAGAAACTAGGGATCAACACCTATGAACGCCGATGAGAACAGGAGCCCTAAGATACAGATCTAGGGGTATGAGGAAGAATCTTACCGGATGCGCAGGATACCGGAGGGACACCGAGGATCTCTGGTACAACCAGGTTGATGCAGCGGCCTTTGTTGATGCAGCGTTCGAAGGTCGAAGGCGACGACAGAGCTTCAAAGCTGGGGCATCGCGAGGAAGAAGAAGTACGGAAGGGGAAGAAAAGAAAGGGCCCTCTGGTCTATTTATAATAAGGCAGAGAGTAATTGACAGGTGCGAGAATCAAGGAGCTGAAAGCGGCAGATGGCGCAGCTGTCGCCTCGATTTCCGGGATAATATTAAATGAAGGGAATCTTGTTATTTCGTTTTTTTATATAGAGATGACTTCAAGATGATCTGTTGCTGTGTCCAGAGGATGACGTCATGGCGGTTTAACAAGATGGCGATTTACGAGGAATGAAGGAAGATGTTCACAGAGTTTTTTCTAAAGTGTTGAAGATTG
Organism: Aegilops longissima; assembly: GCA_021605205.1. Classification (NCBI taxonomy): domain Eukaryota; kingdom Viridiplantae; phylum Streptophyta; class Magnoliopsida; order Poales; family Poaceae; genus Aegilops; species Aegilops longissima. Next base: position 718,902,253 of record CM038679.1, on the reverse strand, counting down.
ACATGAACAGGTTCAAATCAATCTGGGGCCTAATGTTGGGGATGTACCTACTGAGTGTAAACCGCCCAGGAGGGGCCGGTTCACCCTCAGCTATAGTGAAGCCCACGAAGACTCAGAAGATGGCGCTTTACTATGAAACTTAGAGGCCCGGAGCCCAAAGGCGGATTAGGGCCCATAATGGTAAAACCGCCATAGTCCTGTAACTTGTGTTGTAAGATAAGGGAAGGAGAGACCGAGCCGAACACTTGTACGAGTCGGCCTCGTGACTCTGTAGACCTGCCGGGCGTTAACCCATGTATATAAGGGGACGACCCGGCGGCGGTTTAGGGACAGACAACAACAACTCGAGGCCTAGGCGAAGCTGTTTGCTCCCTAGTCATCGAGACCACATCAATCCCATCACAAACTAGACGTAGGCTTTTACCTTCATCGTAGGGGCCGAACTAGTATAACCCTCGTGTCTTTGCGTCCGCTTTAACCCCTCTAAGTTAACCCGTAGCGATGGCTCCGCGACTAAGTCCTTTCATGAGGACATCTGCCGTGACAAAACCACGACAGAGGTGCTGTCCGTTCAGCACTAGGATTATTGGTGATTTGGATCACGGCGAGTACGACTCCCTCAACCCCGTTCTCTTGAACGCTTCCGCTCGATCTACAAGGGTATGTAGATGCACTCCTCTCTCTCGTTGCTAGATGAACTCATTGATTGATCTTGGTGAAACCGTAGAAATTTTTTATTTTCTACAACGTTCCCCAACAGTGGCATCATGAGCTAGGTCTATGCGTAGTTCTCTTTGCACGATTAGAACACAAACTTGTTGTGGGCATAGATGTTGTCAACTTTCTTGCCACTACTAGTCTTATTTTGCTTCAGCGGTATTGTGGAATGAAGCGGCCCGGACCGACCATACATGTACGCTTACGTGAGACAGGTTCCATCGACTGACATGCACTAGTTGCATAAGGTGGCTAGCGGGTGTCTGTCTCTCCCACTTTAGTTGGAGAGGATTCGATGAAAAGGGTCCTTATGAAGGGTAAATAGAAGTTGACAAATCACGTTGTGGCTTTTACGTAGGTAAGAAAACGTTCTTGCTAGAACCCTATTGCAGCCAAGTAAAAGATGCAACAACAATTAGAGGACGTCTAACTTGTTTTTGCAGCAATTGATTTGTGATGTGATATGGCCAAAAGTTGTGATGAATGATATATATGTGATGTATGAGATCATGTTCTTGTAATAGGAATCACGACTTGCATGTCGATGAGTATGACAACTGGCAGGAGCCATAGGAGTTGTCTTAATTATTGTATGACCTGCGTGTCATTGATTCAACGCCATGTAATTACTTTACTTTATTGCTAAACCGTTAGCCATAGTAGTAGAAGTAATAGTTGGCGAGCAACTTCATGGAGACACGATGATGGAGATCATGATGATGGAGATCATGGTGTCATGCCGGTGACGAAGATGATCATGGAGCCCCGAAGATGGAGATCAAAGGAGCTATATGATATTGGCCGTATCATGTCACTACTATTTGATTGCATGTGATGTTTATCATGTTTATGCATCTTGTTTACTTAGAACGACGGTAGTAAATAAGATGATCCCTCATAGTAATTTCAAGAAAGTGTTCCCCCTAACTGTGCGCCGTTGCAAAAGTTCGTTGTTTCGAAGCACCACGTGATGATCGGGTGTGATAGATTCTAACGTTCACATACAACGGGTGTAAGACAGATTTACACACGCATAAACACTTAGGTTAACTTGACGAGCCTAGCATGTACAGACATGGCCTCGGAACACAAGAGACCGAAAGGTCAAACATGAGTCGAATGGAAGATACGATCAACATGGAGATGTTCACCGATGATGACTAGTCCGTCTCACGTGATGATCGGACACGGCCTAGTCGACTCGGATCATGTATCACTTAGATGACTAGAGGGATGTCTAATCTGAGTGGGAGTTCATTAAATAATTTGATTACATGAACTTAATTATCATGAACTTAGTCTAAAATCTTTACAATATGTCTTGTAGATCAAATGGCTCACGTTACCCTCAACTTCAATGCGTTCCTAGAGAAAACCAAGCTGAAAGATGATGGCAGCAACTATACGGACTGGGTCCGGAACCTGAGGATCATCCTCATATCTGCAAAGAAAGATTATGTCCTAGAAGCACTGCTAGGTGAAGCTCCCATCCCAGAGAACCAAGACGTTATGAACGCTTGGCAGTCTCGTGCTGATGATTACTCCCTCGTTCAGTGCGGCATGCTTTACAGCTTAGAACCAGGGCTCCAAAAGCATTTTGAGCAACACGGAGCATATGAGATGTTCGAAGAGCTGAAAATGGTTTTCCAAGCTCATGCACGGGTCGAGAGATATGAAGTCTCCGACAAGTTCTTCAGTTGTAAGATGGAGGAAAATAGTTCTGTCAGCGAGCACATACTCAAAATGTCTAGGTTACACAACCACTTGACTCAGCTGGGAGTTAATCTCCCGGATGACGCGGTTATTGAGAAAATCCTTCAGTCGCTTCCACCGAGCTACAAGAGCTTTGTGATGAACTTCAATATGCATGGGATGGAAAAGACCATTCCTGAGGTATATTCAATGCTGAAATCAGCGGAGGTAGAGATAAAGAAGGAACATCAAGTGTTGATGGTGAATAAAACCACTAAGTTCAAGAAAGGCAAGGGTAAGAAGAACTTCAAGAAGGACGGCAAGGGAGTTGCCGCGCCCGGTAAGACAGTTGCCGGGAAGAAGTCAAAGAATGGACCCAAGACTGAAACTGAGTGCTTTTATTGCAAGGGAAGCGGACACTGGAAGCGGAACTGCCCCAAATACTTAGCGGACAAGAAGGCTGGCAACACTAAAGGTATATGTGATATACATGTAATTGATGTGTACCTTACCAGTACTCGTAGTAGCTCCTGGGTATTTCATACCGGTGTTGTTGCTCATATTTGTAACTCAAAGCAGGAGCTGCGGAATAAACGGATATTGGCGAAGGACGAGGTGATGATGCGCGTCGGGAATGGTTCCAAGGTCGATGTAATCGCCGTCGGCATGCTACCTCTACATTTACCTACGGGATTAGTTTTAAACCTCAATAATTGTTATTTAGTGCCAAGTTTGAGCATGAACATTGTATCTGGATCTCGTTTAATACGAGATGGCTACTCATTTAAATCCGAGAATAATGGTTGTTCTATTTATATGATAGATATGTTTTATGGTCATGCCCCGATGGTCAATGGTTTATTCTTAATGAATCTCGAACGTGATGTTACACATATTCATAGTATGAATACCAAAAGATGTAAAGTTGATAACGATAGTCCCACATACTTGTGGCACTGCCGTCTTGATCACATTGGTGTCAAGCGCATGAAGAAGCTCCATGCTGATGGACTTTTAGAGTCTCTCGATTATGAATCATTTGACACATGCGAACCATGCCTCATGGGCAAAATGACCAAGACTCCGTTCTCCGGAACAATGGAGCGAGCAACCAACTTATTGGAAATCATACATACTGATGTATGCGGTCCAATGAGCGTTGAGGCTCGCGGAGGATATCGTTATGTTCTCACTCTCACTGATGACTTGAGTAGATATGGGTATGTCTACTTGATGAAACACAAGTCTGAGACCTTTGAAAAGTTCAAGGAATTTCAGAATGAGGCAGAGAATCAACGTGACCGAAAGATAAAGTTCTTATGATCAGATCGTGGAGGAGAATACTTAAGTCATGAATTTGGTACGCACTTAAGGAAATGTGGAATCGTTTCACAACTCACGCCGCCTGGAACACCTCAGCGTAATGGTGTGTCCAAATGTCGTAATCGCACTTTATTGGATATGGTGCGATCTATGATGTCTCTTACCGATTTACCGCTATCTTTTTGGGGATACGCTCTAGAGACAGCTATATTCACTTTAAATAGGGCACCATCTAAATCCGTTGAGACGACACCGTATGAATTATTGTTTGGGAAGAAACCTAAGATGTCGTTTGTAAAAGTTTGGGGATGCGATGCTTATGTCAAGAAACTTCAACCTGAAAAGCTCGAACCCAAGTCGGAAAAATGCGTCTTCATAGGATACCCTAAGGAAACCATTGGGTACACCTTCTACCTCAGATCCTAAGGCAAGATCTTTGTTGCCAAGAACGGGTCCTTTCTGGAGAAAGAGTTTCTCTCGAGAGAAGTAAGTGGGAGGAAAGTGGAACTTGATGAAGTACTGCCTCTTGAACAAGTGAGTAGCGCAGCTCAGGAAGATGTTCCTGTGGTGCCAGCACCAATTGAAAAGGAAGTTAATGATGATGATCAAGGTACTTCGGATCAAGTTACTACTGAACTTCGTAGGTCCACGAGGACACGTTCCACACCAGAGTGGTATGGCAACCCTGTCCTGGAAATCATGTTGTTAGATAACGGTGAACCTTCAAACTATGAAGAAGCGATGGCGGGCCCAGATTCCAACAAATGGCTTGAATCCATGCAATCCGAGATAGGGTCCATGTATGAAAACGAAGTATGGACTTTGACAGACTTGCCTGATGATCGGCGAGCGATAGAAAACAAATGGATCTTTAAGAAGAAGACGGACGCGGATGGTAATGTTACCATCTATAAAGCTCGACTTGTCGCTAAGGGTTATCGACAAGTTCAAGGGGTTGACTACGATGAGACTTTCTCTCCCGTAGCGAAGCTGAAGTCCGTCCGAATCATGTTAGCAATTGTCGCATACTATGATTATGAGATATGGCAAATGGACGTCAAAACGGCATTCCTTAACGGCCATCTTAAGGAAGAACTGTATATGATGCAGCCGGAAGGTTTTGTCGATCCCGAGAATGCTAACAAGGTATGCAAGCTCCAGCGATCCATTTATGGGCTTGTGCAAGCATCTCGGAGTTGGAACATTCGCTTTGATGAGATGATCAAAGCCTTTGGGTTTATGCAGGCTTATGGAGAAGCCTGCGTTTACAAGAAAGTGAGTGGGAGCTCTGTAGAATTTCTCATATTATATGTAGATGACATACTTTTGATGGGAAATGATATAGAACTTTTGGATAGCATAAAGGCCTACTTGAATAGGTGTTTTTCAATGAAGGACCTTGGAGAAGTTGCTTACATATTAGGCATCAAGATCTATAGGGATAGATCAAGACGCCTCATAGGTCTTTCAGAAAGCACATACCTTGATAAGATATTGAAGAAGTTCAATATGGATCAGTCCAAGAAAGGGTTCTTGCCTGTATTGCAAGGTGTGAGATTGAGCTCGGCTCAATGCCCGACCACGGCAGAAGATAAAGAAGAGATGAGTGTCATCCCCTATGCCTCAGCCATAGGATCTATTATGTATGCCATGCTGTGTATGAAGGAAATATGCCCTAGAGGCAATAATAAAGTTATTATTTATTTCCTTATTTCATGATAAATGTTTATTATTCATGCTAGAATTGTATTAACCGGAAACATGATACATGTGTGAATACATAGACAAACATATAGTCACTAGTATGCCTCTACTTGACTAGCTCATTAATCAAAGATGGTTATGTTTCCTAACCATAGACATGAGTTGTCATTTGATTAATGGGATCACATCATTAGGAGAATGATGTGATTGACATGACCCATTCCGTTAGCTTAGCACTTGATCGTTTAGTATATTGCTATTGCTTTCTTCAGAAACCTATACATGTTCCTGTAACTATGAGCTTATGCAACTCCGTTTACGGAGGAACACTTTGGTGCTACCAAACGTCACAACGTAATCGGGTGATTATAAAGGAGTACTACAGGTGTCTCCAAAGGTACATGTTGGGTTGGCGTATTTGAGATTAGGTTTTGTCACTCCGATTGTCGGAGAGGTATCTCTAGGCCTTCTCGGTAATACACATCACATAAGCCTTGCAAGCATTGCAACTAATAAGTTAGTTGTGAGATGATGTATTACGGAACGAGTAAAGAGACTTGCCGGTAACGAGATTGAACTAGGTATTGGATACCGACGATCGAATCTCGGGTAAGTAACATACCGATGACAAAGGGAACAACGTATGTCGTTATGCGGTTTGACCGATAAAGATCTTCGAAGAATATGTAGGAACCAATATGGGCATCCAGGTTCCACTATTGGTTATTGACCGAGAATAGTTCTAGGTCATGTCTACATAGTTCTCGAACCCGTAGGGTCCGCACGCTTAACGTTACGATGACAGTTTATTATGAGTTTATAAGTTTTGATGTACCGAAGTTTGTTCGGAGTCCCGGATGTGATCACGGACATGACGAGGAGTCTCGAAATGGTCGAGACATAAAGATTGATATATTGGAAGCCTATGTTTGGACTTCGGAATAGTTCCAGGTGAAATCGGGATTTTACCGGAACACCGGGGTTACCGAACCCTCTGGGGGTCAATGGGCCTTGATGGGCCATAAGGGAGAAGAGGAGGGCCGGCCAGGGCAGGCCGCGCCCCCCCCCTAGTCCGAATAGGACAAGGAGAGGGGGGGCGGCGCCCCCCTTCCTCTCCCCTCCCCCAAGTCCTAATCCAACTAGGAAAGGGGGAGTCCTACTCCCGATGGGAGTAGGAATCCTCCGCGCCTCCTCCTCCTAGGGCCGGCCGCACCCCCTTGCTCCTTTATATACGAGGGCAGGGGGCACCCATGACACACAAGTTGATCTACGGATCGTTCCTTAGCCGTGTCGGTGCCCCCTCCACCATATTCCACTTCGTCATATCGTCATGAGCTTAGGCGAAGCCCTGCGCCGTAGAGTCATATCGTCGCGAGCTTAGGCGAAGCCCTGCACCGTGGAGCATCATCATCGTCACCACGCCGTCGTCTTGACGGAAGTCATCCCCGACGCTTTGCTGGATCGGAGCCCGGGGATCGTCATCGAGCTGAACGTGTGCTGAACTCGGAGGTGCCGTGCGTTCGGTACTTGGATCGGTCGGATCGTGAAGACGTACGACTACATCAACCGCGTTGTTATAACGCTTCGCTTCGGTCTCGAGGGTGCGTGGACATACACTTTCCCCTCTCGTTGATATGCCATCACCATGATCTTGCGTGTGCGTAGGAAATTTTTTGAAATTACTACGTTCCCCAACAGTGGCATCCGAGCCAGGTTTTATGCGTTGATGTCATATGCACGAGTAGAACACAAGTGAGTTGTGGGCAATATAAGTCATACTGCTTACCAGCATGTCATACTTTGGTTCAGCGGTATTGTGAGATGAAGCGGCCCGGACCGACATTACGCGTACACTTACGCGAGACTGGTTTCACCGCTTCGAGCACTCGTTGCTTAAAGGTGACCGGCGGGTGTCTGTTTCTCTCACTTTAGTTGAACTGAGTGTGGCTACGCCCGGTCCTTGCGAAGGTTAAAACAGCACCAACTTGACAAACTATCGTTGTGGTTTTGATGCGTAGGTAAGAACGGTTCTTGCTCAGCCCGTAGCAGCCACGTAAAACTTGCAACAACAAAGTAGAGGACGTCTAACTTGTTTTTGCAGGGCATGTTGTGATGTGATATGGTCAAGACGTGATGCTATATTTATTGTATGAGATGATCATGTTTTGTAACCGAAGTTATCGGCAACTAGCAGGAGCCATATGGTTGTCACTTTATTGTATGAAATGCAAAAGCCATGTAATTGCTTTACTTTATCACTAAGCAGTAGCGATAGTCGTAGAAGCAATAGTTGGCAAGACGACAACGATGCTACGATGGAGATCAAGGTGTCGCGCCGGTGACGATGGTGATCACGACGGTGCTTCGGAGATGGAGATCACAAGCACAAGATGATGATGGCCATATCATATCACTTATATTGATTGCATGTGATGTTTATCCTTTATGCATCTTATCTTGCTTTGATTGACGGTAGCATTATAAGATGATCTCTCATTAAAATTATCAAGAGGTGTTCTCCTGAGTATGCACCGTTATGAAAGTTCTTCGTCTTTGAGACACCACGTGATGATCGGGTGTGATAGGCTCTACGTTCAAATACAACGGGTGCAAAACAGTTGCGCACGCGGAATACTCAGGTTAAACTTGACGAGCCTAGCATATAACAGATATGGCCTCGGAACACGGAGACCGAAAGGTCGAGCGTGAATCATATAGTAGATATGATCAACATATTGATGTTCACTGTTGAAACTACTCCATCTCACGTGATGATCGGACATGGTGTAGTTGATATGGATCACGTAATCACTTAGAGGATTAGAGGGATGTCTATCTAAGTGGGAGTTCTTAAGTAATATGATTAATTGAACTTTAATTTATCATGAACTTAGTCCTGGTAGTATTTTGCAAAATTATGTTGTAGATCAATAGCTCGCGTTGTTGCTTTCATATGTTTGTTTTGATATGTTCCTAGAGAAATTATGTTGAAAGATGTTAGTAGAAATGATGCGGATTGGATCCGTAATCTGAGGTTTATCCTCATTGTTGCACAGAAGAATTATGTCCTTAATGCACCGCTAGGTGACAGACCTGTTGCAGGAGCAAATGCAGACGTTATGAACGTTTGGCTAGCTCAGTATGATGACTACTTGATAGTTTAGTGCACCATACTTAACGGCTTAGAATCGGGACTTCAAAGACGTTTTGAACGTCATGGACCATATGAGATGTTCCAGAATTGAAGTTAATATTTCAAGCAAATACCGAGTTGAGAGATATGAAGTCTCCAACAAGTTCTATAGCTAAAAGATGGAGGAGAATCGCTCAACTAGTGAGCATGTGCTCAGATTGTCTGGGTACTTCAATCGCTTGAATAAAGTGGGAGTTAATCTTCCAGATAAGATAGTGATTGACAGAATTCTCTAGTCACCATCACTAAGTTACTAGAACTTCGTGATGAACTATAGTATGCAAGGGATGACGAAAACAATTCCCAAGCTCTTCACGATGCTAAAATCGGCGAAGGTAGAAATCAAGAAAAACATCAAGTGTTGATGGTTGACAAGACCACTAGTCTCAAGGAAAAGGGCAAAGAGAAGAAGGGGAACTTCAAGAAGAACGACAAGCAAGTTGCTACTCGAGTGAAGAAGCCCAAGTCTGGACCTAAGCCTGAGACTAAGTGCTTTTGCTGCAATGGAACTAGTCCTTTGCGGAACTACCCCAAGTATTTGGCGGATAAGAAGGATGGAAAAGTGAACAAAGGTATATTTGATATACAGATTATTGATGTGTATTTTACTAGTGTTCGTAGCAACCCCTCGGTATTTGATACTGGTTCAGTTGCTAAGAGTAGTAACTCAAGCAGGAGTTGCAGAATGAACAGAAACTGGTTGAAGGGGAAGTGACGATGAGTGTTGGAAGTTGTTCCAGGATTGATATGATCATCATCGCACACTCCCTATACTTTCGGGATTAGTGTTAAACCTAAATAAATGTTATTTGGTGTTTGCGTTGAGCATAAATATGATTTGATCATGTTTATTGTAATACGGTTATTCATTTAAAGTCAAAGAATAATTGTTGTTCTGTTTACATGAATAAAACCTTCAATGGTCATACACCCAATAAAAATAGTTTGTTGGATCTCGATCGTAGTGATACACATATTCATAATATTGATGCCAAAAGATGCAAAGTTAATAATGATAGTGCAACTCATTTGTGGCACTGCCGTTTAGGTCAAAGCGCATGAAGAAACTCCATGCTAATGGGATTTTGGAATCACTTGATGCTTGCGAACCATGCCTTATGGGCAAGATGACTAAAGACTCTGTTCTACGGAACAATGGAGCGAGCAAATGACTTATTGGAAATAATACATACTGATGTATGTGATCCAATGAGTGTTGATGCTCGTGGCAAGTATCGTTATTTTCTGACCTTCACAGATGATTTGAGCAGATATGGTTATATCTACTTGATGAAACACAAGTCTGAAACATTTGAAAAGTTCAAAGAATTATAGAGTGAAGTGAAGAATCATCGTAACAAGAAAAATAAAAGTTTCTACGATATGATCGCAGAGGAAAAATATTTGAGTTACGAGTTTGGTCTTCAATTAAAACAAAGTGGAATAGTTTCACATCTCACGCCACATGGAACACCACAACATAATGGTGTGTCCGAATGTCGTAACCGCACTTTATTGGATATGGTGCGATCTATGATGTATCTTACCGATTTACCACCATCGTTTTGGGTTATGCATTAGAGACAGCTGCATTCACGTTTAATAGGGCACCATCTAAATCCGTTGAGATGACACCGTATGAACTATGGTTTAGCAGTAAACCTAAGCTGTCGTTTCTTAAAGTTTGGAGTTGTGATACTTATGTGAAAATTGTTTCACCTGATAAGCTCGAACCCAAATCGGAGAAGTGCGTCTTCATAGAATACCCAAAGGAAACTGTTGGGTACACCTTCTATCACAGGTCTAAAGGCAAAACATTCGTTGCTAAGATGGATCCTTTCTAGAGAAGGAGTTTTCTCTCGAAAGAAGTGAGTGGGAGGAAAGTAGAACTTGATAAGGTAATTGTACCTTCTCCCTTATTGGAAAGTAGTTCATCACGTAAATCAGTTTCATGATTCCTACACCAATTAGTAAGGAAGTTAATGATGATGATCATGAAACTTCAGATCAAGTTGCTACCAAACCTCGTGGGTCTTCGGAGTAAGATCCGCACTGAGTGGTACGGTAATCATGTTCGGAAGTCATGTTACTAGACCATGATGAACCTACGAACTATGAGGAAGCGATGATGAGCCCAGATTCATGAAATGGCTTGAGGCCATGAAATCTGAGATAGGATCCATGTATGAGAACAAAGTATGGACTTTGATTGACTTGCTCGATGATCAGCAAGCCATGTTAAATAAATGGATCTTCAAGAGGAAGACGGACACTGATAGTAGTGTTACTATCTACAAAGCTCGACTTGTCACAAAAAGGTTTTCGACAAGTTCAAGGTGTTGACTACAATGAGATTTTCTCACCCGTAGCGATGCTTAAGTCTGTCCGAATCATGTTAGCAATTGCTGCATTTTGTAATTATGAAATCTGGCAAATGGATGTAAAAACTGCATTCTTGAATGGATTTCTAGCAGAAGAGTTGTATATGATGCAACCAGAAGGTTTTGTTGATCCAAAGGGTGCTAACAAAGTGTGCAAGCTCCAGCGATCAATTTATGGTCTGGTGCAAGCCTCTCGGAGTTGGAATAAACGCTTTGATAGTGTGATCAAAGCATATGGTTTTATACAGACTTTTGGAGAAGCCTGTATTTACAAGAAAGTGAGTGGGAGCTCTGTAGCATTTCTGATATTATATGTGGATGACATATTATTGATTGGAAATGATATAGAATTTCTGGATAGCATAAAAGGATACTTGAATAAAAGTTTTTCAATGAAAGACCTCGGTGAAGCTGCTTACATATTGGGCATCAAGATCTATAGAGATAGATCAAGACGCTTAATTGGACTTTCACAAAGCACATACCTTGATAAAGTTTTGAAAAAGTTCAAAATGGATCAGGCAAAGAAAGGATTTTACCTGTATTACAAGGTGTGAAATTGAGTCAGACTCAATGCCCGACCACAGCAGAAGATAGAGAGAAAATGAAAGATGTTCCCTATGCTTCAGCCATAGGCTCTATCATGTATGCAATGCTGTGTACCAGACCTGACGTATGCTTAGCAATAAGCTTGGCAGGAAGGTACCAAAGTAATCCAGGAGTGGATCACTGGACAACGGTCAAGAATATCCTTAGTGAGGACTAAGGAAATATTTCTCGATTATGGAGGTGATAAAAGAGCCCGTCGTAAAGAGTTACATCGATGCAAGCTTTTTACACTGATCCAGATGACTCTAAGTCTCAATCTGGATACATATTGAAAGTGGGAGCAATTAGCTAGAGTAGCTCCGTGCAGAGCATTGTAGACATAGAATATTTGCAAAATACATACGACTCTGAATGTGACAGACCCGTTGACTAAGCTTCTCTCACGAGCAAAACATGATCATACCTTAGTACTCTTTAGGTGTTAATCACATAGCGATGTGAACTAGATTATTGACTCTAGCAAACCCTTTGGGTGTTGGTCACATGACAATGTGAACTATGGGTGTTAATCACATACAGATGTGAATATTAGTGTTGAATCACATGATGATGTGAACTAGATTATTGACTCTAGTGCAAGTGGGAGACTGAAGGAAATATGCCCTAGAGGCAATAATAAAGTTATTATTTATTTCCTTATTTCATGATAAATGTTTATTATTCATGCTAGAATTGTATTAACCGGAAACATGATACATGTGTGAATACATAGACAAACATATAGTCACTAGTATGCCTCTACTTGACTAGCTCATTAATCAAAGATGGTTATGTTTCCTAACCATAGACATGAGTTGTCATTTGATTAATGGGATCACATCAGGAGAATGATGTGATTGACATGACCCATTCCGTTAGCTTAGCACTTGATCATTTAGTATATTGCTATTGCTTTCTTCATGACCTATACATGTTCCTGTAACTATGAGATTATGCAACTCCGTTCATCGGAGGAACACTTTGGTGCTACCAAGCGTCACAACGAATCGGGTGATTATAAAGGAGTACTACAGGTGTCTCCAAAGGTACATGTTGGGTTGGCGTATTTGAGATTAGGTTTTGTCACTCCGATTGTCGGAGAGGTATCTCTAGGCCTTCTCGGTAATACACATCACATAAGCCTTGCAAGCATTGCAACTAATAAGTTAGTTGTGAGATGATGTATTACGGAACGAGTAAAGAGACTTGCGGTAACGAGATTGAACTAGGTATTGGATACCGACGATCGAATCTCGGGTAAGTAACATACCGATGACAAAGGGAACAACGTATGTCGTTATGCGGTTTGACCGATAAAGATCTTCGAAGAATATGTAGGAACCAATATGGGCATCCAGGTTCCGCTATTGGTTATTGACCGAGAATAGTTCTAGGTCATGTCTACATAGTTCTCGAACCCGTAGGGTCCGCACGCTTAACCTTACGATGACAGTTTATTATGAGTTTATAAGTTTTGATGTACCGAAGTTTGTTCGGAGTCCCGGATGTGATCACGGACATGGCGAGGAGTCTCGAAATGGTCGAGACATAAATATTGATATATTGGAATCCTATGTTTGGACTTCGGAATAGTTCCGGGTGAAATCGGGATTTTACCGGAACACCGGGGGGTTACCGGAACCCTCCCGGGGGGTCAATGGGCCTTGATGGGCCATAAGGGAGAAGAGGAGGGCCGGCCAGGGCAGGCCGCGCGCCCCCTCCCCCCCTAGTCCGAATAGGACAAGGAGAGGGGGGCGGCGCCCCCCTTCCTCTCCCCCCTCCCCCCAAGTCCAAATCCAACTAGGAAAAGGGGGGGAGTCCTACTCCCGGTGGGAGTAGGACTCCTCCGCCTCCCTCCTCCTAGGGCGGCCGCACCCCCTTGCTCCTTTATATCTGAGGGGCAGGGGCACCCCATGACACACAAGTTGATCTACGGATCGTTCCTTAGCCGTGTCGGTGCCCCCTCCACCATATTCCACTTCGTCATATCGTCATGGAGCTTAAGGCGAAGCCCTCGCCGTAGAGTCATATCGTCGCGGAGCTTAGGCGAAGCCCTGCACCGTGGAGCATCATCATCGTCCCACGCCGTCGTCTTGTGGAACTCATCCCCGACGCTTTGCTGGATCGGAGCCCGGGATCGTCATCGAGCTGAGCGTGTGCTGAACTCGGAGGTGCCGTGCGTTCGGTACTTGGATCGGTCGGATCGTGAAGGCGTATGACTACATCAACCGCGTTGTTATAGCGCTTCGCTTACGGTCTCACGAGGGTGCGTGGACATACACTCTCCCCTCTCGTTGCTATGCCATCACCATGATCTTGCGTGTGCGTAGGAATTTTTTTGAAATTACTACGTTCCCCAAGAGTGTACCAGACCTGATGTAAACCTTGCCGTAAGTTTGGTAGGAAGGTACCAAAGTAATCCCGGCAAGGAACACTGGACAGCGGTCAAGAATATCCTGAAGTACCTGAAAAGGACAAAGGACATGTTTATCGTCTATGGAGGTGACGAAGAACTCGTCGTAAAGGGTTACGTCGATGCTAGCTTCGACACAGATCTGGATGACTCTAAGTCACAAACCGGATACGTGTATATTTTGAATGGTGGGGCAGTAAGCTGGTGCAGTTGCAAGCAAAGCGTCGTGGCGGGATCTACATGTGAAGCGGAATACATGGCAGCCTCGGAGGCAGCGCATGAAGCAATCTGGGTGAAGGAGTTCATCACCGACCTAGGAGTCATACCCAATGCGTCGGGGCCGATCGCACTCTTCTGTGACAACACTGGAGCTATTGCACTTGCCAAGGAGCCCAGGTTTCACAAGAAGACCAGGCACATCAAGCATCGCTTCAACTCCATTCGTGAAAATGTTCAAGATGGAGACATAGATATTTGTAAAGTACATACGGACCTGAATGTAGCAGATCCGTTGACTAAACCTCTCCCTAGGGCAAAACATGATCAACACCAGAACTCTATGGGTGTTCGATTCATCACAATGTAACTAGATGATTGACTCTAGTGCAAGTGGGAGACTGTTGGAAATATGCCCTAGAGGCAATAATAAAATGGTTATTATTATATTTCTTTGTTCATGATAATAGTCTATTATTCATGCTATAATTGTGTTATCCAGAAATCGTAATACACGTGTGAATACATAGACCACGACGTGTCCCTAGTGAGCCTCTAGTTGACTAGCTCGTTGATCAACAGATAGTCATGGTTTCCTGACTATGGACATTGGATGTCATTGATAACGGGATCACATCATTGGGAGAATGATGTGATGGACAAGACCCAATCCTAAACATAGCTCAAAGATTTTGTAGTTCGTTTAGCTAGAGCTTTTCCAAATGTCAAGTATCATTTCCTTAGACCATGAGATTGTGCAACTCCCGGATACCGTAGGAGTGCTTTGGGTGTGCCAAACGTCACAACGTAACTGGGTGACTATAAAGGTGCACTACGGGTATCTCCGAAAGTGTCATTGGGTTGTACGAATCGAGACTGGGATTTGTCACTGTATGACGGAGAGGTATCTCTGGGCCCACTCGGTAATGCATCATCATAATGAGCTCAATGTGACCAAGTGTCTGGTCACGGGATCATGCATTGCGGTACGAGTAAAGTGACTTGCCGGTAACGAGATTAAACGAGGTATTGGGATACCGACAATCGTATCTCGGGCAAGTAACGTACCGATTGACAAGGGGAATTATATACGGGGTTGGTTGAATCCTCGACATCGTGGTTCATCCGATGAGATCATCGAGGAGCATGTAGGAGCCAACATGGGTATCCAGATCCCGTTGTTGGTTATTGACCGGAGAGGCGTCTCGGTCATGTCTGCATGTCTCCCAAACCCGTAGGGTCTACACACTTAAGGTTCGGTGACGCTAGGGTTGTAAAGATATGAGTATGCAGTAAAACGAAAGTTGTTCGGAGTCCCGGATGAGGTCCCGAACGTCACGAGGAGTTCCAGAATGGTCCGGAGGCAAAAATTATATATAGGAAGTCAGGTCTCGGCCATCGGGAAAGTTTCGGGGGTCACCGGTATTGTACCGGGACCATCGGAAGGGTCCCGGGGGGTCCACCGGGTGGGGCCACCTATCCCGGAGGGCCCCATGGGCTGAAGTGGGAGGGGAACCAGCCCCTGGTGGGCTGGTGCGACCCCCTTGGGCCCCCCTGCGCCTAGGGTTGGGAAACCCTAGGGGTGGGGACGCCTCCACCTGGCTTGAGGGGCAAGCCACCCCTTGGCCGCCGCCCCCCCTTGGAGATCCCATCTCCCAGGGCCGGCGCCCCCCTAGGGGGCCTATATAAAGGGGGGAGGGAGGGCAGCCGCACCCATGCTCTTGGCGCCTCCCTCTCCCCTTGCTACACCTCTCCCTCTCGCAGACGCTTGGCGAAGCCCTGCTGTCGGTGTCAAAACCGGCGGATCTCGGGTAGGGGGTCCCAAACTGTGCGTTTAGGCGGATGGTAACAGGAGATAAGGGACACGATGTTTTTACCCAGGTTCGGGCCCTCTCGATGGAGGTAATACCCTACTCCTGCTTGATTAATATTGATGATATGGGTAGTACAAGAGTAGATCTACCACGAGATCAAGGAGGCTAAACCCTAGAAGCTAGCGTATGGTATGATTGTTGTTCTGTCCTACGGACTAAAACCCTCCGGTTTATATAGACACCGGATAGGTTAGGGTTACACAGAGTCGGTTACGATGGTAGGAGATCTACATATCCGTATCGCCAAGCTTGCCTTCGACGCCAAGGAAAGTCCCATCCGGACACGGGACAGAGTCTTCAATCTTGTATCTTCATAGTCTTGGAGTCCGGCCGTGACGATAGTCCAGCTATCCGGACACCCACTAGTCGAGACTCCTCGGTAGCCCCGAACCAGGCTTCAATGACGACGAGTCCGGCGCATATTGTCTTCGGCATTGCAAGGCGGGTTCCTCCTCGAATACTTCACGAAGGTTTTGAACACAAGGATAGTGTCCGCTCTGCAAAACAAGTTCCACATACCACCGTAGAGAGAATAACCTTTGCACAGATCTGCTGACGTATTCCGCGGCGTGACATCACACCACGGCCAGGCCATTATATGAATCATTTTTTACCGTTCCACCTTAGCGCGTTTAGCGAGGCGGTTTCCTTGGCACGCCTTATCAAAGCATAGATCGTGCCCCTTATTCCGGATTCTCATCAATACGGACGTGGTAACCCAACCGTGCCCGTTGGCACGCCTCCTCTATCGGCGAGTCCTAATCGACCACGGGGTGGGCTCTTGGTATTCAACCTCTTTATAATGAGACCAAGGCCCTCTTCTTTTTACACCCTCCATCGAGTTCGCCTCGCGCTTCGAGTTCCAACAACCAAAGCTTCAGATTTAGGCGCTTCGGACCTTGGACGATGTCCGGCTTCGACCAGCACGGCCGATGGATGTCTTCCTCCATCACAGAAGAAGATGTGCTAAAGCTGCGAGACGCCAGGTATCTAACCGGCGAGATCTCGCATAGGCTGCCTGCTCCAGGGCAGGTCATTCCCACTCCTGAGCCCGGCAAGAACGTGGTGTTCGTGTCTCACTTCCTTCGGGGTTTAGGCTTCCCGACGGATCCCTTTGTGCGGGGGCTCATGTTTTATTATGGGCTGGATTTCCATGACTTGAATCCGGAGTCCATCCTCCATATCTCGTCATTCATTGTCATATGTGAGGCCTTCCTCCATATTACCCCTCACTTTGGATTGTGGCTCGAGACCTTCAAGGTGGAGCCAAAGATGATCGAGGGGCAACAAGCAGAGTGCGGAGGGGCGGTCATAAGCAAATGTGCTGATGCTCCGTGGCCCGAGAGCTCTTTTCAAGAGGAGCTTGGTTTGTGGCAACGGGAGTGGTTCTATATCACCGCTCCCAGGGGCACCAAATGGATGGCGCTCCCTGCCTTCCGCTCAGGTCCACCACAGCGGCTGGCGTCATGGGTCAACAAGGGGCTCGACTGGGGGCCGTCCAAGGACGTTCCCTTGCTGCAGGGTCGTATTCGAGACCTACAGGAAAGAGAGATTAATCTGGTCGCAGTGGCACAGGTTATGTTGATCCGGCGTCTTCTGCCCTGCAAACGTCGCCCCTCCGCCTGTGGGAATTTAATCCGGAGGGACCATGAGCTCTCCAAAATTTTATGGGCACGACGCCCGTGGAGATGTATAAAATGTTCTTCGGGTCACAAGAGAAGTGTCCGGACCTGACTGAGGACGCAGGACTAAGCTGCAATCGCCCGGATACTCAAGTAAGTAGTCCTTTAACGGACAAGTTGTTCATTCATTTATCATATATATATATATATATATATATATATATATATATATATATATATATATATATATATATATATATATATATATATATATATATATATATATATATATATATATATATATATATATATATATATATATATATATATGCCCTTTAAAGGAGTTTCTTGAGCAGGAGTGGATAGCCAAGGCAAAGTTAATAAGGTGTCCGCTCCCCTCCGGAGACCACGCGGATCCCATGTTGACCAACATGTTGAAGGCCGCGCCTTTTGAAGAAGACGAAGGGGGCGCGGGAAGCAACTGCCTCTGAAGGAGGCTATCAAGGAAGGAGGATTAAAAGTCCGTCTTCGAGGAGAGAAGAGGACCGCTTGGAAGATCCGGAGGTCAAGGCCTCAAAGAGAGGAAGGAATCTTCGTCGGAGAGTCCGCTGGGAAGTAACCCGCCGCACTATTTCCCCAAGGGATTAGCCCTCCAATGAGCCGTAAGTAAAAAGAAGGGTCTTGTAAATAAGGAACATCCTGCATTTATTTATGAAGATAACGAAATTGTACCTTGTAGTTCGGACCTCAGCCCTTCTCAGCAGAGCTCGTCTTCGGGGGATCTTCTTCCGGAGATGATGGAGAGCGAAACGCCTCCACCTGTCGCACCTTCATGTGAAGCGGAGGACCCGGAGGTGTCGTCGCGGAGGGTTCCCCCAAGTCCGGCGGGGCCGGAAGGTCCAGCGCCAAGTGGTGTGCGGTCGGAGGAGCTGAAGGATCTGCTCGGACGAGCGGCTATCTCAGAAGATCATCGTGCTCTAATGGGTACGGTGATTGAAAGAATTGCATCCGCGGAGAGCGGATTGCATGAAGCCGTCAGAAGCTTACTGACGGGGTTCGAGGTACACAAAAATGATGCACCTTCTGACAGTTATGCATATAGAATGCGCCCTGTATAGATAGTAGCCCCTGAGACTCGGTATGTTGTCAAAATTGACAGCGTGCCGAGGGTCAAAATCTCAGTTATGACATATCGCCGCTCCTAAACAGGTGGCCGGGCGTCCGGTGGCCAGCCGGACTATTGAATATGCCGAACTAAAGCGGCAACTTGACGAGGCGGATGCGGACATCACCCTGGTCAATAAACTGTTTGACGAGTCGCAAGGTATGCGACTTCGACGTGGACACCTGGTAAGGGAGCTTGACGTCCATGTCTTACTATTTGTATGCTTAATGCAGATGGTTCCGCTGCTGTGGAGGAGTTACGGGCGGAACTCGCCCGAGCGAAAGAGCAAGCCAGAAATAGTAATGCGGCCGCTTTAAGGGCGGCCGAAGAGCTAGAAGCCGAACGGGCTGCTCACTACCGAAGCAAAGAGGAAATGGCCAGAATTGCCATAAAATTGAAGGATACTACCGACCGCTGCGAGGTTCTTGAAAAAGAACGCCAAGCGGAGCAAGAGGGCTTGAAAAAGGCCGCCGCTGAATCCAAGAGTGCTTATTCGGCCTTGAGAGTTACCAAGGAGGAGCTGAGTCAGACCGGGGCAATTGCGGCTGGAAAACCGTTTCTGCTGCAGAGGAAGTATACGGATCCAAAGTATGCTCAATTGGACAAGTTGTGGAGTTCAGAGGATGCTTATCTGGACTTGGCGGCGAGCGCTGCGGACGCGGTTGAGCTCTTCCGGGGCCAGAAGGGGCACAGAAGGGAAGAGCTATATTGGTCGCAATTCCATAGTCCAGAGCGTCCTCTTTCGTTGACCGATCGGTTGGCCGAATGGGCCGAGCTAAATCGATTATCCGGATTTGCCATGAAGCATATCTTGACTCATTTGTGGCCGGGCGGACCCCAGCCGAAGAGTTATTTTGGTTTAGTGCAGCAGTTCCTTGGTGCGGTACCGCGTATCGACGCAATGAAGCGGACGACGTGTATTGAGGGAGCATGGATGGCTCTGGCCCGTGTCAAGACATACTGGGCAGAGATGAAGGCCACCGACGTTGCATCCCAAGATTCGGACAGAAGCCGAGTACCTGCCGAGCACTACTTTGAAGAAGTCCTGCAAGGCGCTCGTTTAATAGAGACGCAGTGCTCGAAGGATATTATGTTTAAATGACATGTATGATTTGTGAAAACAATGTTTCAATATAATATAAGTGCTTTTTATACTTATGCGTTCAAGTAGGAAACTACTCCCTGTGCGGCCGTTTATGTATATGTATATATAACCTGAAAGATGGCAGTCCTTGGCTTCAGCCCCCACGCACATAGTGCGGGGGTGTTTGCAAAGAAAGCGCTTTTTCACACTTAATCCAACGTCTTGGTCCTGTTAAGGAGGTGGTAGCGTAGCAAACTAGGCAACCGGACTATAATGCTTTATCACTTTCACTTAGCCATAGGAGTTCGAGGGTGGGGCTACTATATAGCCCCTGGGGGCACCGCACTCTCCCGAATTCGGGGTGCATATGTGCCTGACCGAAAACCGGTCCTTCGTTAATGCCGAGGAATCCTAAACATTCCAGTGAGTCATCGAGTGGTTGACCAGTCTCTTGCTATATCATGACAGTCAGTTTTCGGCTTTCTCTACTGAGGTGCTCGCCCGGCCGAACCGGGGCACAATCGTAGTAGTTCTCCTGGTGCCGCGTTAGCCGATAAAACGGAACGTAAGGCAGCAAAACACAGCCGGGCAACCTAACATTTGACCAAAGACATGATTCGGAGCTGATGCATATAAGGCCTAACTCGAGAGGCAGAATACTCCCTAAGGTATTCGGTCTTTATGAAGATGGGCAGAATAATGCCCTAAGCCCCTGGTGTCCAGGTACGCGCAAAAATTCTGGTGCGGCCAATGCCAAAACGCCAGCCTCCTCCTCGGTTATAGTAAGGAACCGGGGGATGATTATCAACAAGAGACAGTAAAAAAGGTTTACGCAGGGTCTTAATCTGAAAAGAATCCTTGCAACGGGTCCCTACTGCACGTCTGCGCCTGTGTCACCGTTGTGCCGTATCCTGGACGTGTGTAGCACGTTGTTCATCTGTAAAAGAGAGGAACTTAGTTTGAAAGAAAAAGGATCATGTGGAAGATGTAATTTACATTAAATAAACAGAGTACGATTTGAAGAAGTGAAGAAAATTGAGCTTTATTGTCTCTTGTTGTACATGCATGCAGCCCCTTGTATGAGGGTATGCCGCTAGTAGGCGCCGGACTCATGTAGCCGTGTCCGGGGTTTGAATGACCTACTCAGTTTCTTTGACTAGCGGAGCCGGATAGGTGTGGGGCTGTCAATGCAGTCTCACGTTCTTCCGTGCTCGAGTAACACTTAATACTCCCTTTTAATGAGATGATGCCGCGTGGACCGGGCATTTTAAGTGCTAGAGATACATAATGCGGTATTGCGTTAAAGCGGGCGAAAGCTTCGCGTCCCAATAGTGCTTGATGGCTACTTTTAAATGGGGCGACATGGAAGACTAACTTTTCGTGACGGAAGTTGTTGGATGAACTGAACACAAATCTAACAGTAGGGAGCCCGTACAACGGGCATGTGGGCCTGGCGTTACCCCTTTAAAGGAGGTGTTGCTATGGCGAATTTTGGTTGGGTCTATCCCCATCCTGCGGATTGTGTCCTGATATATCAGGTTTATGTCACTGCCGCCATCCATGAGGACTTGTGTAAATTGGAATCCATCGATTATAGGATCCAATATCAAGGCAGTCCATCCTGCGCTCCAGATACTTTCGGAATAGTCCTGATGGTCGAAGGTGATTGGTTTTGACAACCAGTGTGCAGCGTGCATTTTAGTGGGCGCCGCTCTGTTTTTCCCTTTGATCACGTGAAGTGAGTTTACGGTTTTAACCTCTTGTGGCAAATTCTTTTGTTTTCCGGGGCTCTGCTTGTGGTGCTCGTCGTCATCTTCACTTGGCGTGTCGAGCCCCTTGTGTTCGGCGTTGAGTCTGCCGGACTGTTTGAAGACCCAACAATCTCTGTGGGTATGGTTTGCAGGCCTCCCGGGAGTACTGTGGATTTGACATATCTTGTCCAAGATTTTGTTTAAGTTGGATAGCTCATTGCTATTGTCCTTAAGGGGCAGGTTTTTATTGTTCTGCCGTGAGCTTTTGAATCCGGCGTTGACTGCCGCGCTCTTTGGACCGTTCCTTTTAATCCGGCGCTGGTCCTTGTTGCGCCGTGGTTTCGCTTCCATCCCTGACTTCGATGTACTTGGGTCGCTGGTGCTGCATCTTGCTAGCCAGCTATCCTCTCCGCAAAAGCGGGTCATGAGGCATGTTAATGCGCCATTGTTCTTGGCTTTTCCTGGCCGAGGTGTCCAGCGAGCCATTCGCCTCGGACGTTGTGTTTGAAGGCTGCTAAGGCTTCGCGTCCTGGACAGTCGACTATTTGGTTCTTTTAGTAAGGAACCTGTTCCAGAATTTCGGGCTGACTCTCCGGACTGTTGAGTTATGTGACTTAGATCGTGCAGATCCGGAGGGCGGACATAGGTCCCTGAAAATTTGCCCAAACGCATCCTCGAGCTCCTCCCAGCTTCCAATGGTGTTTTCGGGAGGCTTTTAAGCCAATGCCGAGCTGGCCCTTTGAGTTTGAGGGTAAGTATTTTATGGCGTGGAGATCATCTCCTCTAGCCATGTTTATGTGGAGGATGTAATCCTCAATCCGCACTCTGTGGTCTGTTGTTCCGTCAGATGCCTCTATGTTTACGGGTTTGAATCCCGCTGGAAATTCATGATCCAGCACCTCATCAGTGAAAGATAGGGGGTGTGCGGGGCCCCTATATTTGGGTGTGCCGTGATGTTCGGATTTTTGGCGTGTTACATTGCTTTGAAGAGCTTGTTTTCTTGGCCCATGGATGGACCTAACTGGGCCATCCTTTTGATGTGAATCCTTATGCGGATCGCATATCGGTTTGTGTGTGTGACACTCCAAAAATTTTGTTTTGGTTTTTAGCAAAAAATCTGTTGGTTTTGAAGGAGGTCTTTTAAACCCTTCCAAAAATCTTTTTCTCTCAAGAATTTCCCCTTTGACAAAAGATTTTATTTTGGCACCTTCTTCAACTCTGGTGTTGGTTATTAAAAACCTTTCTTCTGATTTTCCCCCTTCTCAAATTTGTATTTGGGATTTATTTTCTTTTAGAAGAAAACCCTAGGAATTTTGGGTCTTCTCTTATTTTGAAACCATCCATGGTTTTAACATGCCTCATGTGGAAAATCTTCCCAAAACCCCTCCTTCCCCTTTTGGACAATCCAAATACTCTATCCCAACAAGTCCAACTCATTTTTGGATTTTATTTCATTAAATTGTTTTCCCAAAACAATTCTGTCCATTATTTTGAGCCTAGGTGATTTGCAAAGCAAGTATCTAATTGTCTTTGAACTTTGCTCTCAAACTAACTTCTCTGGATAGTCCCTGGCACCCACAACCTAGAACCAGCAAGATCCACTCTTCTTCTTTTCGAAATTTTCAAGTTTCAGCTTCTGCAAGTTTGGACCAGATTTGTCAAATTTGGTGAAATTCATATCTCCTCTTCTCCAAAAATTCCACCAAAATTCAGGCAACCTCCAGTTGCAATGAGAAGCCCCTCCACCAAAAATCAGCTCAAGGAAAAATCCCCACATGCCAAAAGCATTCTGTCGAACACCTAGCATACACTGTCACTTTGCACTTTCAGTAAAATTCAGAGATTCAGAGTTTCAGTGTCGTTCTTCGTCAGAGATCAGTCACCTGTCAACAGTGCACCCTGGCGCGTTGCGCACGGCCTCTCCTCCCTGGCCAGAGCGCCGCACGCCCCCTTGGACGGATGCAGGCGTCGGTGGCGGCGAGCCTCGCCCGGCATTGGCGGTTTCGTGGTGGATGCGCCACCCGTGGCGGCCAGCGGGCCCGAGCCCGCCGCCACGCCACCCGCCGCCGCCATCGCTCTCTGGCCTCGCGTGGCTCATGCACGCTAGTGCAACCCGTTGCACCGCCGCCGTGGCCGGCAAGCGCAGGCGCGCCCTCTGCCGCCGACGGCCCGCGCCACCCCGCTCCGCCGAATCCACTCAAAGCTCCTAATCCAAGTCCGCTTAGCGCCTCTGAATGGAACCAGGGCCTCCACGATGACGCCAGCCCCTAAACCTCCCCGACCAAGCTCTGCGCGCAGTAACCTTCGGGCCGGAGAACTCCGTTCACGGCCATCGCCTCGACCGCCTATAAAAAGGGGCCCCGAGCTCGCCTCGAGCACACACCATTCCTGCACCTCACCAACACTCACAGCCACTAGGAGGACCTCGAGGAGGTCTCTCCCCAACTCCGCCGCCTGCTCCGCCTTGGCCTCCACCTCGATTCACTCCGTGAGGCCGCCCCCGCGCCTAACCTCGTCAAGAACCCTCTCGAGCACCCAGAGTCTAATCCTCTTCAATTTGCTCTTCGCAGCACTCCCGGCGAGATCCAACCCCTCCCGAACCACCGACAGCCGGAGCAACGGCCGCCGGCGATGTAGTGCTCGCCGGCGACCACCACCACCACCCACCGACGCGGAATGACGCCCTGAGCGCAGAGGTACCACCCGATCCTCCCGCTCGCCGTGGATCGCCGGGCGACCACCATGGCTCTCGGCGCCGACGAGCTCGCCGCCTCGCTTGAATTTTCAAACCTGACGGGTGGGACCCGCCCGTCAGCCTCTCTGTTTTTTTTGAACGTTTTCGAAGCGTATTCTGACAAATGCGCTTTCCAAACTGAATCGGTTTCTGAACTTTTCTGTTCTGCCCCCTGAGTATTTTCGGTTTCATTACAGAAAGGTCCTTGGACCAAAACACTTATAACTTTTAAACAAAAAAGGATTTTCGAGTGATTCTTTTTCTGTCCTCTTCAAAATTTTGTCTAGTTTTTTATCAGATTTATTTGAAAAACATTTGGAATATTTTTTGAGCACCCCTTGGTATTTACGTTAGTGCGTATATTTTTGTATACCGTAGATATCGAAGGAGGTGACGGAACCGCGAACTTCACCGAGCTAGGCCCTGACTACTCCGAACCAGGCAAGCATGTTTGAACTTTTGATATGATGAGTGTTTGGGCATGTTTGCATTAATTTAGTTTCATGGCATGTTCATGAGCATCTCGATGAAAGTTTATCTCGTAAAAGTTGAGGCAAGTAAGTCTCGGAAACCCATGAGTTGTTGGAAACAAGTTGCATGGCCATGAGTTGGCATGAGCATGGGTAAGATGGCAGTGTTGTAGCATGCCAGTCTTATGCCAGACCGTTGACCCGGTGTCAACATAAATCAGTTCAATTCCCGTCCGTCTCCCCTTTCGTACTACCACATGTTTTCCGGAAGGGATACGGCTTAGTAAGTTGCAAACCACTTTCTGGTACACACCAAATCGAGAGGCTGGGATGAGGGTTCCATGGCCCTGGATTAAAGCCTATCATCCGGTCAGGGGGCATGGGTGTTTCCGGTTGGGACCGAGAGGGGGGCACCCCTTAGAGCGCACATATATAAATTTGATCCCATGCTATTCGAGATTGTGATCTCCCGGTCTCAAAGTTTTTCTTGAACGCTGTCTAGGGTGATTCCTGGCAACGTGAGGTAGGATGGGTGTGTACTGGTTAGCTGTGTTTTCTCCGAATACCAGAACGGAACTAGTCCTTCGTGACTACGAAACCGCTGGCTGTGGATAATTTTAGTACAAACTCTGCAGAGTCAATAATTCTTGAAATCATCTTATCCATGTCCAAGAGCTGTGTTCATCTTATCTTGTCAAGTGTCGGCCTCGGTGATGTAAACTCCCGAGAACCACATGAGTGTTAAATGTTTATTCCTGTGGATGGACTAACCCGCTTATTATCATGTGATGAATATTTTCCTATGAGCACTATTTCTTGCAAGTTAACCGATATGAGAAGTGAATTATAAGCCCTTTCTGCGATGTCGCTCAGACGTCCGATCGCTGCATTGTTATTATTTACTTTTGTTATGAGCCCTCTCGCGATGTCGCTCGACGTCCGATCGCGCATTGTTATTATTTACTTTTGTTATAAGCCCTTTCTGCGATGTCGCCGACGTCCGACTGTGGCATTGTTATTATTTACTTTTGTTATAAGCCCTTTCTGCGATGTCGCTCAGACGTCCGACTGCGGCATTTGTTGTTATTTATTTTTAATGTAAGCCCTCTCTGTGATGTTGCTCCGACGTCCGACTGCGGCACACATGTCTTTTCTTTCAGTATAAGCCCTTTATGAGGTGTCGCTAAGACGCCCGACTATGGCATGCTTTACTTAATTGTTCGCCCTTCGAGGTGTCACTTCAGACACCCGATCGGTTTTTAGTTTATTTTCTTTGGGTTTTCGAGCGGAATACCGCCGATTCCCTTTTTACTTACCTTGCTACACTGATTTGATTGCGCATTGTTAAATTATTCATGTCGCATTCATGCATACATTTATTATATCTTTTGTCCGAACTGTCTTGCGAGTACTTTCAAAGTACTCACCTGGCTTGTTGATTTGGCCAGATGCTGACGAAGGCGATCTTATGTATGAAGAGTTCGATAGCGAGTCCGACGCCTAGAGGAATCCCAGTCAGTCTCGTGCGACCCCTGGATTAGTCCTTGTGTTATATTCGCTTCCGCTACCCAAATAAATTCACCGAGCCTCACCTCGAAGGTCGATGAGCCGCTAGTGCTGGAGTCATACCATCCACTCCACTGTGTTATTCCATTGCTTTACATCGAGTCAGTAGTATGCCACCACTCCACTGTGCCATATCCGCCTCTATGTATAATTATTGGCGTTCTTGTAATAAATTGTTGAGCAAGATCAGCTCGACCCTGTAATATATTTTATGCTACTGGCTTATTGTATCAAGATTTTGTCTACCAGTGAGGAGGATTTTTCTCACACTGGAATTTATAGGTCGGTTTCTCAATAAATATTTTTATTGGAAAACCGGTCGTGACAGTGTGCGGCGCCATTTGCCGCTCTCCTTTTGCCGTGGGGTCGTCCATCCGACCGGGTGGCCTTCTTACTTTTTGATTGTGGTGTCTCTAAGGCCTCCTCGTCAAATTCGGGCAGTAGCTTTCTTTTTGGGTAGCTCTTTGTTCGGAGACTGTCGCCGTATTTGTCGGCGGTGTTGAATGCTTTGCTCCTCTGATCCTGAGTGCATCTTCCGCTGTTTTGAGCTTCCGCTTCTGCTTTTTCAGGCTACGCAACGACGAGCCTTTTCTGTAGGTTATTTTGCTCCAACAATTTGTCCGGCGTGAGATCGTCCAGACTGTTGTCTTCGCCGGGGACGGGTTGTTTATCCAGGTTGTCTTGTTCGGACGATTGCTCGATAGCTTGTTCGTCGTCCACCGGTTCACCCTGCTCTATGGCTGGGTCTTTGTTGAGGCGGGACTTGGTTCGGCGTTTACGTTGCCGTTTTGACTGCTTTTCGAGGGATTTATCCTTCAGAGCGCCCCGTTGTTCCTCGCCTTCATTTCCTTTAGGTGTGTCCACCATGTATACATCATGGGATGAGGTGGTTGTCCAGCATCCTATAGGCGCTGGTTTATGGTTCTCTCCTACATCGCCGCCCATACCGTCGATGTCTTCGGAGTCGAAATCGAGCACGTCGTGTAAGCTTTCGACAGTGGCTACGAAATGGGTGGTGGGTGGGCGTTGAATTTCTTCGCCGTCCGGATCCCATCCTTCCTGGCCGTAGTGCGGCCAGGGCTCTCCTGATAAAGGGAGAGACTTTAGTGAATTCAGGATGTCGCCAAAGGGCGAGCGCTGAAAGATGTCCGCGGCAGTGAACTCCATGACCGGCGCCCAATCAGATTCAATTGGCAGGGGCGCGGAGGGTTCGGAGTCCGGAGAGGAGTCCGGCACCCCGGAGTCGAGGTCTTCGCAAAGGACAGGGATGGAGTTCGGCTCAATCGCCATAGAGATTGTAGCCCCCGAGGCGGTGTCCAACCACTGCCCTCGATCGGGGAATCCGCCCGGATTAAGGGTCGGGCGAACGCTGGTGCGGCCTCCGTGGCACTTGCTCGCTGAGCTAGATCATGCCCATTGAGACAGTGCGGCACGCTTGGCCGCGGCTCGAATCCGTCGAAGATCAAGCCACCACGGATATTGGCCGTATAGTTCAAACTTCCAAATCTGACCTGATGGCCAGGGGCGTAGCTTTCGATCTGCTCTAGATGGCCAAGCGAATTGGCCCGTAGTGTAAAGCCGCCGAATACGAAGATCTGTCCGGGGAGAAAAGTCTCACCCTGGACCGCGTCGTTGTTGATGATCGAGGGAGCCGTCGGGCCTATCGGTGAAGACACAGAGGAACTCTCAATGAAAGCACTAATGTCGGTGTCAAAACCGGCAGATCTCGGGTAGGGGGTCCCGAACTGCGCGTCTGTCAGGACCCCGATCCTAAGTCACACCGATCTAGCATGTAACACATCATATCACTTTGCGGCCTCACGCACGGTATTCCCACGGGTGTCGCCTTACCATGGCCCGGACCGCTTATCTTTTGGCTCACGATATGATAGTGTCGCTAGCATCCATATGACGAAGAACCCGGGCCGACATGGCTAGTCGTGAACCCAAAGCGGCGCTAACCCATGGGGACAGGCATACATGAATCACATCGAGCATGTCGGTCATCAACGATGTATTCGGCTATAGCACTGGCTAACAGACTCGTATCCCGGCTGTAGCAGCTAGGCAGGACTCGAATAACACCGCGTGACATTTCCCGGGACATATAGGAACGGCGAAACACATGCCGCCAGTCAAGTGTCCAAGCAGTAGTGCTGGGCTAGCAGGACTCCGTGAACCGGCTGTAGCGGACTACTATCGCCGGAGGCACGAGACTACATTTCCCCATATGAGAGGCTGCCAAGGATAAACAACTAGTTTGTCGGATCCCACACATACCAAGCATTTCAAACATACACACAATATGCTCAATATGTGTAAATACGACGTGGCATCACAACATAACTCTACGACTCAGATATTATTCATTAGGCTCAAGAGCGAGATATTACAAACATGGGTCTCATGACCCAACACTCGAGCATACAAGTCAAAACACAAGCGGAAGCTAAACATGTCCAGGGTACGCATAACTATAAATGAAAAAGGCTGAGAAGCCCGACTATCTACCAGATCCTGCCGAGGCACAAGATCGTAGCTGAGGTAACAAGCTAAACGTCAAGTCCACGTGGAACTACTAGCGAGACCGACGCCTCTCTGCAAAAACATAAAATAAGCAAACGTGAGTACAATTGTACTCAGCAAGACTTACATCGAAACTAACTACATATGCATCATTATCAAAAGGGGTGGTGGAGTTTGACCGCAGCAAGCCAGCTTTGACTCGGTGGCTATCCTGAACTACGATCGCAAGTAACTCTTTTGAGGTGGCGCACGAGTCCACATATTCACCATATCAATACACCACTATGGACCCGCCCCGCCTCCCTACGAGAACGCCATCCATAGCACTCACGCTTATCTTGCGCATTTTAGGGTATCCACTTTCACTTGTCTATGAACTGATATAGGCAACCCAGAAGTCCTTCTCCGTGGACACGGCTATTCAATAGATCATATTAAACCCCGCAGGGTGTACTTCTTCACACACGCTCACCACTTACCGCCGTTTACACGACATGTACTCGCAACCTTCAAGCGGAAGCCCAACGTGGGTGTCGGCCACGGCCTACCTAAACACTCAAGTCCCTAGTCCAGGTTTATCGCCTATTCGGGTTCCATCCGCAGGGAGTCCGGCCGAGGTTTCCCATACAGCCCCGAACGATGTGTGCAGGGTTCCCGAGATACCAAACGGCACTGCACACGGGCCACGGTGCCTACCGCAACACAACCCACCCCTAAGGTCAGCGTATGCGTGCCCCAGCATGCTACAAACACCAGAACTACTTGCAACTCCCCGACCGAGGACAAGGGTGGTCAAGAAGCCGAGAGGGTCCATTGGTTTCGGGCCCAATGCGTGGTAGTAGCTGTATCATGGATCACAAACACAGAACTCAGTTCCTGAGGACGGCTGCAATGAGACAACCCACCATGTACTCCTACATGGCCTCTCACCGCTACCTTTACCAAATCGTGTTCACACACTTAGCTCACACACAATAGGACATGTTCATAACAATTCCAATTCATTCCCGATGAATCAGACCCGACTCAACTCTAAGCAGTAGCAGGCATGACAAACAAACATAAATGAGTAGGCACAACATGGCTCAAACAATTCCTACTCATGCTAGTGGGTTTCATCTAATTACTGTGGAATGACAGGTCATGCAAAGGATCAAGGGGTTCAGCTACCGCAGCTAGTAACACATGAGTCGTTGTTGTCCTAATGCAGTAAAATAGAGCAGGAGCGAGAGAGTGGGATTGTATTGGAATGAACAAGGGGGTTTTGCTTGCCTGGCACTTCTGAAGATAATAGTTCTTCATTGGTGTCATCGAATAATCACCGTCGGTACATCGTCTACCGGGAGGAAACAAACACCAGCAACTGAGAAAGAACGCAATCAATGCAATGCACAAATATGATGCATGATCATGTTAGAGAACTGAATTTACCTGGTGCAATAATAATCCGTTAGTTGAAGTGGAATTCAAACAAGGTTGAATTCCAAACTCCAAATGCTATTTCATAATTTACCCTAATCATGATTCCTCCTATTCAGTAAGGTTAACTTGTTCAAACATGCATGATCATGGCATAAACAGATTCTTCATATTTTTCTGATCATTTTCATATATAAATTATTTCCATCCGAGTTACGGTTGAATTTCTATGAATTTTTGAAGTTTTGAATATTTTCTCGAATTCCTGAATTAAATTAATCCCGAAAATGTTTTATTGCATCAAGATGCGCAAGCATGACGTCAGCAGGTCAACTGCGGCTGGTTGGAATCAAACCTGACGTGGGGGCCACACGCCGGTGACTAACTAAACTAACCTAGTCAATTAGCACTAACCTAGGTTAAGTTAAATTAGTTTAAACCTAAACTAGATTAGTTAGCGGGCGGGGCCCGCATGTCGCTGAGGGAGAGGGGAGGTCAAACCGGCAAGGTCAACCCACGCCGGTCGGCCGGTCACGGGCGCCATGCTTAGCCGCCAGCGAGCCGAGCCAGCGCGCAAGTGCATTTGCTATTCCGCCACCAAATGGGCCGGGAAGACATCCAAATGGAGCCGAGGATGAGCCAAGCTCTTGGTGGAGGGGTTTGAGCTCGGCGGCGGAATCGACGCCGGCGGCGACTATATGCGGCCGCCGGAGTTCGCCGAGGTCGAACACAGGCTAGGGAGCACGGCGAGGCGCGCTGGAGTGGCGTTTGCGCCCGGTGAGTGCGGTGAGGGGTGGTGAGCTCGGGAGCGAGCATGCGGGGTTGTGGCCACGGCAACTACGCCATGGCCGGGCGGCGAGGTGTTTCGGCCAAAGTTGGGGATCGGGCTAGAGAACGGGCGCGTCGACGGGGAGAGGGGCGAGGGGCGCAGGAGCTCACCGCGGCGACGATGGGACGCTCGGCGAGGTCGGGGACGGCCCGGAGCCGACAAATTCGTCGACGAGGTCCGGCGGGTCCGAGAAGGGGAAAAATGGCGGGGCGGCGCCTCGGGGCGCTCCGGCATCGGGAGGCTCGGTGAGGAGGGCGAGGATGGAGTGGCGGGGCTTGGGGGCATGTCGGGGAGGTAAGGGGGAGGCGGTGGCCGCGGCGAACGGCGACGGTGGCGACGAGGCCGCTCGGTCCGGGCGAGAGGGAGGGAGCAGAGGAGAGGGAGGGGTCGGGAGAGAGTGAGAGAGAGCCAGGCGGCGTGGCTCTCCGTGGCGCTGCCTAGGAGGGGCCGGGAAGCAGGAGGTGGCCGGGAAGCAGGAGGTGGCGCTGCTCAGCTGTCGCCAGTCCTCCTCTCGCCATCGGCAGAGGTAGGCGACGAGCGGCGGTTGGTGGGCTGGGCCACCAACTGGGCCAGCGAGGGAGGGGAGAAAGAAAGGCTGGGCGGTTCGTGGCCGTAAGTGAGCTGGCTGGGCTACCGGTGAGCTACTCTCCTCTCTCTTATTTCTATTTAACTCTGTTTTTCTATTTTCTGTAGTTTGTTTTGATTTAGTTTTAGACACTAAATCATTTTTATAACTCCTGAGATAAATTGGGGGCATTATTTGGATTATTCCAAAAGCCCACAATTGAAACCAGAATTTTTGGAGCATTCAAAATATTTATAGAATTCAAAGGCCCCAAATCAAATACAATATGGTTTGACTCAAAAATCCACAAATGGCCAACAATTATGCTCATCATTTTTGCGAGGTTTTCACCTTTATCAAAATCATGAACACTTTTGCAAACCACTTTGGGTTCTTTGAAGATATTTTGAAGTTGAACCTATTTGAATTGTTTTAGTGCTAGGGCTTGGTCCTCCCATTTCAATTTTCATGGAAATTAAACATGATGACATGAATGCCTTAATGCAACTAATGTCAAACAATTCTAGGGCTGTGACAACTCACCCCCACTAAACAAGAATCTCGCCCCGAGATTCAAGACGTGAGGTAAGAGGAAAAAGGGAAGTCACAAACTATCACAATCTTCATGATCCATTTGCCCTTCTCGAAGATGTTGATTCACTCCATCATCTTAGTCTCGACGTCTTCGAGATCTTCACCCGACACGACAACAGAAAGAAGGGGGAAACCTACATGATTCGATTTTCATGAAGATCAATCAAACATGATCGACTCACGGACTGAGACGGTGACACATCTCGAGTTGAGGCACAAAATACATCGGGAGGATGGAAGAACAACAACGGGGTTTGATTGGTGGCAACAATCCCACGCTTAGGGAGATGGTGGATGGTGTCAAGATGGCGAGGAATTATTTACTATGATCCCGTAACAGGGCACCTCGAAAAAGGTGACGCAAAGAACTATTCCCTTAAGTGGCAAAAAGAATTACTTTTGAATTAGAGATCATTGAGACTCTCCATACCAGCCTAAGGCAATCGCAAGCGATCATGTGGTGGAATGCAAAGGAATGGTACACCCGGACTAGAATGGATGATGTGGACTACCTTGTTGAAGACAACGCAATGGATGATTTTGCTTATCATCGAAGGTGGGGGGGGGGACCCATGGGAAGTCCACTTTTGAGGATGATCTTGAACAGAAGTTACTAAGAAGGCAGCCCATAGAAATTGGCACAATGGGGTATAAGCTGGGAACGAAATGCAACTGTTCGAATGTTCCAACCATCATATCTGCCTGAGATTCAGATCCGATTGGTGATGGGATACTTCAGACTCAGCATGTCTGAAAAGGAAAGGTTGCAACACAAATCGACGAGATGACGTTGCGAGATTCTCGGGATATGAACTACGATAGCAAGCTCCAAGACATGAGCTGGTTCTGCTACAAACCTGTGAACACATTGTCCCAGACAAGCATGACCACATGGTAGTCTTATAATAAAACACTACCAAGTTCAGGTTGGGAACCATCATCGAGGATATCGGAGTTTAACATAAGTCATATGATTAGCTCTTATGAAGAAACTTCTTCTCCTGGTACAAATCAGTTAGTGGCTTGGTGTGCTAGGAATACATACGGAATGAAGATGATCAGTCTATCAAACCATAGAATACTTCGCACATGCATGACTGACTTGGGATGATTCCAGAGGAAACAAAACAAACCTTTCTCAAGTCCATGGCGGCAACTTACATCAGATGCACATGAACTAGAGGAGGTCACTACTTTCATCCAAACATATGCTTCATGAATGGATCACGAAGGCATTGCTTACCCAAGTTTCCAATGCTAGGTTGATGCTCAACATGACTCATGGGTGAGACAAAATGCTACTGATGGGCTCAACAGCAACTCATCGGAATTTCCATATCACTGGACTTCCACCATCATGTGAACACGGTGATAGCATTGGTCAGACCATAAGATATAATGGTGTATGCTCGAGGGATCAACCACGAGTAAGACAACATTACGAATATCGTTGGTTCTGATTTGACTTGACAATGGCCCATACTCAAGTCAAAGAATTGGTAGGACAATAGATCCAACAACTGATCACGAGGACCAATCGATGAAGATATCATCTTTCTTCGACACACACTACACAAGAATATCCCTTTGGATCGAACTAAGTTAGGCAAGCTTTTATCTTCCAACTCTCCAAGTTATTGTCTAGCTTAACCAACTAGCTCAGGGATATCCAACACAGATTCTTGGAGAAAGGGTGGTCCACAGGGAACCAACTTGATCACGAGCTCAACATAACAGTCAGGAAACAACCCGGTAACACTTCCAAGAAGATATTTGAAAAGTCACGAACCACTGGCATGTTACTAAGCTCGAGAACAATCTTGCTTTTCAGGGCAAGACGATATGATCAAATGAGTGAGGACTTGACACAATCCTAACTCATCAATCGAAGTGTGCACCAGAAGTAAGGACTAGGTAGCACGATCAATCTTAGAATGATGGTTTAATAACCAACACGCTAAGAATGAGAATATTGTCCATTCACTACCAAGCAACAAGTTGCTCGGGGTATTGATTTCGCACATCACAATTCACTTGCCGGCATTCCGGTTACAATAACACGGGACCGAGGATTGAATGATGATGGTGAGAAGTATCACTACGTCAAAAATTCATGAGAGTTAGTGCAATCCTCATGACACTCTTGACATAAAGATGGTAACACTCCAAGGTAGAACAGAACAAAAGCTGAATTGGCGTTTTGATCGGCGGGATACAACTATTTTGACCCAATCCTAGAAATGGATGAGGTACTGGAGTTTGTTTCTCCTAGTCATTCCGGAATAGAATGGCTTGACGGACCACAAGGATAAAATGCATCGATGAACACGAATGCACACATACCCTTGGCTATCAATTGATAGATGAAGGTCAGAATACGACTAAAGAGGAACAACTCAAGGAACATATAATTTTCTGAGTTGTGGATGCACAGATTAGTACGCCGAGCAAGCTCAACATTTCTTCCGGATAACCCATGCAGAAAGGTAGAATTGGCAGATTCACAATTATGAATGGAGAACTCCTCAAGAGCACTCTTATTGTGATGTTTTGGTTCAAAAGAACTTCTGCCATAATTAGTTCATGGTATTTGGAAGAAGGATATACCACGGACCTCGAGGACTATCGCAAAGGTTACTAATATCCTAAAGGCACTAGCAAATACTAACAACATGAAGTAGGATGAATCTCGGTTCAAGAACCCGGAGTAGAATGCTCACTACTAAATGGCATCACGGGATGCTTTCAAAATGATGGCCGTAATCATCGCACTAGGGATACAAAAGCATTGCTAAATTGCTAGGTGACCTCCTAAGCACCTAGGGTCATAATAATAGTTCCAACATATATGTCGAGGCAACAAAGTACCTCAACTGACTGGTTAGTGTGCTTATTCTGACCAAAAGGACATCGGAAACGGAAGGAAAGGATTTGCAAATGCATCAGACTATTTAGAGACCTAGGATGACTCGGACAGCATAACGGCTGTAAATGCTCAAAATGATTTGAGACATCCTGCAAGAATGGTGGCATAACCACTCAACAACATCATAACAAGATTCTGAGATCAACAGTTATCACACAGGAATAGTAGGAACTGAGCTGCGGATTAAAACCAACAATCTTAAAAGTCTATGGATTAGTAACACGTCATCCTAATAGATAGATGAGAAGCCTAGTTCTTAAACCCGTAGAAGAGAAGAGGATGACTCAGATCGAAGGCCATGAGGTATAAGGAGTAAAAAGAGCCTTACGCTCCTTCCACAATCAATTCCCTTACATAGCTAAAGCATTTCTAGACACAACTTCACCAGTTTGGCTTGGTAATCCTGACAGCAACAAAGCTCGATACCAACGCTGTCAGGACCCCGATCCTAAGTCACACCGATCTAGCATGTAACACATCATATCACTTTGCGGCCTCACGCACGGTATTCCCACGGTATCGCTTTACCATGGCCCGGACCGCTTATGCTTTTGGCTCACGATATGATAGTGTCGCTAGCATCCATATGACGAAGAACCCGGGCCGACATGGCTAGTCGTGAACCCAAAGCGGCGCTAACCCATGGGGACAGGCATACATGAATCACATCGAGCATGTCGGTCATCAACGATGTATTCGGCTGTAGCACTGGCTAACAGGACTCCGTATCCCGGCTGTAGCAGGCTAGGCAGGACTCGAATAACACCGCGTGACATTTCCCGGGATGTATATAGGAACGAAGTGAAACACATGCCGCCAGTCAAGTGTCCAAGCAGTAGTGCTGGGCTAGCAGGACTCGTGAACCGGGCAGAAGCGGACTACTATCGCCGGAGGCACGAGACTACATTTCCCCATATGAGAGGCTGCCAAGGATAAACAACTAGTTTGTCGGATCCCACACATACCAAGCATTTCAAACATACACACAATATGCTCAATATGTGTAAATACGACGTGGCATCACAACATAACTCTACGACTCAGATATTATTCATTAGGCTCCGAAGAGCGAGATATTACAAACATGGGTCTCATGACCCAACACTCAGAGCATACAAGTCAAAACACAAGCGGAAGCTAAACATGTCTGGGTACAGACAACTATAAATGAAAAAGGCTGAGAAGCCTGACTATCTACCAGATCCTGCCGAGGCACAAGATCGTAGCTGAGGTAACAAGCTAAACGTCGAAGTCCACGTGGAACTACTAGCGAGACTGACGTCTCTCTGCAAAAACATAAAATAAGCAAACGTGAGTACAATTGTACTCAGCAAGACTTACATCAGAACTAACTACATATGCATCATTATCAAAAGGGGTGGTGGAGTTTGACTGCAGCAAGCCAGCTTTGACTCGGTGGCTATCCTGAACTACGACTGCAAGTAACTCTTTTGAGGTGGCGCACACGAGTCCACATATTCACCATATCAATACACCACTATGGACCCGCTCCCGTCTCCCTACGAGAACGCCATCCATAGCACTCACGCTTATCTTGCGCATTTTAGGGTATCCACTTTCACTTGTCTATGAACTGATATAGGCGACCCAGAAGTCCTTCTCCGTGGACACGGCTATTCAATAGATCATATTAAACCCTGCAGGGTGTACTTCTTCACACACGCTCACCACTTACCGCCGCTTACACGACATGTACTCGGCAACCTTCAAGCGGAAGCCCAACGTGGTGTCGGCCACGGCCTACCTAAACACTCAAGTCCCTAGTCCAGGTTTATCGCCTATTCGGTTCCATCCGCAGGAGTCCGCCGAGGTTTCCCATACAGCCCCGAACGATGTGTGCAGGGTTCCCGAGATACCAAACGGGCACTCGGTACACGGGCCACGGTGCCTACCGCAACACAACCCACCCCTAAGGTCAGTGTTATGTGCGGCCCCAAAGATGCTACAAACACCGAAACTACTTGCAACTCCCTGACCGAGGACAAGGGTGGTCAAGAAGCCGAGAGGGTCCATTGGTTTCGGGCCAATGCGTGGTAGTAGCTGTATCATGGATCACAAACACAGAACTCAGTTCCTGAGGACGGCTGCAATGAGACAACCCACCATGTACTCCTACATGGCCTCTCACCGCTACCTTTACCAAATCGTGTTCACACACTTAGCTCACACACAATAGGACATGTTCATAACAATTCCAATTCATTCCCGATGAATCAGACCCGACTCAACTCTAAGCAGTAGCAGGCATGACAAACAAACATAAATGAGTAGGCACAACATGGCTCAAACAATTCCTACTCATGCTAGTGGGTTTCATCTAATTACTGTGGAATGACAGGTCATGCAAAGGATCAAGGGGTTCAGCTACCGCAGCTAGTAACACATGAGTCGTTGTTGTCCTAATGCAGTAAAATAGAGCAGGAGCGAGAGAGTGGGATTGTATTGGAATGAACAAGGGGGTTTTGCTTGCCTGGCACTTCTGAAGATAATAGTTCTTCATTGGTGTCATCGAATAATCACCGTCGGTACATCGTCTACCTGGAGGAAACAAACACCAGCAACTGAGAAAGAACGCAATCAATGCAATGCACATATATGATGCATGATCATGTTAGAGAACTGAATTTACCTGGTGCAATAATAATCCAAGTTAGTTGAAGTGGAATTCAAACAAGGTTGAATTCCAAACTCCAAATGCTATTTCATAATTTACCCTAATCATGATTCCTCCTATTCAGTAAGGTTAACTTGTTCAAACATGCATGATCATGGTATAAACAGATTCTTCATATTTTTCTGATCATTTTTCATATATAAATTATTTCCATCCGAGTTACGGTTGAATTTCTATGAATTTTTGAAGTTTTGAATATTTTCTGGAATTCCTGAATTAAATTAATCCCGAAAATGTTTTATTGCATCAGCACTGCGCAAGCATGACGTCAGCAGGTCAACTGCGGCTGGCTGGGTCAAACCTGACGTGTGGGGGCCACACGTCAGTGACTAACTAAACTAACCTAGTCAATTAGCACTAACCTAGGTTAAGTTAAATTAGTTTAAACCTAAACTAGATTAGTTAGCCGGGCGGGGCCCGCATGTCAGTGAGGGAGAGGGGGAGGTCAAACCGGGCAGTGGGTCAACCCACGCCGGTCAGCGGGTCAGCGGGCGCCGGCGTTTAGCCGCCGGCGAGCCCGACGCGGCGGCGCAAGTGCATTTTGCCATTCCGGCCACCAAATGGGCCGGGGAAGACATCCAAATGGAGCTGAGGATGAGCCGAAGCTCTTGGTGGAGGGGTTTGAGCTCGGGGCGGCCGGAATCGACGCCGGCGGCGACCTATGCGACCGCCGGAGTTCGGCCGAGGTCGAACACAGTGCTAGGGAGCACGGCGAGGCGCGCGGAGTGGCGTTTTGCGCTCCGGTGAGTGCGGTGAGGGCGGTGGTGAGCTCGGGAGCGAGCATGCGCGGTTGTGGCCACGGCTACGCCATGGCCGGCGGCGAGGTGTTTCGGTCAAAGTTGGGGATCGGGCTAGAGAACGGGCGCGTCGACGGGGAGAGGGGCGAGGGGCGCAGGAGCTCACCGCGGCGACGATGGGACGCTCGGCGAGGTCGGGATGGCCGGAGCCGATTTAATTCGCCGACGAGGTCCGCGGGTCCGAGAAGGGGAAAATGGCGGGCGGCGCCGGGCGCCCGCATCGGGAGGCTCGTGAGGAGGGCGAGGATGGAGTGGCGGGGCTTGGGGGCATGTCGGGGAG
This sequence comes from Aegilops longissima, assembly GCA_021605205.1. Lineage (NCBI taxonomy): Eukaryota > Viridiplantae > Streptophyta > Magnoliopsida > Poales > Poaceae > Aegilops > Aegilops longissima. Next base: position 718,863,129 of record CM038679.1, on the reverse strand, counting down.
GTAAGGGGGAGGCGGTGGCCGCGGCGAACGGCGACGGTGGCGACGAGGCCGCTCGGTCCGGGCGAGAGGGAGGGAGCAGAGGAGAGGGAGGGGTCGGGAGAGAGTGAGAGAGAGCCAGGCGGCGTGGCTCTCCGTGGCGTCGTCTAGGAGGGGCCGGGGAAGCAGGAGGGCGGCGCTCAGCGCTGTCGCCAGTCCCTCCTCTCGCCATCTTGGCGGAGGTAGGCGACGAGCGGCGGTTGGTGGGCTGGGCCACCAACTGGGCCAGCGAGGGGAGGGGGAGAAAGAAAGGCTGGGCCGGTTCGTGGGCCAGGTAAGTGAGCTGGCTGGGCTGCCAGGTGAGCTACTCTCCCTCTCTCTTATTTCTATTTAACTCTGTTTTTCTATTTTCTGTAGTTTGTTTTGATTTAGTTTTAGACACTAAATCATTTTTATAACTCCTGAGATAAATTGGGGGCATTATTTGGATTATTCCAAAAGCCCACAATTGAAACCAGAATTTTTGGAGCATTCAAAATATTTATAGAATTCAAAGGCCCCAAATCAAATACAATATGGTTTGACTCAAAATCCACAAATGGCCAACAATTATGCTCATCATTTTTGGCAGAGGTTTTCACCTTTATCAAAATCATGAACACTTTTGCAAACCACTTTGGGTTCTTTGAAGATATTTTGAAGTTGAACCTATTTGAATTGTTTTAGTGCTAGGGCTTGGTCCTCCCCATTTCAATTTTCATGGAAATTAAACATGATGACATGAATTCCTTAATGCAACTAATGTCAAACAATTCTAGGGCTGTGACAGCGTCTAGGCGGATGGTAACAGGAGACAAGGGACACGATGTTTTTACCCAGGTTCGGGCCCTCTCGATGGAGGTAATACCCTACTCCTGCTTGATTAATATTGATGATATGGGTAGTACAAGAGTTGATCTACCACGAGATCAAGGAGGCTAAACCCTAGAAGCTAGCCTATGGTATGCTTGTTGTTCTGTCCTACGGACTAAAACCCTCCGGTTTATATAGACACCGGATAGGTTAGGGTTACACAGAGTCGGTTACAATGGTAGGAGATCTACATATCCATATCGCCAAGCTTGCCTTCCACGCCAAGGAAAGTCCCATCCGGACACGGGACGGAGTCTTCAATCTTGTATCTTCATAGTCTTGGAGTCCGGCCGTGACGATAGTCCGGCTATCCGGACACCCCCTAGTCCAGGACTCCCTCACCTGCCGAGATCGCAGCTGCATCCACCACCACGCCGTCGTGCTGCTGGATCTTCATCAACCTCTCTTTCCCCCTTGCTGGATCAAGAAGGAGGAGACGTCTTCCTCAACCGTACGTGTGTTGAACGCGGAGGTGTTGTCCGTTCAGCACTAGGATCATCGGTGATTTGGATCACGATGAGTACGACTCCCTCAACCCCGTTCTCTTGAACGCTTCCGCTCGATCTACAAGGGTATGTAGATGCACTCCTCTCTCTCGTTGCTAGATGAACTCATAGATTGATCTTGGTGAAACCGTAGAAAATTTTTATTTTCTGCAACATTCCCCAACATGGCCCACGTGGCATGACCGGCCCCCGGGGCTCACGAACCGGGTCCAATGCCCCCATGGGTCCCGGTTCTGGATTGAACCGGGACTAATGGGCTGACCCGGCCTGGACCATTGCCCCCTTTTCTACTAGTGAGCATCAAGAAATGATGCCTTTCATCAAGCTAGGTGACATCCTCCTGGATATACCAGAGAAGTGGAAGATGAAGTGATTGATGGTGATGATGTCCATTTAACTAGTAGTTTGCATAGGAAGAAACTTTGAATTTCTGTACAACAAAACTTTGGGATGTAAGCTGCTCTAGTTAATTAGTTTAGGTATGATGAACTTCGTTAATTATGTTTACTATATGTTGCTTCTATTTGCTAACTCTTTCTCTTGGTGTTGCTTAAGTATATTATGTTGCACATTATCGATGAATTCGCTTGATTATGATGCATCTGTGTCAATGATACAGATACATGATGAAGAAGTGGTATGCCGTGTACAGAGGGAGGATTCCAGGAGTTTACGACGGGTAGCTAGAATGTCAGGCTCAAGTGCACCACTTCACTGGTAGCTGTCACAAAGGATTTCAAAGTAGAATCGAATCAGAAGCTAGTTACTTGAGGTTCACGCTAGCAGGAAAGAGAAATCTGAACGGGCTCAAGAACTACTTCATAATCCCTTTCTTGCTCATCGTGATCGTTCTTCTCTTGTACTATGTGATTATATCATAGTTTAGATTGATGATGAATATGTGTATGTGACCATGTACTTGCATGTATTCGAGACTCGTAATAACCTGTATCACTATTTTCGAGATGATGATGAGACATTTGTGTTGGATCATTATGATGATGATGATGATGATGATGATGTGACTTTGTTGTAGCACTATGATGATTGTTGTCTCATATAGTTTCAATGTATGTTTATGTGTATATTGCATAAACATGTATAAATACTGTGTATGTGTAGGCAGAAGAAAAAATACCAAAAAAGTAGTAGTGGCACTTGGTAAGAGGATAACAACAGCGCGGGGCGCTGCTGCTAAACATAGTTAGTAGTAGCACCGGCACTAGACCGGCACTACAGTTAATTAGCACTAGCGCGGGGCAGACCAGCGCTACTACTACCAAAAGTAGCAGTAGCGCGGGTTGGTACCCCATGGTACTGATAGAAAGTTAGCGGCAACAAGCTAGCAGTAGCGCGGGACCCCGCGCCTAGTCCCGCGCTACTGCTACACCTTTACCCCCACGCCACTACTAGGCTTATCCTTAGTAGTGATATCATGAAGCGACACCTCATGAATCTAGTGGTCCATCCAGAATTGCGCCAATTCTCTTCATGAGTAGATGTTGAACATTCCCTACCACCTCCGCAAACTGCCACCTATTAATGTTCGAGTTAATCAAAATCCCACCATTGGGCAAATATTTATTCCCGAAGATTTGTAACCAGAGAGCGCCTGCACCAGAAAGAATTTTCCAAGCCCACTTCACCAATAGGCACCAATTCATGATATTTATATTGATCACCCAAAGGCTCCGACATCCTTGGGCGTGCAAATGGTGGGCCAGCTAACCACGTGATGCTTTTTCCTGCCCCTCTAATTGACCCAGAAGAAACGTGATCACACTTTGTCTAATTTCTCATGAACCCCATCTAACAATAGGTAAAAGCCCATTACGTACATAAGTATGTTCATGAGGCAGTCATTAATAAGCACATGTCTCCCTCCCGAGGCAACTTTGTCTACTCGTGTTCTCTTAGTATCCGTTTTTTGACTTGTATTATGATTCCCTATATTCAGGGTTGATGAGGAGACTAATGTTCTATATGTATGCTTCACCTTGGGTTAGGATTGTATGAATTCTCGTTTGGGGTTACAATATTTATGTTGCTGGTTTCAGAGTTTATAGCAATCCCGAAAAGAAAAAACTAATGCAGAGTAATGCATATTTAATGAAAAGGTTTTATTCTATCTCGTAGAAGTTCAAGAGACAATACATATCTTATCTTTAAAATGTGTATGTCTCTAATCTATTCTCTTTAAATTATTTATTTATACATAAAAAACTTACTTCCATCGGAACAGTCAGCAGGATTTTTAGCTGAAGTCTTGGACAAGATATTCCATTTTGTAATTGAGTTGCAAACCGATTCTTCAATGGTGACGACATGTAATGGACGAAAATACATCAGTGCAGGGTCGTGGTCAATGGTTAACCATTAATCACCATTCATTTGCTATCGAGTTGCCATTATGGGATTCCACATGTCTCATTCGTCCAACATTTTTAATGGATGTGACACTAAAATTCAAATGCCTTAGTGTAATTTAATTATAGTTTTCTATTGCACTTAAAATTTATTCTTAATATTACAACAAATATTTAATTCAAATCTTGTTTTTACTTAGAATTATAATTTTTCAATTAAAATATAGTTTAAATAATTTAACATCATTTGCAATAGAAGTTATATTATCTATCACCATTTTGATGCATTGTTTGTAAGTAGCTTTTTAATCAGTCAACTATCTCTACATGCAAGAAAAAGGAATAAAAATTCTGTACATCAAACATATTAATTTGTGGCACTAAAACAATTCATGTGTATATGCTTCCATGTATTGTGGTCATTATGGTATATTTATGTATCTTTGTAGAGAGTTCCAAGGCATGTTTTCCATTGAATATCTTGGCAGAGATTTATATAGTGTATGTTTGTCTATCTTAAGATGTAGTCGTCAATAGAAAATTCTAGGGCATATGCTTGTTGAACCTATGTAAATGAAAATACATTGTTTTAGAGTCTAAGAGGTGTCTCTCAGGATTTATTTTTGTATCTATAACGATGCTCGTTTATTAGTTTTTTGTTCAAATAAGTTTTCCATGCTTTTGTGTTTTAACAATGAACTGGCAATGCATGTGTTCCTTGTACTTGGTATGAACGTGGCATTTTGTGTTATAGGAACCCATGGGAATGAAAAGAAATACTTCAACAAGAATTTTGTGTGTCGGCGTGAGGACAGCGGGCGTTGGCGGACGAAGGAGCTGGCCTGGGCGGGGATGCGGCTTCCAGCTCGCGGCGGCGTTGGGGGGTGGGGTGCGTAGGTTCGTTGCCCCGGCGGCGAGGCGGCGACGGCGGTGACATGGGAGGTGGCAGCGTTGGGGGGAGGGTATGTGGGCACCGGAAATGGGCGGCGGCGGTGACGGTGCGGGCGCGGGCAAGAGTTTGCTGTCAATATGGGTTAGAGAAGAGAGGATGGCCAATGCGGCACCGAATGGTGGGCCAGAGAGGATATGTTGTTGCATTTAAATGCTTTAGCTAGAGAGTTATTTGTTTGTTGCATTTAAGTTTTGTATGAACTATATATATGTATGAACTTTATGTATGAACTTGTATTAATTTGGTCTTTTCGGTGTTGTGTAACGAAGATGAGCCGACAATGGATGTATGATGACCGATGCTCTCCCAAGTTCATTAATGGCATGCATACTTTTCTGCTTGCCGCTGAGGCAAACAAGCGGGCGGATGGTTTTATGCCTTGTCAATGTGCTGGCTGTAAGAATGGTCACAATTACACTACGTCAAGAACCATTCACGTCCAGCTATTTGAGTCCGGTTTCATGCCCCACTATAATGTTTGGACCAAGCACGGAGAAAGAGGGGTTATGATGGAAGACAATGAAGAAGAAGAGGACAACGATAGCTATCCTGGCCATGGGTTCCCTGAATACGATGATACAACAATGGGGGAAGAAGCTGAGCCGGCAATGCGGGAAGAAGCTGAAGAAGAGGCATCAGATGAGCCCTCTGATGATCTAGGTCGGGCCATTGCCGATGCAAAGAGAAACTGCGCAAGTGATTTGGAGAAGAAGTTGCAGCGCATGTTAGAGGATCACAAGAAATTGTTGTACCCGAATTGCGAAGCTGACAAAAAAAAGTTGGGCACCACACTGGAATTGCTGCAATGGAAGGCAGAGAATGGTGTATCTGACAAGGGATTTGGAAAGTTGCTGGTAATGATAAAGAATATGCTTCCAAAGGACAATGAATTGCCCGAGAGTACGTATTAAGTAAAGAAGGTTGTCTGCCCTCTAGGGATAGAGGTGCAGAAGATACATGCATGCCCTAATGACTGCATCCTCTACCGCGGTGAGTGCGAGGATTTGAACGCTTGCCCGGTATGCGGTGCATTACGTTATAAGATCAGTCGCGATGACCCTGCTGATGTCGAGGGCGAGCGCCCCAGGAAGAAGATTCCTGCCAAGGTGATGTGGTATGCTCCTATAATACCACGGTTCAAACGTTTGTTCCAAAACAAAGAGCAAGCGAAGGCGATGCGATGGCACGGAGAAGACCGTAAGAAAGACGGAAAGTTGAGAGTACCCGCTGACGGGTCGCAGTGGAGAAAAATCGAGAGAAAGTACAGGGAGGAGTTTGCAGGTGACCCAAGGAACGCATGGTTTGGTCTAAGCGCAGATGACATTAATCCTTTTGGGGAGCAGAGCAGCAACCATAGCACGTGGCATGTGACTCTATATTTGTATAACCTTCCTCCTTGGTTGTGCATGAAGCGGAAGTTTGTTATGATGCCAGTGCTCATCCAAGGCCCTAAGCAACCCGGCAACAACATTGATGTGTACCTAAGGCCATTAGTTGAAGAACTATTACAACTGTGGAATGGAAAAGGTGTACGTGCGTGGGATGAACACAAACATGAAGAATTTGACCTAAAGGCGTTGCTGTTCGTGACCATCAATGATTGGCCTGCTCTTAGTAACATTTCAGGACAGACAAACAAGGGATACCGCGGATGCACGCACTGTTTGGATGATAACGACAATATATATTTGGATAGTTGTAGGAAGAATGTGTACCTAGGACATTGTCGATTTCTTCCGAGCAGGTATCCCGTAAGAAAGAAAGGCAAGCATTTCAAAGGTGAGGCGGATCACCGGACGAAGCCTCACCACCGTACTGGTGCTAATGTACATGATATGGTCAAGGATTTGAAGGTAATCTTTGGAAAGGGTCCTGGCGGACAACCTGTTCCGAAGGACACTGACAGACGCGCACCCATGTGGAGAGAAATCTATATTTTGGGACCTGCCATATTGGAAAGACCTATAGGTCCGCTCCACAATCGACGTGATGCACATGACGAAGAATCTTTGCGTGGCCCTGCTTGGCTTCTTGGGAGTGTATGGGAAGACAAAATATACACCAGAGGCACGGGAGGACCAGCAATGTATGCACGGAAAAGACGGCATACATCAGGGTCAGGACAGCTACGCTCTTACCAAAAAAGAGAAGGAAATCTTCTTTGAATGCCTGCTCAGTATGAACGTACTGTCTGGCTTCTCGTCGAATATAAAGGGAATAATAAATATGGCAGAGAAAAAGTTCCAGAACCTAAAGTCTCATGACTGCCACGTGATTATGGCGCAACTGCTTCCGGTTGCATTGAGGGGGCTTCTACCGGAAAACGTTCGATTAGCCATTGTGAAGCTATGTGCATTCCTCAATGCAATCTCTCAGAAGGTAATCAATCCAGAAATCATACCAAGGTTACAGAATGATTTGGTGCAATGTCTTGTCAGTTTCGAGTTGGTGTTCCCACCATCCTTCTTCAACATCATGACGCACGTCCTAGTTCACCTTTGCGAAGATATTAACGTTTTGGGTCCTGTATTTCTACACAATATGTTCCCCTTTGAGAGGTTCATGGGAGTCTTGAAGAAATATGTTCATAACCATGCTAGGCCAGAAGGAAGCATCTCGAAGGGCCATGAAAATGAGGAGGTCATTGAGTTTTGTATTGACTTTATTCCTGACCTTAAGCCAATTGGTGTTCCTGAATCGCGGCATAAGGGCAGACTGGATGGAAAAGCACGCTAGGAGGGGACCAAATAATATGTATGGACGGGCATTCTCTCACTGAAGCACACTACACAGTTCTACAGAATTCCGCCTTGGTGGCTCCGTATATGGAGGAACACAAGAATTTTCTACACTCCAAACACCCGGAGCAGTCTGACGACTAGATTACACATGAACAAACGAGGATTTTCGCCGGTTGGTTGCAGAAATGTGCCATGCATGATGGAGATATTGAAGATGACCTGTACTCGCTGTCCCGGTTACCATTTTCTAATATAATGACTTTCAAAGGGTACGAGATAAATGAGAATACATTTTACACGATCGCCCAAGATAAGAAGAGCACCAACCAAAACAATGGTGTCCGCTTTGACGCAACAACCAACACGGGAAAGGAAACATATTATGGTTAGATAGAGGACATATGGGAACTTAACTATGGAGGTGGTTTGAAGGTCCCCTTGTTTTGGTGCAAATGGGTCAATATGACACGAGGCGGGGTAATGGAAGACCCGCAGTACGGAATGACAACAGTGGATCTCAACAATCTTGCGTATGCAGACGAACCATCCGTCCTAGCCAATGATGTGGTGTAGATTTTTTATGTGAAAGACATGTCTACCAGGCCGAGAAAAAGAAAAGATAAGGAAGCGAATGGATCATACGATGAGCCAAAGCGCCACATAGTTCTTTCAGGGAAAAAACATCGTGGGAGTGGATGACAAGACAGACATGTCAGAAGATTATGAAAAGTTTGATGAAATTGCTCCATTCACAGTGAATATTGACCCGAGCATCCAGTTAAATGATGAAGATTTTCCATGGCTATGGCGCAAAGGGACACACGCGAAGAAAAAGTTTCACACCCAAAGATTTGGGATGTGATCGGCTTCACTATCATCACTTTCTTCTGTGTTTCACACCCAGGAGGGAATCTCTGTAATAGTTAGGGTAGTTATATGTTTTGGCATTTGAAATGCGAAGAAATTTTATGTGCAAACAAATTATTTCATGCATTTACTGATTTTTTTCAGCTAAATGATCCTGAAATTGAAAAGCATTTCAAATGAACTCAGAAAACGTTGAAAGTTGGCATATGGTATCATAATTTCACCCACATAGCATGTGCAAAAAAGTAGTGAGGGTTACCGCAAAAATTGGATGCACTTCGTGTACAAAATGGACAATCTCTTTCGAAGTATGAGGGTTTCAGACGAAAACTCATCTGTTACAAAGGAATCACACTAATATTAAACATAAGAAAAAAGAATCACTAAAAAATCTATTTTCAAAGTTAAGTTATTCATAAACTAGTGATTCACACAAATTTCAAATAATTCAAAATTTAAACTATTCAAATTTGAAAACTACCGGCACTAACAGAAAGTTTGTAATTTTTTGTACCTAAAGCAAAAATATTCACAAAGAAACTCTAAATACAGCAAAAACAACTCAAAAATAAATAAACCAAAAATAAATAAAGCAAAAAAATAAGAAAATAAAAAAGCCCACCTACAAGGCCAGAGCGGCCTGCATACGACTAGAAACCCAACCTGTAGTTGGGCCAGGATGCAGGCCCGCAAGGGCCCAGTAGGCCCACAGGGCAACACAGAAAATTTAGGCCCAGTAGGCCTGCTTTGGAGAGGAGCTCGAGAGAGCTACCGCACTGGGGCTTATAAACCAGTGCGGACGCCCTCGGCTAGCGAGGTGGGACTAAACATGCCAAGATCAAGACTCTGCGCTAACACCCCCTTAGTAGTTGGGTGGTGGCTCCAACCGTACTAAAGGGGGGTCTTAGTACTGTTGGAGCCACCACCTTTACTAAAGGTTGGCGCTTCCCGCCGCTTGGCCTGGCCAAAACATACCTTTAGTACCGGTTGGTGGCTCCAACCGGTACTAAAGGGGTGTTCTATATAAGAAAGCACTTCAAAAAAAATTCAGTTTCTCATCTCTCCCTCTGCTTCTTTCTCCTCTACCCCGTTGCCGCCGCCCTCGTCGCCGCCCCCGTTGCCGTCCCCGTCGCCGTCCATCGTCGTCGCCGCCGTCGCCGCCTCGGCCGTCCCGTCCCGTCGTCCCGCTCGCGCGCCCTCCGTCGTCCCGTCGTCCCTTGCCCGGCCCGTCCCGTCGCCGCCGCCTGTCCCCATCCCGTCGTCACCGCTTTGTCTCCGTCCCGTCACACGCCCCACATGCCGTCACACGCCGGGTGAGCTCCTGCCCCGGCCGCCATGTCCACACACACACACACACACACACACACACACACAAACACACACATTATTTTTTTAGTTATAAATTTTAGTTATAGAATTTTTTCTGTTTTTTAGTTATAGAAATGTTAGAAATTTTTCTGTTTTTTAGTTATAGAAATATTAGAAATGTTATAGAAGTGTTAAATTTTTTTTCTGTATTTTAGTTATAGAAATATTTATATATAAAAAAGTTAGGAATTTTTCTGTTTTTTAGTTATAGAAATATTAGAAATGTTATAGAAATGTTAGTTATATATATAGAAATGTTAGATATTTTAGAAATTAGTTTTAGTTAGATGAATTAGATTAATGTCAAATTGTTAGAATTTGCATATAGAATTTTAGTTATCACAATCCAATCATTTAAAAAATGTTACTTTTTGCGGGCATATAGTATTTGTTCTTGACGATGCCCGGCCCGCATCCTCGCCGTCGACCCGTTCGCGACAATGTCAGGCTGACCCATGTCCGGGACTGGGCTCCGCCGGGCTGGCACTGGGAGGTGCTACCTGGAGGGGCGCGCCGCTTGGTGTGGAACCCGGACTCGGGTCCCGTCGTCGACCCTGATCTCCTTTGGTGGCGTTCGCGTGGGCCACATTCAGTGCAGAGGGAGTAGGCCCCGCCGGAGGTGGTGCATCGCCGTGTCAGGGAGGAGGACGAGCACATCCATCGCTACATGGCTGCTATGGACGTCAGGTTCCCCAATACTTGGCAGGTTCTTTGGGCAGATGACCGGAGATATGATCCTGTGATGGTTCCTTCTCTTTGGGTGTCCACCGCCCGCGCCCCAGGAACCGTGAGTGGCCTAGATTCTTCTGTAGTATTCGATCTTTATTAGGTACCTAGCCAGTGATGTATTCGATATATAATATTCGAGACGATGTATTCGAGATTATATATATTATTCGAGACGATGTATTCGAGATTATATATTAATCGAGACGATACACATTATGTACTATATGATTCAGTTTTTCCTTATTGATTGCATCCATGCATTGTAGTTTGAATACTAAATTGTTTATATTTCTTCTGTATTAGTTAAGTAAAAGCTATGGCGGACAATACCGGCAGAGAGAGAGAAGAGGAATTGTTCGAGATCATACGCAGCCCTTGCAGGCTAGATGATCTGAGTGAAGCAGATGACGGCTCCCAATATCTGAACAATACCGGGGAGGGTGATGATAAGATATTCGATCTCGACGACCGAGCTGATGAAGTCATGAACTATGATTATGATTATGATGATGCAGACAATGTTTATGATTTCACAAACAATGTTGATCTTGAAATAACAAAGACTACCGGCGAGGTATATTTATATAAGCAGGCATCTGGTGATCATCACATGTTTTTTTATTTGAAGATATATTAACAAATCGATCTTTCTTCTTTCAGCCCTCCGGTCGAGCAAATCTGCTTCTACAGACAGCAGGACAAAGCGAGGCCCGGGCAAAAAGTTGAAGGAGGGTGTAAAGTACAACATCGACTTCATCAAAGCTAATGGCGAACCCCTCACGCCTAAGAACATTGCAAACAAGTGGACTCGTCAGTGCGGAGTTCTTGTGAAGGACCAACTCCCGATATCCATTCAAGTATGGAAAGAGCCAAAACTAAACGTCCAGATGTTACTTGGGTCGACGACAGAGCAAAACAAAAGCTTTGGGAATCTCTGATGGAACATTTCACCCTACCAGATTATTTCACTGATGCAGATGTGCAGAAAGTCAAGGACGCTGCTCTTAAGAAGATGACAATTGCATTCAACACCCACAAGAAAACTGTATGGGCCAACTACCCGCTGCAGAAAGGAAGACTCCATAATTCAAGGGACCACTGGAGAAGCAAAGAGAACACTGGCCCGCTTTCGTGAAATTCAAGGAATCAGAGTTATCTAAGGAACGGTCGAGAAAAAACAAGGCCAATGCCGCAAAAAAGACGAAGTTCCATAGGCTGGGTCCAGGTGGCTACACGGTGACAATGCCTAAGTGGGATAAGTCTGAGCAAGAGATGGAGGATGCAGGGGTCACTCCGGTTACTAGGAGCTGGCCCCCCAGGTGCAGAACTTGGTTCTATGCGCATGGGGGGCGTTGGACCCGAAGACAGGCCTGGTTTCGAAGAAGGCAAGTCTAAAAGGAGCCGAACAAAAGTTACTTGACGCAATAGAAGATGCTCGAAAGGGGGTGTTCACGCCTAACAGAGAGAACGACAAGCTTACGCGCGCCCTGGGAAATCCTGAACACCCAGAAAGAACACGAGGCAAGGGTGTTATTCCCTGGTATGAGGGCTATTCGGAATGGAACGACAACTACAGGACCCGTGCAAGAAAGAAGATGGAGGAGGAGAAGAACAGGAAGCTGGAGGAGGAGCAGAGGAAGCAGGACGCAGAACGCCTTCAAGGCCTAGAAGCAAGGCACGCGGACTTGGCACTCAAATTCCAGCAGCAGCAGCAGCATATTGACTCACTTAGCCAGGAAAGAGGGTCTCAGCAGCGACATCAGCAAGCGGATGATCGTACAACATTGGATAGCACCGTCTCATCCATGCCGAGAAGCAGCGTTGGTTCCGCCCCGAGCGACACACTGCTGGATACATACCCTGTGGATGACATCATACAGAACACTAACTGTGAGCTACAATCCAAAATGAAGAACATATCCATGAAGGTGGAAGACGGCGTTGCTTTTACAATTACCCCCGAAGCAACCTTCCATTGCACCCCGATTCCAGTGGGCTATGCTCGTATCTTGGTTGATGAAGTGGTGGACCCATATTCGGGGCTACAACTTGACATTTCTGGAGGTGACGACGAGCGCACACTGGGAGAGGCCATACATCGTATCATCCTATGGAGAAAGGATTGCATCATCTTTCGAAGTCCACTGACACCGCGTCTGCCGACTCCTCCTCGAAGTCCGCCGCCGAGTCAGCAGACTCCCGCTCCTCCAAGTCCACGAACGCGTGAGCCGACTCCTCCTTGAAGTCCGCCACCTCCTCCAAGTCCACGAACACGTGAGCAGACTCCTGCTTCAAGTCCGGCACAGCGTCAGGCCACTCCTCCTGTTTCAAGTCCGATACTGTGTCAGGCCACACCTCCTGCTTCAAGTCCGCACAACGTCAGGCCACTCCTCATGCTCCAACTCAGCCACGTCAGCCGTCTCCACCGTCTCAGCAATCGCAGAAGAGACACGCAGCAGCTATGGTGCGTAGCGGTACGAGTCGAGGTACTACAGGAAGTACAGGCGGAGACAAGCGATATAAATATGGTCCAAGCCTCGCTTCTCTTCCTCAGAGGCCATACGACATGACCGAGGAGCAAAACACAGCCATAGTGCGGGCCCAAGTGGACGCCCATTTTGGACCGAAACCGGCACCGCCGCCAAGGGAGAAAGTGCCTGAGAAAGTTACGGACCACTTTATTCATATGGCAAGAAAACCAGCTCCCAAGCCTGTTGACTCAGACTATGAGCGCTAACTCAGGAAGCTACATCAAGCACGACTAAAGAAGGAAGCAAGCTCGAGCTCGAGCCAACATGCAGCTATCAAAAAATGCGGGAAAACCGTTCCCCAGCTGGGAGAACAGGCGGCGCAATCGATCCCCCCGCTTGTTTTGCCAACAACACATGAGAGTACGCGCGCCCAATATTATTTTGGGCAAACCGTTAACGTTCCCCAGCTGGGCGATGTGGTAATTACCGAGGAGCATATAATGCAGGCTGAAATGCTCAAGATCACTGTTGGATAACTCCTCGAAATCGAGCCCATGTCTCCGCTTAGAGAGGAGGAAATAAAACGGAAATATGTCTGGGGCCAACCTTTGGTCGAGCTAGACAAGGTCAAGAACCTCCCAACGAGAATGTATGAATTGCGTCAACGGTACATGAACATTACCAAGATTTTCAATCGAGAGTCCCTCATGGTGAATGTCAAGGAGGAGCATTACTTCCATGAGAAAGCTGTGTCCGTTGAGTATTCAGAACTATTTCAGTTATACAATCAAGACGCAAGACGCACTCGACAAATCTCTCGTCCGTTGCTATTGTCTGTAAGTGATTTCTTTCTATAATTTAAGTCTCAAGCTAGCTGTAGTGATCATTTTGATCAATCATTACATGTAATTATCCTTACTATATTCTTTTCTGTGATATTATATGCATGATGAAGATGTATGAAATGAAAAAAATCTGGACGCTATGGCATTGGGTTCATTGACCCAAATGCCATTAATGAGTACACATAGAATATTCCAAGTTGTCAAGCAAGTTTAGAGGAAAGCATGCTAGAGTTCTTCAAGCGCCTCAATACCAATGAAGACATATTACTTCCTTACAACTTCCTGTGAGTCACACTGTCTTGTACTACAAATTCTGTTTTTGCTTACTAGCTAGTTAGATGTTAATAATTAAGTGTATAAGGTTTACGGTAGTTGATTAGTGTTATGCACATGTCCACTTAATTAAGACATGCAAACGTGTGCGCATGCAGTTTCTACTGGATCTTGTTAGACATTAAAGTTGACGAAGGAAAAGTTGAAGTACTGGACTCACTACTTAAAAAAGAAAATGATTACACCATCTTAAAGGCGATAGTCAACAGGTAATTTCAATCATTATTAACTATATCTCGGCCTATTTAGTTCGTCATTTCCTGATATGAAGTATTTAATAACCTCTTTATTAATTTTCTTTGTCGGCGGACAGGGCTTGGGCAAAGTTCATCAAGGTGACTCCAGGCAAATGGGCAAAAAATCTGTTTTGGTATCTACCAAAGGTAAGTAATTAATTAAGTAGTACTAGCTAGCTAGCTAGCTACCATCTCTTTAATTCTTGTTTCAATAACATTAATTAATTATCATGCTTGATTAATCATTATCTAATTCAATTCCAATCTCGTAAAGGCCCTGAAGCAGGCGTCGGGGAATGAACTGTGTGCATACTATGTTTGCGAGAACATTCGCATGATGGCGTCCGAAAGGAGCAGATCTCAAAGACCGGAATGGGTACGTTTGTCAGAACACTATTCACAATTTTTTACACCATTATCGATATCTAGTCACACAACTAATACACATGCATATTGATCTCCTTCTTAACAGTTCAGAGAGATGCGGGAGCAGCTCCTACCAACGGAGCGCATACTAGCACTTCAAGAGGAAATAACGGGATTTTTCCTCGACCAGGTCATAGATCCCAAAAGAGAATACTATTACCCGCTACCGCCCCATGAACCACTTGTCATCGTGCTCCGAAGACACCAAAGCAACATGTAAGAGAAATTGTATATATATACATATGTATGTGTGAATAATTAATGGTGTTGGTTGTAAGACATTCAATGATATATATTTATATATATATGCGGTTCTACGAGAAAATCTATTTATATATATGCATAACGTGTACAATATGTAGTATCGTAAAATATCAGAAAATAAAAAAGAATTAAATGAAAAACACAAAATTAATGAAAAATAAAAAATAAAACCAAAACCACCCAAACATTTAGTACCGGTTGGTGTTATCAACCGGTACTAATGGTCTACCAGCACCCGGGCCTGGCTCATGCCACGTGGTGGCACTTTAGCGTCGATTCGTGCCGAACCGGTAGTAGGGGGAAGGGCTTTAGTCTCCACTCTTTAGTACCGGTTGTAGAACCGGCACCAAAAGCCCTTACGAACCGGCGCTAAAGCGGTTCTGCACTAGTGCTATTTCAGCGTGGGTTCGTTCCCATGTACTAGTATTTATGTGTGTGTGTCATGTACGGTTTGGCTGTGTCCACCCTTTTTTGGTATTTGTATTATCTGTATACATTGTGACTTTGTGAGTAATCAATAAAAAAAGGACTTCCATCTGAAATAAGAGAGGCGTGGTTGCCTTTCAAATCCTGGACCCGGATGTGCGGAGTTCCTGGCTGCCGGAAATGGACTTACAAAGACGACTGGTGGCTGCTCCATTGCGAGGCGCGAGCAAAGGAGATATGTGGAATTTTTTTTATTTTTTTCCAGGATAGAAGATATGTGAAATTACCGACGTATTTGCAGGTGCAGCGCTGTACTGCCTGTAAACTAGAAATGCTTCCAAGCCACATTTACTGATATGGTATGCATCGATCAGAAACCGAGCAGAGTCGCCTCACCTACGAAAGTACCATTCTACACCCAGGAGCAAGTCGCCTCACCTACGAAAGTACCATTCTACACCCAGGAGCAAATGCTCCTGGCGTGAACAGTAAAATCAAAAAAATAGAGAAAAAATTTAAAAAATTCTGAAATTTTTTTGTGACATACTTTCACAAGTGTTTCTTGTACATGAAAAATTTCATCACGAAATCACATTCGTGGAAGTCGTGCCGAAAAAAACAAAATCAGAGCTCCAAAATGCTTTTGTAAGTAACATTTTTAGAGCATCGATTTTGTTTTTTTTACCACACCTTCCACCAATGTGATTTCGCGATGAAATGTTAAGTGCACAACAAACATTTGTATAAGTATGCCACAAAAAAATTCAGAAATTTTTGACATGTTTTTGAATTTTTTTTACTGTTCACACCAGGAGCATTTGCTCCTGGGTGTAGAAACTCCACGTCCCCTCACCTACCTCTACCTGGCTTCCTCTACAACTCCTGAGTCGTCGCGATTGGGCGGACAAGGGCGCGTCGTCGTGGGAGCAGAAAAGAGAGGCAGGCACGTGGTGTTCGAACTACATATTTCTGAAACAAAAATTTCAAACCATAACTTATGACTGAGTGCTTCTATTTGGCGACGGCGAGAGCTATTCAGCACCTGGACGGCATCGGTAGACCACAGAAGACTATTCAGGGATTTCAAAAAGATGTACGTAACATTTTTGAAAAATATTGTGCAATGTAGAAAAAAACTCTTCATGTAATTTGAAAAAAACTAAATTTCATAAAATTCGGGAAAAAATGTGTTGCATTAAAAAACTGTTCACACAGTTCAAAAATATAACTTTTTCACATTTTCCAAAAATGTTTATATAATATGAAAAATGTTTCGTATCATATAAAAATAATTTATGACATTAAAAAACTATTCAGGGATTTAAAACAATGTTCCTCACATTTCAATAAATGTTATACAATGTAAAAATAATAATTCATGTATTTCAAAACAATAGTTTCATACTATTTAGCAAAATGTAAGTTACATTAAAAAGCCGTTCACGCTGCTCAAAAATATGATTTTGACATTTTCGAAAATATTTATATAATATAACAAATGTTTACATAGATTTAAAAATGTTTCATATCATTATAAACAATTGTATGATATTTAAAACCTATCAGGGATTTCGAAATAATGCTCCTGACATTTTTGAAAAATGTTATACAATGTAAAAAATGCTTCGTCTATTTCAAAACAAAAGTTTCATACTAGTTAGCAAAATTTATGTTACATTAAAAACTGTTCACACTGTTCAAAAATATGATTTTGTCATTTTTTCAAAAATATAAAATGTTGATGTAGTTTTAAAATGTTTAAGATCGTTCCAAAAAGGTTTCAATGTGTACTTAAAAATGTTTATAACGCTTTAAAGAAATGTTCAAAAATATGAATTGAGAAAAATGGTAATCATGTATTTCAAAATGTTAGACATGTATAAAAATGTATTTGATGCATTCGAAAAACTCATAATCTGTATGCGAAAAGTGGATCTCAAAACATTTACTAGAGAAAACGTTAATCAAGTATCTAAAAAATGTTAAATGTCTATAAAAATGTTCTTGATATATACGAAAAATTTACAAGAAGTGAAAACTAGACATGAGTGTGGACGAAAAAACTAGACATGAGTTCACAAGAAGTGAAAACAAAAGAAAGAAACAAAAAACCTGAACAAAAAATATTAAGAAAAATAAAAAGGAAACAGGACAAACCGAGGAGAACCAGGGAAAATCTGAAGATAATCGTTGCAAAACTGTGCGAAACCGGAAAAGAAAACTGCAGGAAAAAAAGTCGTGTGGCAGTTACATTACTGTGCGGGGCCAGTAGGGCCTCCGCGCCAGAGAGTGAGACCTACTTACGTCTTGCAACAGCCTAAAAGTAACTTACATCTTGCAACGGGTGAGTAATAGCTCCTGCTTGAACCGAAAAGCCGTGAAAGAAGATGCGTTGTGTTGGTCGGCTTTGGAATTGCTGTCCGGGCTGTAGCTTTTCTTGCTCTTGTCATGTTCAAAACTGTTCACATAGTTAAAAAATATGAGTTTCTCCAAAAAAAAAAATGGTTCAAAAATATGATTTTCATATTTTTCAGAAATGTTTATACAATATTAAAAATGCTCACATAGATTACAAAAATGTTTCATATCATCGAAAGAAATATATCTGACATTTAAAAACTATTCAGTGATTTCAAAAAAAATATACGTGACATTTTTTTAATATGTTAAACAATGTAAAAAAATTGTATAATTAAAAAAAATCATACTATTCAGGAAAATTATGTTACATAAAAAAACTGTTCACACAGTTCAAAAATATGATTTTACATTTTCCAAAAATGTTTATACAATATAAAAAATGTTCATGCAGTTTAAAAAGAACGCGTGGCAGCTACTGTACTGGGCCTGACCTGTAGCGCCGCTGGTTGCACCCTTGCGGACAAAATGGTGTAGGTTGTGAGGTTTCTGCAAAATAGTATTAGTGGTTCAAACTTCTCTTTAGTGTAAAAAAAATAGGACCACATGTTTACTATAGAAATGTCAAGGAGCTTCTGCAAAATAGCATGATGGATCAAGAATGCATATTTATTAATATGTAAATACTCTCTCTGTACCGGAATACCTGTCGTTGGGGAAAACCAGTATAAGTTCCCCCACCGACAAGTATTATGGTACAGAGGGAGAAGATGTCTAACCCATCTCTTCTTTTCTTTTTTCTTTTTTTGAGAAGGAAGACGCCCACATATGGAACATCTCTTCCCCCCCTTTTTTCTGCGAAAAACACATCTGGATTCTGGAACATCTTAACGTGCGTTTTGACTGAATGTCGACAGAAGGAGGCTTTTTCTGAAGGGAAACGTTTTATGCCGGCAGACCGGCCAAGCTTTTGCGCCGGTCACACGAGAAACGTGCGATGAAGTGTAATCCTATGATGCAGCCCGCACCGCTCTTCTTAAAAAATATCTCAGCTAACCTTATCCTTTCACGTCTGTTCCCCACCGCTTATCCTCTCGCGTCTGTTCCCATCGCCCATTCTCTCTCTCTCTCTGCTTTGTTGCTTTCATCGGAGTTCCTCCTCCCTACCCAGCCTAGCCCTGCCGTTGACCTGCTACTTCGATCCGGTGGTGACAGTGGCGCTGCCGCACTGCTGCTTGTCTCATTGCTGATGGTCGCCGATGCCGGCTAGGTCCTGTCCGGAGAGAGTGGATCCACGGTGCTGCGCGCGGTGGAGACGGCGCCGCCGCATGTCGCCGGAAATCACGAGCTGCGGGGAGCTCCGAGATCTCCTGCCCAGGGGGTGGATTCAGCGCCCCGCGGGGTGGTGGTGTTGTGACCAGCGCTTGACGGTGCTAGAACCATTGACGTCAGGTTTTTTTGCTGGAACCAGGTTTTTCTTTGCTGGATCCACCCATTTTTATTGCTACAATCTCTGTTTTTTTTTTTGCTACCATCCTGTTCGATTTTTTATGAATATTTTTGTTTTTTGCTGCAACCTCTTTTGATTTTTGCTGCAACCACTTCTTTTCTTTGCTGGAACCTTCTTTTGATTTTGCTGCAATTGACAAGATGGTGGCACCGTCACCGCAATGATTTTTTGATGCATCAGATTTTTGCTGGAACCTCTTTTGGTATTTGCTGGAACTAGCATTTGAATTTGCTACATAGGCTATGATGATGTTGGGACGGTGACGGACACCGGCTACCATGGGTCTTTGCTGCATTGGTCTTTTTGCTGGAACCAACAATCATTTTTGCTCCAACCAAGCAACGAAATGATGGAACCGGCGAGATTATTTTTAGTTTTTGCTGGAACCTTCATTTTTTTTTCTTGTTAGAACAGTTTTTGGTTTTTCTGCTGGAAACGGTGTTCTTTTTGCTACATCAGGCTGATTGTTTTGCTCCAACAGATTACTGCAGTTTTTGTTTTGCTTTTGTTTCTGATTTTATTTTTGCTACAATCGGCATAGGGAAAGCTTCAACCGTGAAAAAAAGCACCAACCAGAGAGACTGGGGAAAAGCTTGGATCCGGTGAGGACCGGTGCTGCGAGGACGGCGAGCCGGCAGGGCTTCGAAGTCAATGGCAGGGGCAGCCATGGTGGGCTGCGTGAGTGAGGCGAGATCTGCTACAGATTCTCTTTTTTGTTTTGTTTTCACATGATGTATTAGAGAAGAAAGGAGAAAGGGGACCAGATCTTACGGTACAGAGGATTGCTATCGAACGGGTACGCGCTGACCGGCCCAAATTTGGGCCGGCGCGCCGGCGCCTGTCAGCGCCCTTTTCTGAACCGGTGAGTGTGAAAGCTACAGCTACAGACAGGTCTCGGGAACTCTTTTCATACAGTCGTGCTGGACGGGACCCCCGAAGACCAAGACTAGAAATACTTACTAAGTTGGACGACTCGCATAGAGCACTAGTTACGAATTCACAGTAGTGTATGTTCTTCTCCTGTCCGGTGTCTATTCAAAGTGTCTAATCTCGACCAGATCCCACTACCAACGATGATGCAAAGATTGCATGACTGGTACTTGGAAATCTGCCGCAACGTCGGGACCGACATTATCTTGCTGGGAATTAAATATGAGCACGACTTCATTGGAGTCGACCTGATGTACGTTGAATTTGTGGAATTACTTCAGTTATTCGATCAACACGCCATCGACAAAACTCTCGTGACTTGCTACTGTCTGTAAGTATTACTTTTGTAATCAAGTCTCTAGCTCAACTCGTTCATTACCTGTATATATAATTATCCTCACTATATTATGCAGATTGAAGTTCGTCGAATGCAAAAGAGGTCGAAAAATCTTTGACATTGGGTTCATCAGCCCAGATATAGTAAATGAATTTACGGTACGAAACAGAGCCAAGGATACCGAGGATAACTTGGTAAAAGCGTTCCTTCGACATCAAAACAAAAGGGAAAAACTCTTTCCTTACAACTTCAAGTGAGTTTTACTGTCTTGTGCATATTTTGTTTCGCTTACTCGAGGTTAAGTACTGTAATTGATGAGTGATACGTCCATTTTGCATCATGCTTTTATATCGGTATTTATTGCATTATGGGCTGTTATTACACGTTATGTAACAATACTTATGCCTATTCTCTCTTATTTTAAAAGGTTTACATGAAGAGGGGGAATGCCGGCAACTGGAATTCTGGGCTAGAAAAGGAGCAAATATTAGACCTATTCTGCATAAATCAAAAAGTCCTGAAACTCCATGGAAGTTATTTTTGGAATTAATAAAAAATACTGGACGAAGAAAGTACCAGAGGGGGCCCACACCCTGTCCACGAGGGTGGGGGGTGCGCCCCCCTACCTCGTGGCCCCCCTGGCAGTCCTCCGATGGCCATCTTCTGCTATATGAAGTCTTTTACCCTGGAAAAAATCATAAGCAAGCTTTCGGGAAGAAACACCGCCGCCACGAGACGGAACCTTGGAGGAACCAATCTAGGGCTCCGGCGGAGCTGTTCTGCCGGGGAAACTTCCCTCCGGGAGGGGGAAATCGTCACCATCATCATCACCATCGATCCTCTCATCGGGAGGGGGTCAATCTCCATCAACATCTTCACCAGCACCATCTCCTCTCAAACCCTACTTCATCTCTTGTATCCAATCTTTGTCCCAAAACCTCATATTGGTACCTGTGGGTCACTAGTAGTGTTGATTACTCCTTGTAGTTGATGCTACTTGGTTTATTCGGTGGAAGATCATATGTTCAGATCCTATATGCATATTAATACCCCTCTGATTATGAACATGAATATGATTTGTGAGTAGTTACGTTTGTTCCTGAGGACATGGGAGAAGTCTTGCTATAAGTAGTCATGTGAATTTGGTATTCGTTCGATATTTGATGAGATGTATGTTGTCTCTCCTCTGGTGGTGTTATGTGAACGTCGACTACATGACACTTCGCCATTATTTGGGCCTAGAGGAAGGAATTGGGAAGTAATAAGTAGATGATGGGTTGCTAGAGTGACAAAATCTTAAACCCTAGTTTATGCGTTGCTTCGTAAGAGGCTGATTTGGATCCATATGTTTCATGCTATGGTTAGGTTTACCTTAATACTTCTTTTGTAGTTGCGGATGCTTGCAATAGGGGTTAATCATAAGTGGGATGCTTGTCCAAGAAAGGACAATACCCAAGCACCGGTCCACCCACATATCAAATTATCAAATTAATGAACGCGAATCATATGAGCATGACGAAAACTAGCTTGACGATAATTCCCATGTGTCCTTGGGAGCGCTTTTCTCCATATAAGAATTTGTCCAGGCTTGTCATTTGCTACAAAAAGGATTGGGCCACCTTGCTACACCTTATTTACTTTTGTTACTTGTTACCCGATACGAATTACCTTATCACAAAACTATCTGTTACCGATAATTTCAGTGCTTGCAGAGAATACCTTACTAAAAACCGCTTGTCATTTCCTTCTGCTCCTCGTTGGGTTCGACACTCTTACTTATCGAAAGGACTACGATAGATCCCCTACACTTGTGGGTTATCAAGACTCTTTTCTGGCGCCGTTGCCGGGGAGTGAAGCGCCTTTGGTAAGTGGAACTTGGTAAGGAAAAAATTATATAGTGTGCTGAAATTTACTGTCACTTGTTACTATGGAACATAATGCTTTGAGGGGCTTGTTCGGGGTATCTTCACCCCAACCAGTAGAGCAAAGAGTTGCTCCTCAACCTACTGAACCTACTGAAAATGTTTACTTTGAAATCCCTTCGGGTATGATAGAGAAACTGCTAGCTAATCCTTTTACAGGAGATGGAGCATCGCATCCCGATTTGCACCTAATCTATGTGGATGAAGTTTGTGGATTATTTAAGCTTGCAGGTATGCCCGAGGATGTTATCAAGAAGAAGATCTTCCCTTTATCTTTGAAGGGAGAGGCATTGACATGGTTTAGGCTATGTGATGATATGGGATCATGGAACTACAACCGATTGAAATTGGAATTTCATCAGAAGTTTTATCCTATGCATCTTGTTCATCGTGATCGTAATTATATATATAATTTTTGGCCTCGCAAAGGAGAAAGCATCGCTCAAGCTTGGGGGAGACTTAAGTCAATGTTATATTCATGCCCCAATCATGAGCTCTCAAGAGAAATGATTATTCAAAAAATTTGTGGTCATCTTTCTCTCAACAATCAATCCATGCTCGATACTTCTTGTACTGGTTCTTTTATGATGAAGACTATTAAATTCAGATGATATTTATTGGAAAGAATTAAACGCAACTCTGAAGATTGGGGTCTCGACGAAGGTAAGGAGTCAGGTATGACACCTAAGTTTGATTGTGTTAAATCTTTTATGGATACCGATGTTTTTAGTGAATTTAGCACTAAATATGGACTTGACTCTGAGATAGTAGCTTCTTTTTGTGAATCATTTGCTACTCATGTTGACCTCTCTAAGGTGGTTCAAATATAATCCTCCCACTGAAGTAAAAGTAGTTGCACCTATTAAAGTTGAAGAAAAGACTATCTTTTTTTCTCGAATATGCAAGATTGCGTATCATTCCATTGATAGGGTGGGAAAAGAGTACAAGGTTAGCATCATACACATGAGATGGCGGTGTCCGGTCGCATTGTAGAGCAAAGAGAGGGGGGAAGGGAGGATGCTCAGCCTCCAGGTATACAAGTTATGTTGCGTTACAGGAATGATCTTGTCGAGCCCTTTGGCGCCGGCTCTTGCCCATAATTTTGCTTCTTGCTTGATGTCTTCAAGAAGGTTCCCAAGGGAGGGTGTAGCACTGTCGAAGAGGATGGCGTTGCGGTGCTTCCATATGGTTCATGAAGTGAGAATGGTAAGGGAGGTGAGACCCTTGCGAAGGCTTGACGGCACGCTAGCTTTAGACGCAGTCCACCATTGGAAGAAGCTGGTGTTTCCATCCGATGGCTGGGTGGGCATATAGCACCAAGCCATGACGGCATGCCATATGGTGCACGAGAAAGCGCAGCCTACAAGGAGGTGGTGCAGGGTTTCATCCTCCTGATCACATAGCCTGCATATGGGGTCGTGTGGCAAGTTGTGCCGTGCGCGCCGGTCGGCGGTCCAACAGCAGTTGAGGGAGGCGAGCCAGAGGAAGACCTTTGCGTTGGAGGGGCCCAAGTTTTCCAGATGAGCTGCCAAAGGGCACGCTGGTAGCCCCAAGGAACAGCGCATGGTATGCGGACTTTGCGGAGTAGCTGCCGTCGATAGTCCACCTCCAGGACAACTTGTCCGACTCATCAGAAAGCACGATTCCTTGGAGCATAGACCACAACTGGATATATTCGATGACAGCAGCAGGGTTTAAGTTGTCGTGGATGTTGGCGATCCAACCACGGTCGGTGAGGGCTTCGCTCATGAGCCGGCGCCCTCTTCTTCGCCTCGGGACACAGGAGGATAAGGTGGGCGCGATTTCAGATATGAACTTGCCATGTAGCCAGTGGTCTTGCCAAAACTTGCAGGTGTTTTCGTCGCCTAAGGACCAGGTTGTTGAGGCGCGAAAGAGCTGGGAGGCCTCGGGATCGTGAGGCAGGTGGAGATGCTTCCAAGCACGCGAGGGGTCGGTATGCTGTAGCCAGAGCCAGCGCGTGCGCAGGGCGATGCCGGTGCGGTGTAGGTCGCGGATGTCCATACCACCAAGTGCCAGGGGGCGACAAACCTTTTGCCAAGACACAATGCAGGAGCTGGTATGAGCATCTTTGTTGCCGTGCCAAAGGAAGTCGCGGATGAGCCGGTTGATCTTCTTGAGGATGGACGGGTTGGTAGCCAATGCAAGCAAGATGTGGACCGACATGGCCGAGAGTACGTGGAGAGCAAGAGCAAGCTGCTGACCACGGAACAGCAAGGAGGCCTTCCAAGTGGCCAGCTTCTTGGAGAGCTTGTCGACAAGTGGTAGTAGCGCGAAGGCTGGCACTCTTCGGGTTGAGAGGGGTAGCCCAAGATACTTGATCGAAAAATTCGCGATCGGGCAGGAGATGGAAGCTCCTATGATAGCGAGCTGGTCGTCGTAGCATCTAATGGGTGATGCCGAGCACTTGAGGAAGTTGGTACGGAGACCGGAGGCGCTGCCAAAAACCCCAAGGAGCAGCTTCACGGTGTTGAGCTCGTGGGCATCGAGGTGGCAGAAGATGACCACGTCATCGGCAAACATGGAGATGCTCGAGGCAGTGTGGCGGGAGGTGAGCCGCTGTAAAACTCCCTGCTGAGTGGCGAATTCAAGGAGCGAGTTGAGCTTGTCAATCACCAGGGTGAAAAGCATGGGAGAGACCGGGTTGCCTTAGCGTAGTCCTTGGGCATGGGCGATTGGCGGTCCCGGGATACCATTGATGAGCGTGGAGGCGGTAGAGAGGAGGATGGAGATCCATTCGCACCAACGTCGGCCGAAGCCAAGGTGGCGGAGAGTCTCGAGGAGGAATGGCCATGCCACGATGTCGAAGGCTGTCGGTGTCAAAACCGGCGGATCTCGGGTAGGGGGTCCCGAACTGTGCGTCCAGGCGGATGGTAACAGGAGACAAGGGACACGATGTTTTTACCCAGGTTCGGGCCCTCTCGATGGAGGTAATACCCTACTCCTGCTTGATTAATATTGATGATATGGGTAGTACAAGAGTAGATCTACCACGAGATCAGAGAGGCTAAACCCTAGAAGCTAGCCTATGGTATGATTGTTGTTAGATCCACGGACTAAAACCCTCTGGTTTATATAGACACCGGATAGGGTTAGGGTTACCGAGTCGGTTACAATGGTAGGAGATCTACATATCCGTATCGCCAAGCTTGCCTTCCACGCCAAGGAAAGTCCCATCCGGACACGGGACGAAGTCTTCAATCTTGTATCTTCATAGTCTAGGAGTCCGGCCAATGATGATAGTTCGGCTATCCAGACACCCCCTAATCCAGGACTCCCTCAGTAGCCTCCGAACCAGGCTTCAATGGCGATGAGTCCGGCGCGTTGATTGTCTTCGGCATTGCGAGGCGGGTTCTTCTCCAAATTCCATACACTTGTCGAATAGTGTCCGGCTTCTGATAAATGCTGCGCTCCATGGCTTCTACGCCCAATAATGGCCATCTTCCACGTGTTTGAATGAATGCGAAAAGCCAGGGTATTTTACACTTACCCCCTAGCTGCGCAAATGAGCCGCCTATAAAGGGGCGAGGATCTAGATCTGAGTCACGCCATCCCCATCATGAGCTTTCATCGGAGCGCCTCTGACAAAAACCCATTCCATCATGGACAGTCGACGCGGCTCCTCCTCTCGCGCTCCCAGCCCTCAGCCTGGAAATTGGGAGAGATGCTTAGTTCCGCATAGCGAGCTAGTTATACTCCAAACCAAGGGATTTCTTCCCCCGGCCTTCATGGTTCCGGTTCGAGCCGGACTTGCCACCTACAAGGGAGGAAAGCAAGCGGAGAGTGTCCCCGATCCCTCTAAAGGAGAGCGGGTATGCTTTGTCTCTTATCTAGTAAGAGGACTCGGATTTTCAATTCATCCGTTTCTCCGGGGGCTCTTGGAATTCTACGGCCTCCAGTTGCGCCACCTTACGCCTGCCTCCATTCTGCACATCGCGGGCTCCGTGGCCCTTTGCGAACTGTTCTTGGGCATCGAGGCTCATTTTGCGTTGTGGAAGAGATTATTCTGCCTAGTACCCCGTTCTCATGAGGGGTCAATATATCAAGTGGGTGGAGCCGAACTATGGCGCATCGCCGGGACCGTATATCTATCCGGAACCCCGAAGAAGGCGTCCGAAGACTGGCCTTCGGAATGGTTTTACATGGAGGACGTCCCGCTGCCGGATCCTGTTCGGATCGGCCTTCCGGAGTTTAGCAACGCTCCTCTGAAGAAGCGCCTAAGCTGGCGCCCACGGAGCCCCCAGAGGGAAAATGACCGGGACATCCTTTACTTGATGAGCCGAATAAGATTACTGGCTCATGCCGGATTGACCATGATTGGAGTCATGGCAATCTGCATTATGAGGGGACTGCAGCCGCTCCAATATAGGGGCCACCCCATGTGGGACTTCAACGGGGAGGATGATGCCACCCGCCATGGCCGCAAAGGGCCGGGATCGGTCACCGAACTGGTGAAGACCTTGTCCGCCATGTACAAAGGGGAAGAGGAGGATTTTCTCTGCGTCAGTCCACTGAGCGGGTTTTCTTTGAATAATCCTCGAAGTTGGGTAAGCAAATATCTTTGTAGCCTGTCCGATCCATGTTCCCGTGGTTAAATATCTCATTTCATGGTTTCTACGCAGGAACTGGGCCAGGCCGTGGAGAAGATACACAGCCCGCCCCCACAACCCGAGGATCTAGAACGGTCCCTTGATCCGGCCTCCGAAGAGGACCCGGATATAAAGGTGGAGCTGATCGATGGGGTGTTCCACCAACTTAGCATCGACAATGCTTTGGTTGCTATTACGGCCGATTACCCCAGAATACTTCCAGCCTCGCAGGTAACTGAGACCGAGGTCCCAATACTCTGATAATGACCCATCCGTGCTTATTTTCTTGATCACCGTATACCAATGGTGTTTCGCAGGGGGTGCCTTCGAGGCAGGAGGCCGAGCCCGCGGTGGCTAGCCAACAAGGGGCAGTACGGCCCCGCAGGCTAAAAAGAAGTGTGGTCCGGATCGAAACTCCGCCGCAATGGTATGGCGCGTTACCATATTCCCAGGATTGATTCCTGGACGGCGTACTAACGCTGGTGCTCTTTTCAGGAAAAAGAGCGCTCGCCGGACTAAGTCCGGAGAGATTGCCAATCGAACCTCCGCCAGCCAGGCTCCAGAGCCGGGTCCAGAAGCGGAGGCGAGCACGAGGCGTGCGTCGGATGCTCCTCTGACAGAGGATGCCGACAGATTGTCCGCCACCAACTCCGAGGTGGAGAGCGCCATGAATCACAGGCACCGCCGGACAGTTCTTCGTGACGCATGTTTCTCCCAAGAGGCCTTGAATGCCTTCAATTCGGGAGATGCGCACCTCCGTGCCGCTCAAGATGGTCTAGCCAGAGCCACGGAGCAGTATGTAAAGGACATACAGGTGAGGAAATTTGACAGTTATATATGCCAGTAGCCCCCGAGACTTAAAATAGTTAGAATAACTGATTTAAGGATCATTAGTTATGGAGGATCTTACAAAAAAGAATACCCGACTGTCCCAGCAGCTTGAAGAATGCAAGGTCCAACTTGAGGCCGCACTAGCCGCTACAGGGGAGCCACAGAGACCCCCTCTGGTAATATATACCTCAAAAGATAAATAGTTTATGAAGTGCGGCGTGTGTATAAATCTGACAATAATATTGCAGATGGCGCCGGACTAGATCCGGACAAGCAACAGCTCTTGCGCCGGTTGAAGGCCGGCGAGAGCGTGCTTACGAGGGTGCGGTAGGAGAAAAATAGCCTCCAAGATGCCAACACCCAACTGGGTGAGGAACTAATGGATGTTCGTGCCCAGTTGTCTGACTCCGTAAAGGAGAATCGACGGCTTCGTCGCAGCATTTTCAGTAAGTGCTTGAACAACTTTGAAAGAGTTCGGCAAGGAAGGCGACTAACATAAACATGTATGTAGGTTTGCTCACAGGTCGTCCTGAGGAGGAGATGCCCAGTTCTTCGGGTGACCTTCTTCCCGAACTGCGTCAGCTGCACGAACGAGTTCGGCAGGTGACGAAAGGCGTCGCCCAGGCCTTGTGGCCATCTATCTCCCTGCCCGAAGGCATTGGGAAGCTGGCAGGGCGGCTTCAAGGAGCACGGCGGCTCTTCCGACTATGGAAGATATCGGCCTGCCGTCAAGGCGTCAGGGAGGCCTGGGCCATGGTAAAGACGCGGTACATGAAGGCTGACCCAAACCACATGGCCGAGGTCGGACCTGTGGGGCCTGATGGGAAGGAGATCCCTGTAAGCTTAGTGTACGGCCAAGTAGAATTGGCCGCCAAGTATTCCCAGCAAGATTGTAAATTAGATAGCCTATTAGATGACCTTGAGGAGGAATACAATTAGTCGAGTTGACTATGTAATTGAATATGACATGAAAAATGTCTTCTAGCCCGATTGTAGGTCGTTTGTCATAGCGGACCTTTTCGCTTCGTCCTCGGGACCCAATAGTCCGGAGTGTGTCCGAATACCCTCGCGGTTATGTAAGAACCGGGGCATGCATGGAGATAAGGCGTAGGGGTCACTATTGCTGTATCAGACAAGTGCCCAACTAGTTATGTTATATTACATGGATAGTAAGAAACATCTTCCAGGAAGAATAGTTCCGTTAAGGGTTCCTTTCTCAGGAGGCATGCCCTAAAGTGCATGTCAAACTGCTAAAAAGCAGAAAATCATCTGGGGGCAGATGGATAAATAGTTAAAATCATCTTTCAGTTCACCGACCGAATATTCCCTTAAGAACGCTAGCTTTCGGCTTCACCCACCGAGGTACACATCCGGCTGACCAGCAAGAACAATCGCAGAGGTGCTCCCTTTACCACCTAGCCGAACAATCGGGAACGTAGGGGTAAGCACAGGAGCCAGGCAACCCAGCTTGGCCAAAACTTAAGTCATATCGATGCATATAATGGTGAGTAAAAGGTACATGCGGAAGTTTGACACATGTGTTGGCATAAATCCCGTATAAATAAGCTTCTGTTAAAGAAGCCCCCAGGTATAATGAGCGCGGACAGCGCGTCAAGTATGTGCGAACAAAGCGCAAACGAGCCTCTAAAGGCTTCAAGAAGAAGGAGGAGGAAGGAGAGAAATAAAAGACATCAAAAATAGAAAATGTGGACGGAGGAAAGAGACGAACTTGGAGTCCGGCGCTTAGGCGTAGAATCTTCGTAGACGGGCTGCGTTCCATGGGTTCGGCTCGAGTAGGTTATCCGATACGTTTCACAGACGGTATGCTCCGCCGGTCAGGACCTGGTCGATCATGAAGGGACCTTCCCATTTGGGCTTGAGTTTGTCCTTTTTCTTGTCCGGCAGGCGTAGAACTAGTTCGCCAATGTTGTAAGCTTTGGCCCGTACTTCCCTGCTTTGATATCTTCGAGCCTGCTGTTGATAAAATGTGGAACGAGCTTTTGCCACGTCGCGCTCCTCCTCCAATGCGTCCAAACTGTCCTGCCGATCGAGCTCGGCTTCTCTTTCTTCATACATGCGCACGTGAGGTGAGTCATGAATTATGTCGCAGGGCAAGACTGCCTCTGCGCCGTACACCATAAAAATGGTGTGAATCCGGTAGTACGATTCGGCGTGGTCCGCAGCCCCAGTCGGTCGAGCTCCTCAACCCAGTCGTGTTAGATTCCTTGAGGGACCGCACTAGTCTGGGTTTAATGCCGCTCATGATTAGACGGTTTGCTCGCTCGACTTGACCGTTTGTTTGAGGGTGATAGACTGAGGCGTAATCGAGCTTGATGCCCATGTTTTTGCACCATAATTTGACCTCATCGACTGTGAAGTTGGTGCCGTTATCAGTGATGATACTATGGGGGACGCTGTAACGGTGCACTACCCCTGATATGAAGTCTATCACTGGCCCGGATTCGGCCGTTTTAACAGGCTTGGCCTCTATCCATTTGGTGAATTTATCCACCATGACCAATAGGTATTTTTGCTTGTGGGTTCCTCCCTTAAGGGGTCCAACCATGTCAAGCCCCAGCACCATGAACGGCCAGGTGATGGGTATAGTTTTGAGGGCGGTGGGTGGCATGTGGCTTTGGTTAGCAAAAAGCTGGCAACCGACGCATCGTTGGACTAAATCATGTGCATCTGCCCGGGCCATCAGCCAATAAAATCCTATACGGAAGGCCTTGCCTACAAGGGCCCGGGCTGCGGCGTGGTGCCCACCCAGTCCGGCATGAATTTCAGCCAGGAGGTTTCGCCCTTCCTCTTCGGAGATACACCTTTGAAGGACTCCTGTTGTGCTTTTCTTATAGAGCTCTCCCTCATGGACTTTATAGGCTTTGGATCGCCGTACTATGCAGCGAGCCTCATTTTGGTCTTCGGGGAGTTCCTGCCTAGTTAGGTAGGCTAGGAATGGTTCCGTCCACGGGGCGATAACCCCCATTATTTCGTGAGCGGAGGGTGTTATCTCGGTGGCAGAGCCTCCGATTGTGTCAGAGTGTTCGGTGTCAGGCAGTGCGGTTGGGTCGGATTGTTATTTCCGGACTCCCCTTCCCATAGTACGGATGGCTTGAACAACCGTTCCAGGAAGATGTTGGGCGGGACGGCATCGTGTTTTGCACCGGTGCGTGCCAATACGTCCGCCGCCTGGTTGTTATCCCGGGCTATATGATGAAATTCGAGCCCTTCGAACCGTGCTGACATTTTTAGGACCGCATTGCGGTACGCTGCCATTTTCGGATCTTTGGCATCAAAGTCTCCGTTTATTTGAGACATCGCGAGGTTCCAATCCCCGCGCACCTCTAGGCGTTTAATGCCCATGGAGACTGCCATCCGGAGGCCGTGCAGAAGGGCCTCGTATTCGGCTGCATTGTTGGAGTCCGTATACATTATCTGAAGGACGTACTGGACTGTGTCCCCGATTGGGGACGTCAGGACGACGCCAGCCCCCAGGCCGGCCAACATTTTGGAGCCGTCGAAGTGCATGATCCAATTGGAGGATGCGCCGTACTCTTTAGGGAGTTCGGCTTCGGTCCATTCGGCCACGAAATCGGCCAAAACCTGCGACTTAATAGCTCGTCGTGGCTTATAGGTTATGTCAAATGGAAGGAGCTCTATGGCCCATTTAGCAATCCGGCCCGTCGCGTCGCGGTTGTTTATAATGTCGTTAAGAGGTACTTCGGAGGCTACCGTTATCGAACACTCTTGAAAGTAGTGTCGCAGCTTCCGGGATGCCATGAACACCGCGTATGCTATCTTTTGATAATGTGGGTACCGGGACTTGCATGGAGTTAGGACAGTGGACACATAGTAAACCGGTTTTTGAAGAGGGAATCGGTGTTCGTCCGTTTCTCGTTCGACGACGAGCACCGCGCTGACAACTTGATGTGTTGCGGCGATATATAATAGCATTGGTTTGCCCATGTTGGGCGCGGCCAGGACGGTTGTTGCCAATATGGCTTTTATTTCTTGAGTCCGGCCGTGGCGACATCCGCCCACTCGAAGTGTTGGTGCGCGGAGGAGGCGGTAAAGGGGTAACGCCTTTTCTCCCAAACGGGAGATAAAGCGGCTTAGAGCCGCTACGCATCCAGTCAATTTTTGTATTTGTTTGAGGTCTTTTGAAATATCCAATTGTGACAGAGCTCGGATCTTGGCTGGGCTTGCTTCAATTCCTCTACCGGATACAATGAAGCCCAAGAGCTTTCCGGCTGGAACGCCGAAGACGCATTTTTCTGGATTGAGCTTAATGTCATATTTTCGGAGATTGTCGAATGTGAGCCTCAAGTCATCTACTAGAGTTTCGACATGCTTGGATTTGACGACCACGTCATCTACATACGCTTCCACTGTTTTGCCGATCTGGTTTGCCAGACATGTCTGAATCATGCGCTGATATGTTGCGCCGGCGTTTTTGAGCCCGAAGGGCATTGTGTTGAAGAAGAATGGGCCGTATGGAGTGATGAATGCTGTTGCTGCTTGGTCTGGCTCCGCCATCTTGATTTCGTGGTAGCCGGAGTACGCGTCGAGGAAGCACAATGAGTCGTGTCCTGCTGTAGCGTCGATAATTTGATCAATGCGAGGGAGGGGGAAGGGATCCTTTGGGCAAGCATTATTAAGGTCTTTGAAATCAACACATAGGCACCAGGATTTATCCTTCTTTGGTACCATCACAAGATTTTCTAGCCAGTCCGGATGCTTTATATCTCTGATGAATCCGGCTTCCAGAAGTTTGGCTAGCTCCTCTCCCATGGCCTGTCTCTTGGGTTCGGAAAAGCGCCGAAGAGCCTATTTGACTGGCTTGAATCCTTTTAGGATATTTAGGCCGTGCTCGGCCAGCCGGCGTGGGATTCCTGGCATGTCTGAAGGGTGCCAGGCAAAAATGTCCCAGTTTTCTCGTAGAAATTCTCGTAGTGCGGCGTCTACATCAGGGTTTAGTTGTGCCCCAATGGGGGCCGTCTTTGCAAGGTCCGTTGGGTGGACTTGGAATTTGACTATTTCATCCGCTAGTTTAAAAGAGGTGGACTTGGATCTTTTATCAAGTATCACATCGTCCCTGTTCACCGTGGATCGCATCGCAGTGAGTTCCTCGGCCGCTAGGGCTTCGGATAGTGCCTCGAGGGCTTGTGCGGCTATCTTGTTTTCGGCGCGGAGTGCTATGTTCGGATCATTAGCGAGAGTGATGATTCCGTTAGGTCCGGGCATTTTAAGCTTCATGTACCCATAATGGGGTATAGCTTGAAAAATTGTGAATGCCTCTCGCCCTAATAAAGCGTGATATCCGCTGCTGAACGGGGCCACTTGAAATGTGACCTCCTCGGACCTATAATTGTCCGGCGAGCCGAACACTACGTCCAGTGTGATTTTTCCTGTGCAGCATGCTTCCCGGCTAGGGATTATTCCTCTAAAGGTTGTGCTGCTTCGCTCAATGCGGTTCCAGTCTATTTCCATTTTTCGGAGGGTTTCCTCGTAGATGAGGTTTAGTCCGCTGCCGCCATCCATGAGTACCTTAGTAAGGCGAAAGTCGTCCACTATTGGACTGAGAACCAATGCGGCTGGTGCTCGGGCTGTTCGGAATTTGGGTTCGTCACTGGCATTAAAGGTAATAGCCGTGTCACTCCATGGATTTATTGTTGCTACTTGGTAGACTTCGGCAAGGTTGCGGAGTGTTCGTTTCCGCATATTATTTGATGCGAAAGTCTCGAAGACTGTGAATACCGTACTGGTGTTTCTGGGCTGGAATTCTGGGGCTAGAAGCTCTTCGCCACTTTTGGCCACCTGCCGTAGTATCCAACATGCTCGAAGGCTATGAGTTGGAGTGGCGCCCTCTGTGCTATGAATTTTGCAGGGTCCGTTTAGCCAACCCTCCAGTACGGTTCCGTACCCTTTAGGGGGTTTTTGTTTTTTGATGTATAACCCAGGTGCTTGGTGATGATGCACCCTTTTATTTCAGACTAGGGCTGTATTCGGGGCCGGATTATCCCAAAATTTACTTTCGGTTTTCCAAGCACTCTCCATCGCACAGTACTTTTGTACTATGGTCGCCAAGTCAGCAAAGCGTGTAATTTCACGACGACTTATGGCATTTAGGATTCCCTTGTCCGTGCAATTATTGCAGAAAAGTGAGATTGCGTCCTTCTCTCGGCAGTCCTTTATCATGTTCATAACCAGGAGGAATCTGGCCCAGTAATGATGTACTGTTTCAGCGGGCTCTTGCCGAATTCGGGATAGATCGCTAATGTTTGGGTGGGCGGGTGGAACTAGATCCGGAACCCGTCAAATTAAGACTTCGGGGCGAGAAGTTTCCGAACTTGGAAGTTTGGATTTTTGAATGCTATCCAATGAATCCAACCCGCCGCCTGACTTTAAGTTCAGGGCTTCATCGACATCCGTCCCTCTGCGGGAATCCGGCATGGAGGGATCGGGAATCCGGACGTAGCTAGTCCTTAAGATAGAAGAGGAATCACCGTATTGCTCCTCTCACAGCAACATGATGGGTAGCCTGGGGAGAGTTGATCTCACTCAGATCGGTTTTAGGCCCGATCTGGTCGTAGTCTGTGGCGACTCCCAGGGCGGCGACGCGATCCAAGAGCTCGTTTACAGAGGAGAGCTCGATCGGATCTAACTGCTCGGCAAGTTCCGAGTTAACGTGAAGATTGGTTTCGATGACTTGAGAAGTCATTGTCGGCGCGGTGGCCAAACTGGCGGTCATAAGAAAACCACCTAGCCGAAGAGTCTGACTAGTGGCCAAGTCTCCTTTGGCGATAGTATCATCTTTAAAGATGTGATGAGGCATCCTTCCTGACGGCGACGGCACAGAGGAACTCTCAATGAAAGCACCAATGTCGGTGTCAAAACCGGCGGATCTCGGGTAGGGGTCCCGAATCAGCGTCCAGCGGATGGTAACAGGAGACAAGGGACACGATGTTTTTACCCAGGTTCGGGCCCTCTCGATGGAGGTAATAACCTACTCCTGCTTGATTAATATTGATGATATGGGTAGTACAAGAGTAGATCTACCACGAGATCAGAGAGGCTAAACCCTAGAAGCTAGCCTATGGTATGATTGTTGTTCGTCCTACAGACTAAAACCCTCCGGTTTATATAGACACGGATAGGGTTAGGGTTACACAGAGTCGGTTACAATGGTAGGAGATCTACATATCCGTATCGCCAAGCTTGCCTTCCACGCCAAGGAAAGTCCCATCCGGACACGGGACGAAGTCTTCAATCTTGTATCTTCGTACTCTAGGAGTCCGGCCAATGATGATAGTTCGGCTATCCGGACACCCCCTAATCCAGGACTCCCTTAAAGGCCTTGGCAATGTCAAGCTTAAGGAGGACGCGTGGTGACTTGAGGTTGTGTAGAAGCCTTGCTATTTGCTGGACGAGGAGGAAGTTGTCGTGCACGCTCCTCCCGGCAATGAATGCACTTTGGTTTGTAGAAACCATGTCACGTAGCCGCGACGCTAACCGGAGGGAGAGGACCTTAGCGAATAGCTTTGCGATGAGGTGGATGAGACTGATCGGTCGGTAATCCGCGATCATCGATTCGTCCGGCTTGTTGGGCAGTAGGGTAATGAGTGCCTCGTTGAGCTTTCAGAATCCCAGGCCATTCATGGAGCAGAGCTTGTCGAAAGCGGCGCAAATATCCTCCTTGACAATGGCCCAGCATGAGCGTAAGAACTCGGCCATGAATCCGTCCGGGCCCGGTGCCTTTCTGGTGGGCATCATCTTGATGGCGTGCCAAATTTCATCCTCGGTGAAAGGCTCCTCAAGTGGCAGAAGGTCGAAGCGACGATGATCAAAGGCGCGTAGGTTGAGCTTGTGTTCACGCAGTGACTGGGCACCAATGGTTGCGGTGAAGTGAGAGAAGGCAACGCGGGCCATGCCCGGGCCGTCGGTGATGAGGGAGCGATCATGGTGCAGACCAAGGATGCAGTTCTTCTGGTAATGATGCGCAGCGTGAGACTTTAGGAATGCCATGTTGGTATGTCCCTCCTTAAGCCAAGAGAAACGTGCGTGCTCGCGGGTGATGCACCGGTCGAGAGAAGCAAGGCCCGGGTATTTGCGTTTAAGCTCTCGCCGTAGCTAGGTTTCAGAGGGCGAGAACGGGGGCGTGTCCTGAGCAACGTCGAGGCGGTAGATCAACTCGCGGGAGACGAGAAGCTGCAAGGAGATACTGCCAGTCGTGCGTGAGCTCCAGCTCTGCAGCGCACGAGCCGTGGCTTTTAGCCGGCTGTAGATTCACCAGAATGGGTCAGGGTCAGGGTCCGGGTCGTCAGAGTGCCAGGCAGTGGAAATGGTCTGGTGGAAACCCTCGAGTGTGGTCCAGAATCGCTCAAAGTGGAAGCGTGGTTTGCCACGATCGCGTGGTGAGCGGTCGAGAGGGGGCAGTGGTCCGAAGCTGCGGAAGCGAGGTAAAACAGGATGTGGTGGGGGTTTCGAGCCTCCCAAGAAGGGGTAGCGAGAAGCAGGTCACTGCGGACCAGAGTGGGGAAGAAAAGACTATCAGTTATAATGATCCTATTGTTCCTACTACTTATATTGAGAAACCACCTTTCCCTGTTAGGATAAAGGATAATGCTAAAGCTTCAACTGTGGTTCATAAGAGTAATACTAGAACACCAACACCACCTGAGCAAATTAAAGTTGAACCTAGTATTGCTATGGTTAAAGATCTCTTGGCTGATAATATTGATGGGCATGTTATTTACTTCTGTGATGAAGCTGCTAGAATTGCTAGACCAGATACTAAGAATAAACATAGACCTGTTGTAGGCATGCCTATTATTTCTGTTAAAATAGGAGATCATTGTTATCATGGTTTATGTGATATGGGTGCTAGTGCTAGTGCAATACCTCATTCCTATACAAAGAAATTATGCATGATATTGCACCTGCTGAGATAAAAGAAATGATGTTACAATTAAGCTTGCCAATAGAGATACTATTTCACCAGTTGGGATTGTTAGAGATGCTGAAGTCTTGTGTGGGAAAGTTAAATATCCTTCTGATTTTCTTGTTCTTGGTTCCCCACAAGATGACTTTTTTCCCATCATATTTGGTAGACCCTTCTTGAATACTGTTAATGCTAAGATAGATTGCAAAAAGGATGTTGTTACTATTGGCTTGGGGGATATGTCTCATGAGTTTAATTTTGCTAAATTTCATAGACAACCCCATGATAAAGAATTGCCTAGTAAGGATGAAATTATTGGTCTTGCTTCTATTGTCGTGCCTCCTAATGATCCTTTAGAACAATATTTGCTAGACCATGAAAATGATATGTTTACGAATGAAAGAAGGGAGATAGATGAAGTATGACGTCTAATACGCAACTTTCTTATTGTAGACGTTGTTGGGCCTGCAAGTGCACAGGTTTGTAGGACAGTCGAAAATTTCCCTCAAGTGGATGACCTAAGGTTTATCAATCCGTAGGAGGCGTAGGATGAAGATGGTCGCTCTCAAGCAACCCTGCAACCAAATAACAAAGAGTCACTTGTGTCCCCAACACACCCAATACAACGGTAAATTGTATAGGTGCACTAGTTCGGCGAAGAGATGGTGATACAAGTGCAATATGGATAGTAGATAAAGGTATTTGTAATCTGAAATAATAAAAACAGCAAGGTAACTAATGGTAAAACTGAGCGTAAACGGTATTGCAATGATAGAAACAAGGCCTAGGGGTTCATACTTTCGCTAGTGCAAGTTCTCTCAATAATAATAACATAGATAGATCATATAACAAACCCTCAACATGCAACAAATAGTCACTCCAAAGCCACTAATAGCAGAGAACAAACGTAGAGATTATGGTAGGGTACGAAACCACCTCAGAGCTATTCTTTCGGATCAATCTATAAAAGAGTTCGTACTAGAATAACACCTTAAGACACAAATCAATCAAAACCCCAATGTCACCTAGATACTCCATTGTCACCTCAAGTATCCGTGGGCATGATTATACGATATGCATCACACAATCTCAGATTCATCCAACCAACACAAAGTACTTCAAAGAGTGCCCCAAAGTTTCTACCGGAGAGTCAAGAACGTGTGCCAACCCCTATGCATAGGTTCATGGGCGGAACCCGCAAGTTGGTCACCAAAACATACATCAAGTGGCACATGATATCCCATTGTCACCACAGATAAGCACGGCAAGACATACATCAAGTGTTCTCATAAAGACTCAATCTGATAAGATAACTTCAAAGGGGAAACTCAATTCATCACAAGAGAGTAGAGGGGGAGAAACATCATAAGATCAAACTACAATAGCAAAGATCGGGATACATCAAGATCGTGCCATAGAGGGAACACAAGAGAGAGAGATCAAACACATAGCTACTGGTACATACCCTCAGCCCCGAGGGTGAACTACTCCCTCCTCGTCATGGATAGCGCCGGGATGATGAACATGGCCACCGGTGATGGGTTCTCCCTCCGGCAGGGTGCCGGAACGGACTCCCGAGAGGTTTTTGGTGGCTACAGAGGCTTGCGGCGGCGGAACTCCCGATCTATCTTCCATTCTGGAAGTTTTAGGGTACGTGAGTATATATGGGTGCAGGAAGTACGTCGGTGGAGCTGCGGGGGCCCACGAGGCAGGGGGCGCGCCCTAGGGGGGTGGGCGCGCCCCCCACCCTCGTGGCCAGCTCCCGTATCTTCTGACGTAGAGCCCAAGCCTATCTGGTGGCTTTCCTTCCAAAAATAACTTCTCCAGTTGATTTCGTTCCGTTTTGACTCTGTTTGATATTCCTTTTCTTCGAAACACTGAAATAGGCATAAAACAGCAAATCTGGGCTGGGCCTCCGGTTAATAGGTTAGTCCCAAAAATAATATAAAAGTGGAAAATAAAGCCCAATATTGCCTAAAACAGTAGATAATATAGCAAGGAGCATTAAAAAATTATAGATACGTTGGAGACGTATCAAGCATCCCCAAGCTTAATTCCTGCTCGTCCTCGAGTAGGTAAATGATAAAAAAGATAATTTTTGATGCGGAGTGCTACTTGGCATAATTTCAATATAAATCTTCTTAATTGTGGTATGAATATTCAGATCCGAAAGATTCAAGACAAAAGTTTAATGTTGACATAAAAATAATAATACTTCAAGCATACTAACTAAGCAATCATGTCTTCTCAAAATAACATGGCCAAAGCAAGCTATCCCTACAAAATCATATAGTTAGGCTATGCTTCATTTTCGTCACACAAAGATGTTCCCAACTTCTATACCCCCGATGACAAGACAAGCAATTGTTTCATACTTAAATAATCTCAAACTTTTTCAACCTTCACGCAATACATGAGCGTGAGCCATGGATATAGCACTACGGGTGGAATAGAATATGATGATGGGGATTGTGTGGAGAAGACAAAAAGGAGAAAGTCTCACATTGATGAGGATAATCAACGGGCTATGGACATGCCCATCAATTGATGTCAACATGAGGAGTAGGGATTGCCATGCAACGGATGCACCAGAGCTATGAATGCTCAACAAAAGAAAACTAGTGGGTGTGCATCCAACTTGCTTGCTCATGAAGACCTAGGCATTTGAGGAAGCTCATTGTAGGAATATACAAGCCAAGTTCTATAATGAAAAATTCCCACTAGTATAAAAAGACAACTTATGAGACTCACTATATGAAAAACATGGTGCTACTTTGAAGCACAATATATGAGACTCACTACATGAAGAACAAGGTGCTACTTTGAAGCACAAGTGTGGAAAAAAAGATAGTAACATTGCCCTTTTTATTTATTTTCTCTTTTTTTATTTTTTTTGGGCCTTCCTTTTTTTTGGCCTTTCTCTTTTTTTTTGATTGGGCAATGCTCTAATAATGATGATCATCACACTTCTATTGATTACAACATAAGGATTACAACTCGAAACTAGAACAAGATATGACTCTATATGAATGCCTCCGGCGGTGTATCGGGATGGTGCAATGAATCAAGAGTGACATGTATGAAAAATAATGCATGGTGGATTTTCCACAAATACGATGTCAACTACATGGTCATGCAATGACAATATGACAAAAGTAAAGTATGTCATGATGATGATGAACGGAACGGTGGAAAGTTGCATGGCAATATATCTCGGAATGGCTATGGAAATGCCATAATAGGTAGGTATGGTGGCTGTTTTGAGGAAGATATAAGGAGGTTTATGTGTGATAGAGCGTATCATATCACGGGGTTTGGATGCACCGGCGAAGTTTGCACCAACTCTCAAGGTGAGAAAGGGCAATGCACGGTACCGAAGAGGCTAGCAAAGGCGGAAAGGTAAAAGTGCGTATTATCCATGGACTCAACATTATTCAAAAGAACTCATATACTTATTGCAAAAATTTAGAAGTCATCAAAAATCAAGTACTACGCGCATGCTCCTAGGGGGATAGATTGGTAGGAAAAGACCATCGCTCGTCCCCGACCGCCACTCATAAGGATGCACAAGCCAGGTACACTTCATGTTTCAAATTTGTTACACAACTTTAACCATACGTGCATGCTACGGGACTTACTAACTTCAATACAAGAATTCTTTAAATTCATAATCACCCAACAAGCATGAATTTAATATCACTACCTCCATATCTCAAAACAATTATCAAGTATCAAGCTTCTCTTAGTATTCAACACACTCATACGAATTCTTACAAATCTTGTATGCTTAGCATATTAAGATTATTTAAGAAAATTACCATGCTATTTAAGACTCTCAAAATAATATAAGTGAATCATGAGAGTTCATCTATTTCTCCAAAATAAAACTACCACCATTGTGCTCTAAAAGATATAAGTGAAGCACTAGAGCAAACGACAAACTACTCCGAAAGATATAAGTGAAGATCAATGAGTAGTCGGATAATTACGCAACTATGTGAAGACTCTCTAACATTTAAGAATTTCAGATCTTGATACTTTATTCAAATAGCAAGCAAAGCTAAATAAAATAAAATGACGCTCCAAGCAAAACACATATCATGTGGTGAATAAAAATATAGCTCCAAGTAAAGTTACCGATGAACGAAGACGAAAGAGGGGATGCCTTCCGGGGCATCCCCAAGCTTAGGCTATTGGTTGTCCTTGAATATTACCTTGGGTTGCCTTGGGAATCCCCAAGCTTGGGCTCTTGCCACTCCTTATTCCATAGTCCATCGAATCTTTACCCAAAACTTGAAAACTTCACAACACAAAACTTAACAGAAAACTCGTGAGCTCCGTTAGCGAAAGAAAACAAAACACCACTTAAATGTACTGTAATGAACTCATTCTTTATTTATATTGGTGTTAAACCAACTTTATTCCAACTTCTATATGGTTTATAAACTATTTTACTAGCCATAGATTCATCAAAATAAGCAAACAACACAATGAAAACAGAATCTGTCAAAAAACAGAACAGTCTGTAGTAATATGTAACTAACGAAAACTTCTGGAACTCCAAAAATTCTAAACTAAATTTATGGACCTGATGAATTTTTCTAGTAATCATTTGCAAAATGAATCAACTAAATAGCACTCTCCAGTAAAAAGTTCTAGCTAATCTTGTGAGCGCTAAAGTTTCTGTTTTTTACAGCATGATCATAAAGACTTCACCCAAGTCTTCCCAAAGGTTCTACTTGGCACAAACACTAATTAAAACACAAAACCACATCTAAACAGAAGCTATATGGAGTATTTATTCCTAAACATAACCAAAAAGCAAGAAAATAAAATTGGGTTGCCTCCCAACAAGCGCTAAAGTTTAAAGCCCCTAGCTAGGCATGATGATTTCAATGATGCTCACATAAGAGATAAGAATTGAAACATAAAGAGAGCATCATGAATAATATGACTAGCACATTTAAGTCTAACCCACTTCCTATGCATAGGGATTTTGTGAGCAAACAACTTATGGGAACAAGAATCAACTTGCATAGGAAGGTAAAACAAGCATAACTTCAAAACTTTAAGCACATAGAGAGGAAACTTGATATTATTGCAATTCCTATAAGCATATATTCCTCCCTCATAATAATTTTCAGTAGCATCATGAATGAATTCAACAATATAACCAGCACCTAAAGCATTCTTTTCATGATCTACTTGCATAGAAAATTTAGTACTCAACACATAAGCAAAATTCTTATTATTCGGAATAGTGGGAGTATCATAAGAGACTTGAATACCATAAATTGTTTCCACATTAAAAGAGTAATGTTCAGAGAAAGGGTACTCATAATCATGACAAGTTTTATAAATATAATCATCACTACTCTTTATAACATAAATTTTATCACAATAATCATCATAAGTAGCAACTTTGTTCTCATCATAATCGATTGAAACCTCTTCCAAGATAGTGGATACATCACTAAATAAAGTCATGACCTCTCCAAATCCACTTCCATAAATATTATAAGATTCAACCTCCTCCAATATTGTGGGATCACTACTTCCTAAAGTTGACACTCTTCCAAACCCACATTCATCAATATAATCATCATAAGTAGAAGGCATGTTATCATCACTATACATTTGCATATCAAAACTTGGGAGGCTAAAAATATCACCTTCATTAAACATAGCATCCCCAAGCTTGGGA
Source organism: Aegilops longissima (assembly GCA_021605205.1). NCBI lineage: Eukaryota > Viridiplantae > Streptophyta > Magnoliopsida > Poales > Poaceae > Aegilops > Aegilops longissima. The sequence continues at coordinate 718,820,571 of CM038679.1, read as the reverse complement.
CAAACATTAATTTCAGCAAATATATTCTCAAATATGTCATCCTCATCAAACATAGCTTCCCCAAGCTTGGGCCTTTTCATATCATAAGCATAATCACTCTCATCATTTATAGTATGGATAACACCAATAGTAAAGCAATTATCATCATCACAATGAGTAGTAGGAGCAACATCATTTGGGAGGGATACCTTTCTACCTTTGTTGCTCCTTCTTTTTGTTTTTATTCTTCACATTATGTGTAGGTTCAACCTTCCTCTTTGAGCTCCTTATTGATGAGATTGGTTTAATAGAAAGCTCCTCCTCGTTACCTGATTCATCATAAGAAATAATAGGAGGATATTGGGAAGTCTCTTCCCTTTCATTAGTATTCTCATCCTCTATTTGTTTTCGTTTCTTTATGTAATTGGCAATATAAGGATTTTCAATGCAATTCACCGCACAATACATATAAATCATTTCTAGATCAAAATCAAGAATTTTATCAAGACTAAATTTTGGAATACCCTCAGTTATACGTTTCATTTCTTCATAACCCAAAAGAAGGCTAAGTTCTTTATGATGCTCAAGGGTAATCAAATTATCACAATATTTGGACACGACTTGATCATGAAACAAATAGCATTGGAGCTTTAAATGACCATGTTCATTGCAAAGTTCACAAGGGGCATGAAAAATATTGAATCTTTCAGCACATTCATCTAGCTCTTCTTGCAACAATTTGGTTTCTAAGTACTTATGCCTCTTGCAATATATATCTTCTTTATTTGGTGTGTTAATGCAAACATGCACTGCACAAAAGTTAACATGCTTATGAGAGATATTTTCATCATGACTAGAGCAATCATCATTAGTACTATGGATATTCAAGGAATTTATACTAATAACATTGCAATCATGCTCATCATTCAAATATTTAGTGCCAAATATTTTAATGCATTCTTCTTCTAGCACTTTGGCACAATTTTCCTTTCCATCATTCTCACTAAAGATATTAAAAAGGTGAAGCATGTGAGACAAACTCAATTCCATTTTTTTGTAATTTTCTTTTATAGTCTAACTAATGCTAAAACAAGAAACAAAAAGATTCGATTGCAAGATCTAAAGATATACCTTCACTTACCTAGCCTCCCCGGCAACAGCGCCAGAAAAGAGCTTGATGTCTACTACGCAACCTTCTTCTTGTAGACGTTGTTGGGCCTGCAAGTGCACAGGTTTGTAGGACAGTAGCAAATTTCCCTCAAGTGGATGACCTAAGGTTTATCAATCCGTAGGAGGAGTAGGATGAAGATGGTCTCTCTCAAGCAACCCTACAACCAAATAACAAAGAGTCTCTTGTGTCCCCAACACACCCAATACAATGGTAAATTGCATAGGTGCACTAGTTCAGCGAAGAGATGGTGATACAAGTGCAATATGGATAGTAGATAAAGGTATTTGTAATCTGAAATAATAAAAACAGCAAGGTAACTAATGGTAAAACTGAGCGTAAACGGTATTGCAATGATAGGAAACAAGGCCTAGGGTTCATACATTCACTAGTGCAAGTTCTCTCAATAATAATAACATAGATAGATCATATAACAAACCCTCAACATGCAAAAAATAGTCACTCCAAAGCCACTAATAGCGGAGAACAAACGTAGAGATTATGGTAGGGTACGAAACCACCTCAGAGCTATTCTTTCGGATCAATCTATAAAAGAGTTCGTACTAGAATAACACCTTAAGACACAAATCAATCAAAACCCCAATGTCACCTAGATACTCCATTGTCACCTCAAGTATCCGTGGGCATGATTATACGATATGCATCACACAATCTCAGATTCATCCAACCAACACAAAGTACTTCAAAGAGTGCCCCAAAGTTTCTACCGGAGAGTCAAGAACGTGTGCCAACCCCTATGCATAGGTTCATGGGCGGAACCCGCAAGTTGGTCACCAAAACATACATCAAGTGGCACATGATATCCCATTGTCACCACAGATAAGCACGGCAAGGCATACATCAAGTGTTCTCATAAAAGACTAATTCCGATAAGATAACTTCAAAGGGGAAACTCAATTCATCACAAGAGAGTAGAGGGGGAGAAACATCATAAGATGCAACTACAATAGCAAAGCTCGGGATACATCAAGATCGTGCCATAGAGGGAACACGAGAGAGAACACGAGAGAGAGAGAGATCAAACACATAGCTACTAGTACATACCCTCAGCCCCGAGGGTGAACTACTCCCTCCTCGTCATAGATAGCGCAGGGATGATGAAGATGGCCACCGGTGATGGGTTCCCCCTCCAGCAGGGAGCCAGAACGGACTCCCAAGAGGTTTTTGGTGGCTACAGAGGCTTGCGGCGGCGGAACTCCCGATCTATCTTCTGTTCTGGAAGTTTTAGGGTACGTGAGTATATATGGGTGCAGGAAGTACGTCGGTGGAGCTGCGGGGGCCCCACGAGGCAGGGGGCGCGCCCTAGGGGGGTGGGCGCGCCCCCACCCTCGTGGCCAGCTCCCGTATCTTCTGACGTAGAGCCCAATCCTATCCGGTGGCTTTCCTTCCAAAAATAACTTCTCTAGTTGATTTCTTTCCGTTTTGACTCCGATTGATATTCCTTTTCTTCGAAACACTGAAATAGGCATAAAACAACAAATCTGGGCTGGGCCTCCGGTTAATAGGTTAGTCCCAAAAATAATATAAAAGTGGAAAATAAAGCCCAATATTGCCTAAAACAGTAGATAATATAGCATGGAGCAATCAAAAATTATAGATACATTGGAGACGTATCAAAGTATTCTTTAAACAGGGACCTATTTTGAAACACAACTTGCGTGTTGAAATCCTAGGGGATCCTCCTCCACCCAAGGGTGATCTCGTGTTTGAGCTTAAAACATTACCTGATACTCTTAAATATGCTTATCTTGATGAAAAGAAGATATATCCTGTTATTATTAGTGCTAACCTTTCAGAGCAGGAAGAGAAAAAATTATTGAAAACTCTGAAGAAGCACCGTGCTGCTATTGGATATACTCTTGATGATCTTAAGGGCATTAGTCCCACTCTATGCCAACACAAGATAAAATTGGAGAAAGATGCTAAACCAGTTGTTGATCACCAACGACGGTTAAATCCTAAGATGAAAGAAGTGGTAAGAAAAGAAATACTAAAGCTCCTAGAGGCAGGTATAATTTATCCCGTTGCTGATAGTCAGTGGGTAAGCCCTGTCCATTGTGTCCCTAAGAAGGGAGGTATAGCTGTTGTTCCTAATGATAAAGATGAATTGATCCCACAAAGAATTGGTACAGGTTATAGGATGGTAATTGATTTCCGTAAATTAAATAAAGCTACTAAAAAAGATCATTACCCTTTGCCTTTTATTGATCAAATGCTAGAATGACTATCCAAACATATATATTTTTGCTTTCTAGATGGTTACTCTGGTTTCTCTCAAATACATGTGCCAAAAGAGGATCAAGAAAAGACCACTTTACTTGCCCTTTCGGTACTTTTGCTTAGAGACATATGCCTTTTGGTTTATGTAATGCACCTGCTACCTTTCAAAGATGCATGATGGCTATATTCTCTGACTTCTGTGAAAAGATTGTTGAGGTTTTCATGGATGACTTATCCGTTTATGGATCTTCTTTTGATGATTGCTTGAGAAAACTTGATCGAGTTTTGCAGAGATGCGAAGATACTAGTCTTGTCTTGAATTGGGAAAAGTGCCACTTTATGGTTAATGAAGGCATTGTCTTGGGGCATAAAATTTCTGAAAGAGGTATTGAAGTTGATAAAGCTAAAGTTGATGCTATTGAAAAGATGCCGTGTCCCAAGGACATTAAAGGTATAAGAAGTTTCGTTGGTCATGCCGGTTTTTATAGGAGGTTCATTAAGGACTTCTCTAAAATTTCTAGGCCTCTGACTAATCTCTTACAAAAAGATATTCCTTTCATCTTCGATGATGATTGTGTAGAAGCATTTGAAATACTTAAGAAAGCTTTGATTTCTACACCTATTGTTCATCCACCTGATTGGAATTTATTATGTGTGATGCTAGTGATTATGCTATAGGTGCTGTTATAGGACGAAGAGTTGATAAGAAACTAAATGTTATTCAATATGCTAGTAAAACTCTAGACAGTGCCCAGCCAAATTATGCTACTACTGAAAAAGGATTTTTAGCAGTTGTATTTGCTTGCGATAAGTTCAGACCTTATATTGTTGACTCTAAAGTAACTGTTCACACTGATCATGCTGTTATTAAATATCTTATGGAAAAGAAAGATGCTAAACCTAGACTTATTAGATGGGTTCTCTTGCTACAAGAATTTGATTTGCATATTATTGATAGAAAGGGAGCTGAGAACCCCATTGCAGACAACTTGTCTAGGTTAGAGAATGTTCTTGATGACCCACTACCTATTGATGATAGCTTCCCTGATGAACAATTAGCTGTCATAAATGCTTCTCGTACTGTTCCATGGTATGCTGATTATGCTAATTACATTGTTGCTAAATTCATACCACCTAGTTTCACATACTAGCAAAAGAAAAAGTTTTTCTATGATTTAAGACATTACTTCTGGGATGACCCACACCTTTATAAAGAAGGAGTAGATGGTGTTATTAGGCGTGAACAGGAACAGATCCTACGGAAGTGTCACTCCGAGGCTTGTGGAGGACACCACGCTGGAGATAGAACTGCACATAAGGTATTGCAATACGATTTTTATTGGCCTACTCTCTTCAAAGATGCCCGTAAGTTTGTCTTTTCTTGTGATGAATGTCAAAGAATTGGTAATTTTAGTAGACGTTAAGAAATGCCTATGAATTATTCTTTTTTATTGAACCATTTGATGTTTGGGGCTTTGATTATATGGGACCCTTTCCTTCCTCTAATGGATATACACATATTTTAGTTGCTGTTGATTACGTTACTAAGTGGGTAGAAACTATTCCAACTAGTAGTGATGATCATAACACCTCTATTAAGATGCTTAAAGAAGTTATTTTTCCGAGGTTTGGAGTCCCTAGATACTTAATGACTGACGGTGGTTCACATTTTATTCATTGTGCTTTTCGTAAAATGCTTGCTAGGTACGTTGTTAATCATAAAATTGCATCTCCTTATCACCCACAGTCTAGTGGCCAAGTAGAACTGAGTAAGAGAGAGCTCAAATTAATTTTGCAAAAGACTGTTAATAGATCTAGAAAGAATTGGTCCAAGAAACTTGATGACGCATTATGGGCTTATAGAACTGCATATAAAAATCCCATGGGCATGTCTCCATATAAAATGGTTTATGGAAAAGCATGTCACTTACCTCTCGAACTTGAACATAAGGCATATTTGGCCATTAAAGAGCTCAATTATGATTTCAAACTTGCCGGTGAGAAGAGGTTATTTGACATTAGCTCACTTGATGAATGGAGAACTGAAGCCTATGAGAATGCCAAACTATTTAACGAAAAAGTTAAAAGATGGCATGACAAAAGGATACAAAAGCGTGAGTTTAATGTAGGTGATTATGTGTTGCTTGTCAACACTCGTTTAAGATTTTTTTGCAGGAAAACTCGTCTCTAAATGGGAAAGTCCTTACGTTATCGAGGAGGTCTATCGTTCCGGTGCCATAAAAATCAACAACTTCGAAGGCACAAATTCAAAGGTGGTGAACGGTCAAAGAATCAAACATTATATCTCAGGTAATCCTATAAATGTTGGAACTAATGTTTTTGAAACCGTAACCCCGGAGGAATACATAAGGGACACTTTCCAGAACGTTTCAGACTCCGAAAAGGAATAGGTACGTGGTATGGTAAGTAAACCGACTCCAAAACAGTTCTAATAGCAATTTTTCTCCATTTCTGAATATTCAAGAAAATAGGAAAATAAGAAATAGTCCAGAAAGGACATGAGGCATCCACGAGGGTGGAGGGCACGCCCTACCCCCCTGGGCGCCCCCCCCCCCGCCTTGTGGGCACCTCGTGTGCTCTCCGGACTCCGTTTTCTTACACGATACTTCTTTTGGTTGGTAAAAAATCATTATATAATCTCCCGAAGGTTTTGACCACCGTAACACGCAAATCCTCTGTCTTTGTTTCGAGCTGTTTTCTGTCAAGAGTTGTTAGGGCCAGGCAGCATGTCGTCACCCTCCTCCAACAATGAAGGCAACGATGCTTGGCTAATGAAGATAGAGCTGAAGAGATAAGAACCTGGGGAGATCAACAGGGATGATGGGATCAAGAAGGTCATGGAGGATCAAGCTCCGGGGGCATAAGAAGAAGACATCCTTCAACCTCATCAAAATCTTCTTACCCCAACTGAGGTTGAAGCTTTCAAGACGATTGAATTAGCTCGCATAAAAAACAAGTATCTCACACATGAAAATATTTTGTTGAAGGATCATATCACCGCACTCAAGGGCATTATCCGCAAACTGGAGGAACTCCTACGCTCGATGTGTGACTATCCATCATCACCACCACCTTCATCACCTCCGAAGAAAGAGACATAAACACATGGGTATGGGCACTCCCCTTGGCAACTGCCAAGCTTGGGGGAGGTGCCCCGGTATCGTATCACCATCACACTTCTATCTTTACCGTTTTTCTTAGTTCGATCCTTTTAGTAATATTTTGATCTAGTAGAATAAAGTTTTGGTATGATTTAGTTTTGAGTTTTGCCTTTTGATCCTTCTATGTAATCGAGTCCGTGAGCTATATATAATAAAGATTAGTATTGAGTCAAGGGCTTTGCTATCTTGCTATGATCTTGAGGGAATAAAAATAAAAGAAGTATAAAAAGAAATAAAGAGATCATATTGATCTTATGGAGAGTAATGATTTCACATAGAGTATGATGAATAAAAGTTGTTGAGAGTTGGTAAACATAGTTTTGTCATCGTTGCAATTAATAGGAAGTAATAAAGAAAGAGAGGTTTTCACATATAAATATACTATCTTGAACATCTTTTATGATTGTGAGCACTCATTAAAATATGACATGCTAAAGAGTTGATGTTGGACAAGGAACACAACGTAATGGGTTATGTTTTCTTATCTCTGAAATAAAGTATATTGTCATGGATCAACCAACATGTTGAGCTTGCATTTCCCCCTCATGCTAGCCAAATTCCTTGCACCAAGTAGAGATACTACTTGTGCTTCCAAATATCCTTAAACCCAGTTTTGCCATGAGAGTCCACCATATCTACCTATGGATTGAGTAAGATCCTTCAAGTAAGTTGTCATGTTGCATGCAATAAAAATTGCTTTCTAAATATGTATGACTTATTAGTGTGGAGAAAATAAGCTTTATACGATCTTGTGATATGGAAGCAACAAAAGCGACGGACTGCATAATAAAGGTCTATATCACAAGTGGCAATATAAAGTGACGTTCTTTTGCATTAAGATTTCGTGCATCCAACCATAAAAGCACATGGCAACCTCTGCTTCCCTCTGCGAAGGGCCTATCTTTTACTTTTTGTCTTATACATTATGCAAGAGTCATGGTGATCTTCACCTTTTCTTTTTACATTTTATCCTTTGGCAAGCACCTTGTGTTGGAAAGATACTGATATATATATATATCTAATTGGATGTAAGTTAGCATGAACTATTATTGTTGACATTACCCTTGAGGTAAAAGGTTGGGAGGCAAAACTATAAGCCCCTATCTTTCTCTGTGTCCGATTAAAACTCCATAACCATAAGTATTGCGTGAGTGTTAGCAATTGTGGAAGACTAAATGATAGTTGAGTATGTGGACTTGCTGAAGAGCTCTTATATTGACTCTTTCCGATGTTATGACAAATTGCAATTGCTTCAGTGACCGAGATCATAGTTTGTTGGTTCTCAATGAAGTTTCTGATTCATACTTGACATTGTGAATAGATTGTTACTTGAGCATAAGAAATCATATATATATATATATATATATATATATATATATATATATATATATATATATATATATATATATATATATATATATGCTGTTATAAGAATGATCATGATGCCCTCATGCCCGTATTTTATTTTATCGACACCTCTATCTCTAAACATGTGGACATATTTTTCGTTATCGGCTTCCGCTTGAGGACAAGCGAGGTCTAAGCTTGGGGGAGTTGATACGTCCATTTTGCATCATGCTTTTATATCGATATTTATTGGATTATGGGCTGTTATAACATGTTACGTCACAATACTTATGCCTATTCTCTCTTATATTACAAGGTTTGCATGAAGAGGGGGAATGCCGGCAGCTGGAATTCTGGGCTGGAAAAGGAGCAAATATTAGAGACCTATTTCGCACAACTCCAAAAGTCCTGAAACTCCATGAAAGTTATTTTTGGAATTAGTAAAAAATATTGGGCGAAGAAATACCAGAGGGGGCCCACACCCTGTCCACGAGGGTGGGGGCGTGCCCTACCCCCCTGTGCGCGCCCCCCTGCCTCGTGGGCCCCCTGGCAGTCCTCCGGTGGCCATCTTCTGCTATATGAAGTCTTTCACCCTAGAAAAAATCATAAGCAAGCTTTCAGGAAGAAACACCGCCGCCACGAGGCGGAACCTTGGCGGAACCAATCTAGGGCTCCGGCAGAGTTGTTCTGCCAGGGAAACTTCCCTCCGGGAAGGGGAAATCATCACCATCGTCATCACCATCGATCCTCTCATCGGGAGGGGGCCAATCTCCATCAACATCTTCACCAGCACCATCTCCTCTCAAACCCTAGTTCATCTCTTGTATCCAATCTTTGTCCCAAAACCTCATATTGGTACCTGTGGGTCAGTAGTATTGTTGATTACTCCTTGTAGTTGATGCTAGTTGGTTTATTCGGTGGAGGATCATATGTCCAGATCCTATATGCATATTAATACCCCTCTGATTATGAACATGAATATGATTTGTGAGTAGTTACATTTGTTCCTGAGGACATGGGAGAAGTCTTGCTATAAGTAGTCATGTGAATTTGGTATTCGTTCGATATTTGATGAGATGTATGTTGTCTCTCCTCTGGTGGTGTTATGTGAACGTCGACTACATGACACTTCACCATTATTTGGGCCTAGAGGAAGGAATTGGGAAGTAATAAGTAGATGATGGGTTGCTAGAGTGACAGAAGCTTAAACCCTAGTTTATGTGTTTCTTCGTAAGGGGCTGATTTGGATCCATATGTTTCATGCTATGGTTAGGTTTACCTTAATACTTCTTTTGTAATTGCAGATGGGGGTTAATCATAAGTGGGATGCTTGTCCAAGAAAGGGCAGTACCCAAGCACCGGTCCACACACGTATCAAATTATCAAAGCAATGAACGTGAATCATATGAGCGTGATGAAAACTAGCTTGACGACAATTCCCATGTGTCCTCGAGAGCGCTTTTCTCCATATAAGAATTTGTTCAGGCTTGTCCTTTGCTACAAAAAGGATTGGGCCACCTTGCTGCACCTTATTTACTTTTGTTACTTGTTACCCGTTACGAATTACCTTATCACAAAACTATCCGTTACCGATAATATCAGTGCTTGTAGAGAATACCTTACTGAAAACCGCTTGTCATTTCCTTCTGCTCCTCGTTGGGTTCGACACTCTTACTTATCGAAAGGACTACGATGGAACCCCTACACTTGTGGGTCATCAATGAGTTATACGTGCGCATCTTCCACTTTATTCTGCTATCCATTAAGCTTGACGCGGGACTAGTAACTGTCTTCGACTCGAGACGTAAAGAACCTAAGTTGTGGGCGGACATGAGTGAATTGCTCCAGAAGTAAGTTCAAGCATTATCGCACCATATCGGCAATTTTCGTTCATTTCCTGATATCAACTAATCATTTTTTTGCCGGGAAGGGTTTTGGAAAAAGTTCACCAGAATGGTTCGACGTCTGAAGAAGGACCTGCGATTTACACACCCCAAAGTAAGTAGTACTAGCTAGTTCTACGCATCTCTCACTGATTCTAGTTTCATCAATACCATTATGATGCTTGCTTATCAGTTTGATTGAACTCTATTCTCATAAAGTGCTTGTGGCAGGCAACCAGGAATAATTTATGTGGATACTATGTTTGCGGGTTCATTCGCTACTCGACCTCTGAGCGTGGCTTATCTTCACAACAATTTGAAGTACGTAAACAATATTCAGAATTCTATTTTATTACCATCAATTGTGTTGAGTTTCATTCATACATACTAGCAAATGGGCCCGTGCGGTTGCAACGGGAGAAAAGAATACCACACGCTTTTTAATTTACAAAAATGATCTATAATCTGAGTATTTGTAGCTACGGCCCAAACAAAGATGGTCTTTCCCTATAAAAGCGCAAGTTCAAGATTCCACATGTCTTCTATTTAAACATGGCTTGCATGTAGATTTAATGCGTACAAAGAAACGGGCGAGTGATCTTCAATTTCGTCTCCAATCCTGATTTTTGCTAAGATGTTTGTCCACAATCCGGATCAATGCCGATATGAAAGAAAGATGGATAATGCACTCTTGATTAAAATTGCACCCTAGATATTTTTTAATGATTAACAGGTAAACTAACATCATATTCAAATTCTATATATTTTTCTAATCAAATTCCATATATATAACATGTTAAATTTGGAGCTACGGTTTAAAAGATATAAGTATTTTTTAAAACATTTGATATGTACTGCGAGTTTAATGTCAGAAACATCAGGGTTTTTTCTATAAAATAGTATGACGGACTAAGAATACCTATTTCTTTTATTAGTACAAATAAAATATAAGATACGGGTATATATAGAAACTTAGTATAAACATTATCTAACAGTGATGTTCCAGCTTGGACCGGAAGCTGATGGAGTTGGCACCGAGTTGATCGATTTCAGAAGCCACCGGCCGGTGCCAGTGCTACCGTATGAAATCGGCAAAAATAGCATCGAGTACACGGTACGGCAAAGCATATTTCTTATCCAGAAGCAGCTTGATAAAGTAGGTGCAAGAGAGAAATTTTGGTGGGGAAGTTGTTGGCCTTGCCCTTGAACATAAGCGAGAGCATTTTGCTCATGGGTTTGCCCTCGTAAAAGCCACCTCGGATGGCCCGGGTGGAGTCATCTACGCCGTTGTACTCCCGCATAGGATGCACCCGATGTTGGAGCAGCTAGATCCTGCTGCTGAGAGCCACGAGCATGACATTCATCATTCACTAGAAGGGGATCGCGCCTTGACGTGAGGGTGCCGGTCCCAACTATGTGGTAAAGCAGATAATGCAAATTAGTAGGAATTTTGGTTTAGCATAGTAAAGCAGATAATGTAAGAATCCTGGTTTAGCTAATTTATTTAAACAGGACAACAAAATAAAAAGAAAGAAGAAACATTCACTTACAATAGAAAAAGACATCATCAGGTTCAACATTAGTTTAACACCGTCATGAGATTATAAGGCAGCGTCGAGTTCAATACATTGATGAGACCACAAAAGGTAACCATTTGACATTAAGTTCAATACTAATCTAAAACAAAGTTTGCCACATATCCATATATATTATATAAGCAAGGCAGCTACCCAATATAGGCTTAAGGTATACCAAAAACTACTTCAATACAAAGGAAACATCTCAAAAAGCAAGAGATAGTAAACACTTACTAATGGTTCAGTACAAAACATCACGGTTTCATCACACCATTGACAATTTTCATTTGAAATGTAACATGATATACCAAATCATTCTTGTTGTAACAAATAAACAAAATATACTGCAACCTTCCAGGAGCGTTAGTGTATTTCATAAAGCTATAAAGGGGGGCATCCTACAGCACATCATACTTGTTGGTCCTCAACTTTCGCTTCTTTCTCCAAGTATACTGGAATTCCAAAGAGTGGTCATGGGGCATGGTCTCCTGTCCAGCACCATGGTCCATTGCTCAGATCCAAACCAAAAAGCAGGTTACAGTTTACTACCATAGAAAGATACATAGTACAGATTGTGTTGAGCAGAAAAACCATAATATATTACACGGGAAAGAACATCCCATTGTTATACATAAACCCCTAACAAAGCAATGCCCTGGATTACTTGGGTATCATCTTCACACCTCCATGAGATTCCTTGTGTAGCAGCAAGAAAAAAAAATATTTTACAAATGATGTATAAACTACAAGGTAGGATAGGATCATCAAGTAGTCAAACCTAGTGCGTGAACCATCCAAAGATAACTTACTATTAAAGTTGAGATGTGTATACAAAAGAGACAAACTTAAAAATTTCCTGATCCAGCATCATTATTGTAGTTTGAGATGATAGTTGCTCTTCATCAAGATCAAATTTGGTGTATAACGTAGCATTCAGATCGATGAGAAAAAACACTGAAGAACCAAACTTACTTATCACTTGGATATAACCACAAATGGGAAAATTGTACCCCATCCCATAATATCAAAGAGGAGCAGGGAAAGATCAACTTACAACTACTTTCTGCATGATTTCAGCAGCCTCCTTAATCTTTCCTTGCTCCTCTTTGATATAAGCAATTTCATGTAAAATTGAAGTAGAAGAGAAAAAAATTAGGGTGAATGACTAATCTATCTCCCCGTCGATCGATTTCTGATGTGTGCTATAAACAAACAAAGAAAAGTAATATCAAACAGGAGCAGGGAAAGATCAACTTACAACTACTTTCTGCATGATTTCAGCAGCCTCATTAATCTTTCCTTGCTCCTCTTTGATATTACTCCCTCCGTTCCAAATTACTCGTCGCTGAAATGGATGTATCTAGAACTAAAATACATCTAGATACATCCATACATGCGACAAGTAATTTAGAATGGAGGGAGTAGCAATTTCATGCAAATTCTTATGACATAAAGAAATAAATCTGACATGTTAATTCAGCCAATTCTCTGAGCAACTTCTCTGGACATAGTTCCACCACATAAATCTGAATAGTAGCTACCGGCTCAAGTTTGACACAATCAAACATGAAATAGAGAAGAAGGGAGGAGGAGCGGGCTGTGGTGAGCACTTGTGCCTGCTTGAGCTGGCCCCTCCTCTTGGAGAGGATGAGACGACGATCTGGTCGTTGAGCGTCTTCCAGGCGCCGTCTTGAAGGGGATATCAACGATGTCGATGGCGGACTTCCTGCTGCCGGACACTTCATCAGCCAGGCGGCACTACTTCTCCGCATTCAGGAGATACTCGGTCGCCACGTCGAGTCTGCTACACTCCTGCATCACCATCGATCATTAGGCTTTTATAAATAGCCAGTGCACCACATCTGTAATCCAAAAGCAGAAAACAAATTGAGGAAATGTGCAGAGTCCCACCCTTGCCCAAATACCCTTGCAAATGCAACTTGACCAATTTGAATGCATATGGTGAGGTGATAGCACACATAAACTGCAGCAGGATTAAGTATTGGGTTTTTTAAGCTTACACAATTTTTTAAGCTTACACACACGAAGAGCTTAAACAGACAAAATGAAATTAATTCATGGAATGGAAGGATACATACTAACCATTAGTTATCCAAAATAAATCTATTTTTTCAGGGTTTATGTAATAGTAAATGGGGCAAAATGGAAACACATGTCATCTTTAGAAATCCAAGGACAGCACACAAAAAAACTAAAGGATTTATCCTTTCCAAAGAAGAATTTTGGAAGATGTAGGCATATGTTTAACCAGGGAAGAGGACAACTCTTCTTGTTTTTGGACCCAACAGTAGATCATCTAAAATATTAACCTACGATTAGATTGCTAGCACCTAAGAAACCTACAATGCACTAAATAAGAATATGTTGTTCAGTACCATAAGAGCATCAGTAAGCCATATATATATAAGAGATGTAAAATTTCTTTGGCTAACATCTCAATACATCTATTAATACCGGGTCAACATTTATCAGCCTTAGCAAGTTGAAAAGGAAGTACAAACTATATAACAGTAGCAAGTGGAAGTAGTGAAATATATATGAAAAAGATCTAACGGTAGAAGATCCAAGAAATATGTATATAATGAGATGATCTAAATACATGTGTAGCTCATCACACGCCTTCAAATCACTGCACATGCAATTGTTTATAACCTAGGTCGTCACTACACGCTGCAATGTATTGTGGTTGGAGTACATATACACATGTCAGGTCCAGATCATATTCATATGCAACTACAGATTACAAAGCAACATAGGCACCACTTCTGGAACAACAATACATAAGTGCACAGATTCATATCTCAAAATCTGTGCTACTAATTGATTGATGAAATGCTGCTAGAAGTTGTTTGTAGAAAGTGAAGATGCAAGGTAGTATTAGTTAGAGAAACCATGATCACGAAATCAAGTAAAGAGGCAACCTGAACACAAATTGGAAAAAAAAATACTTGTATTTGATCTACAGAATTTAAACAAACTGATCACACAGTATATGAGAAAGCATTCAAGGGAATGGCTCTATCTACCAGTGAACTAAGTAGTGAGTCGCACGCAGATCATCGTTTAGTATATTGATTTTTTTGGACTTTCAACCACTTCAAAATCAACTCCCCAATCCCATTTTAATGACATGTCCAGTTAAAAGGAAGGAACATACTCCCTCTGTTCTTAACGTTTCGGTAGTTCAGTTTGGCGATAATGCAGTTTTCAGTTTGAACTACCAAAACGTCATATATTTAGCAACGGAGGGAGTGGATTACATGGGTGTATTGGCGATAAACTAAAAACCTTGCATTAGGCGATGTAGTTCTAAACTGCAGCATCAACATAGTAGTAGTGAATAGCATGTACCATAGGTTAGCAAGAGGAAACCAGATTATTCAACTCACGCTGGCACATGGGCTTCCTTATCTCCCTCTCCCTCTCCCTCTCCCTCCCCCTGTTGTGCGTCTTCATTCTTCAGTAGCCCCGAGTTGCCGTCAGGCCAATCACATCTGAACAATGTAACTAAAACTGAAAATGGCACCAACAAACCAACCAACAAATCTGAGATGCAACAGAAATGACTTAAAGCATGCCTTAAATTACCTTTAATTTTGGGATCCAGCAGCTCTGCAGGGTTGCACCTCTGCCCCTCGGGATCCAGCCCCCCTGCAATTAGATATACCAAAAGAAAGGCAAGTAGGATAGATTTAGTCAGTAGAACAATTGCTCTGGAAGCTCATTATAAAGAGGAAACATATATTTTGGTCCAAAAGTAAATCAGGAACAATGTTAGGTATACCAAAAGCAAGGCGAACAGGAAATATTTAGTTAGTAGAACAATTGATCTAGAAGCTCATGATAAAAGGGAAACATTTTTTGTACCAAAACTAACTCAGGCCGGTTGATCCACATTAAGTTAGATACAAAAAATAGACTTATTAGTCCAAAAATAGAGTTATTACGACAAAAAGAAATAATACCTAGTGGCAATTGAGAAGCACCTTATTCTGATTGTAAGTAACAAAATAGGAGCAAAAAACATGAACGTTGGAGCAAGGCTGAGATGGTTCATGGCCTGGAGATGAACGATTTGATTCACAATTTAAACAATGGTCTGATGGAGCAACAACTTGAGCTCACATCTCCAACTATTTTCTACCGGTGTTGCTGCAGTTTCAAAAAAAAAGAGTCTATTCCAGTACTTGAAGCTCATGCTGTTGAAGGACAAATAAAAATGCTCACACGGGCCTCAAATTTACAAATTTAGCACACCCATATATGCATAGTATGCTCACTGCAAGCTCATATATCTAGAATATATACATTATATCAGTATAGGGTTGTATGAGAAAACCTTGACCATCTTTTGTCTGACCACCTCGAGGTCATCATCTCTACCATCAGGCCATGACCTGGCGCCGAGCTTGCTCTCCCATTGTGCAGCTGCTGCTTGAGCTCCTGCTGTCGAGCACCGAGCTGTCGATAATAGTGATCATGGCTTGCTCGACCTCACGTCGCTACTCTCTGGTCTCCTCCCGAGCCTCCCCAGTCTCGCCCTCTGTTTGAAATGTAGCCTGCAACCCTGAAACAACCATAAAAAGCTACAGAATTTACAATTAGTTCATATCAATCAAGTGATGAGATAATCAGGATCATCGCATTTTAAGAGACCATGGACCATATGGCAACACTTTGATCACCTATAGAACTTGTAACAATAATATGCACCATAATTTCTCAGTAATCCCCTACTTTAAAGGTTCTTTCCATTAAAAAAAAGGTGCTTTCCATTCAAGTTTCTAGTGTTCTGTTCTGGTACATGAGCATTATTGCTCTGATCCGCCCCTATCGCAAATAATCATTAAGAGAACACAGTGCATGACTGGAAAATATACAACATTGGGTAATGCACACATATTAGCGCCTCTGACTTCTAGTTAACTCAGCTCCGCCCCAATGTTACACGCCTTCGTAGCATAATACGAATAGTATAGTGAGAAATTCCTGCCACGAGTATCTTGAAATTCAACTTGGGACAACAACATCCATATGCATAAATAGAGAAGCCGAGTGAAATCAACTAAGAATTCCTATGAGCACTCTGTTATGTTCAACAACACATATCAACTGATCCCAAGTAAGAATAACAAAGCTGTGGAATCTAAAAAGATCCATCTAGGAACGTAAATACAACAACTAAATGGTGATTAACTTCTTGAATTAATTTAATGTAGGCTTGCTTAACAAAATCCAGGCAGCAGGAGCCTCTTCAAATGGAACTATCCCTGTCATTGCCGTCAAAACATTAGACCAAGATTAGTTCTTCCTAATATATTATATGATGAACAGTATCATACTACAGAAAATGTGACATGATGTGTTCACTCATCAACAGCCTGCCCAGCCGCACAGAAATCAGCAAGCTCGTCAATAGCCTCATCGAAACATACATTACTATCCATATCGAAGAATAGCACATCGACATTGCGCCATGTCTCAAGAACCTCTGGACATAAGCAAGAAAATCTTTGTATAAGCTAACATCTATGCTTCTTGGAGATGCACAACAATAACCAATTAACGGAATTCTCAGTAAGTACTGCCAACCTTCATCTCGCCTTTCAGTCCACCTCCAGCCTGCAAAAAAGAGGGAATCAAGCCTGAGAGAGATAGATGACCTCTCAAGTGTACATGAATAACTGTGTTCAACAACCTGGATGATAAAAGCAATGAAACAATAACTCTTGCAAGTTGGAAACATTGGTAATAGACCTATGCATGAATCTATTTAATTAGTAGTAGTAGCAGTAGGTACTTGCCTCATCTGGAGGTAGCCCAAAAATTGTCTGTAAATGACCTGGCTTTTGGTGAACGACAGTAGGGCCTTCTTTGTCTAAGGAGATCCTTTTACGAGCATCAGCCTCAGCAGAGTTGTTTAGAGCCCTAAAACACACACAAAAAAAGATATGTCAAAAATTATTGACAAGGACATGGTGTAGGTTTTCTTGTGTTTTCCAAATGGACAGAGTATAATAGTGAAGCAAGTGACATTTTGACAGTAAATAAAAGGTGTAGCAAGTGAGTGCAACATGCCAAAGCTATTCAAAAATGCAAAATGAATTGCCATGTGACATATGTGGTAAGCAATCCGAACAATTAAAAAAAAGCAAAAGAATTCACATCTAACATAATTACAAAAATCAGAGCAAATTAATAAGAGATGAGATATTTACCTGGAGGAACTCTCATTAACCCTGATTGCCTTGATATGGAGACAAACCTAACAATACAGAAAATTTGATAAGATAAAAGAAAAACAAATCATACTGAGAAACTGAGTTGTTTTGTAGAAACCAATTACCCGCCCTGATGAGCCGTCAAGTGTATACCAAACTGGTCCACTCTGCTTCTCAGACTCAACTGAAACTGTAACAGAACCAAGTGTTGTGCTCCTCCATACTATGTCCCAGTCATATAATTCCACCTTTATCTACAATAGCGCACATCATAAATGCACGAGTGTATCTTTGATGAAGTACATATCACCCATAATACTGATGTAAAAGACGTTTTATGATTGGTATGACTGTTCCTAAGGAGGGTCATGTTGACATGTAACAGGCTAACAACTATGAACTGACACTGCGTGTTTTATGAGAAAATCAAAATTAGCTACCGAGTAGAAGAGAAGTGCTGGTAATAATAACCTTTACAGGAAGACAGTCAACGGCAAAATTGAATTCCTCTCCCCACATTGGGTTTCTTGAGCCAGGAACCATGGAGCCGTAAGGTACGTATAAGACAGTAAGAGATAGAACAAAGGGGAAAAGTAGACTACTACTACGAAACTGTCTGCTTTCGTCCCCAATACTATCAAGCAGAGTCATATTATTTTGTATTGGAAGGATTTTTCATTTGTACTAACTGTTTCCAAGGACCCCTGCCACCATTGTTTTCCCCACAAAAATATTTTCAGGTTGCAATGTGGATCAGTTACATCAGACTTTCTCAAGCCCCAACCATGTATGTATATGACTCTCTGATGCTCATATTCAGAAGAGAAATGCACCTGAAACGCTTGTCTTAGGCCGCAGGTGATGAGTGCATACGGGTCGGAAGTCCCGTTCAAGTTGGCCGCGATCAAATCCTTGGCGGCGAGCAGCTTCAGTTGGACAGTCAGAAAGACACGCGCCCACCCAAGTCAACAAGCCACACGACGAACCAGAGAGCCGTCAGAGTGGCTGATGAACAACAACGGCGAGCCACACTCACGTTGACCGCGTACGCCGACGACGCTCCCTCGTGGCACTGAGCAGCAATCCGGGCGCGCAAAGCAGAGCAGAGCAGACGAATGCCAAAACAAAAACGGTCGCGACGTTAGAACAGGCAACCGCTCAAATTTGCCCAGGAGGCGGCCGTTGCTTTGCTTACCTTGTCGACGAGATCGAGCCCGTCGGCGGGCGCGGGCGCGCGGCGCGGGCGGAGGGGTTGGCGCTGCTGGGCAGCATCCTCACTGACGATGAAGATGCCTACTTGCCTGTGCCCTCCATTACGAACCGCGCATTAGAGGCGAAACACCTCATGCTCCTCCCGCTGAGCGCCAAGGAGGAGGCAGCAGCCGTTGGAGCGGCGTCCTCGACCTTAGCCACCGCAGCTCCTCCTTGACCGAGCTCCTCCTTGACCGGGAGAGGAGAGTAGAAGAGAGGAAGAATGGAGGAAGAAGCATCATCCTGTCCTATCCCTGTCCGTCGAGGTCGAGGGGGGAGAGGGCAGGGCCAGGGCCGGTCGATTCGATGGACAGCAGCGTCGGCCGCCGGAGCAGCAACCATACGGCGAGTGGCGGCGCTGGTGGCGACGGTGTGGGTGCAGGCGCTGACCGGGACCAACTTGATCTCATCACTCGATAGAAGCAGCAGGGGTTAGGAGGGTCAGGTGCTCACCGAGCTAGTCGACGCAATCAGACGAGCGGCGGCGGCGACGGCGGCGGCGTAGAGAAGCTAGGGTTACGGGAGGGTGAAGTGAGGAGAGAAAGGGAGAGAGGACGACGCAGTCTGACCCATGTCCACCCAACCCATGTCGACCAGCCCCAAGCCAACGAACGACCGCCACGCAGACGGCAAAGACACGAGAAACCCAAAATGCCCTCGGCGGGGGACAGTAATTTCGGCGGTGGCACAAGATCTTTTGCCTCTCTGGAGAGTGCCGTCGGGCCACACTGGACGCGAGCCAGCAAATGACACGCGGGGCCCACCAGAGGGAGACCCCACGCGTCAGCGAGAACCGGATGGAAATTGCGGAGTAAGCGAATGTGACGGGAAAACATTACTGTTCATTTCAGCAGTGTCATCTCAGATCCAACGGCCCAACTTCCTCCAGATCTTGATCCGACGCCCAGAATCGCATCAAGCAAACCGATCCGACGGCCGAGAGTCGCTGATCTGTAAGGAACCATGTAGGAGCTTTCATCTCTTATTTCTCGATGTATTGACCCCCTTCTTTAAATTAGATCTGGGAGTAAGCTTATCGGTGACCTGACCACTTAGGCCGGCAGGGAGAGCACCTGAGGAGGACGACATGGCAAGAGCGACGGCGAAGGCAAGGTGGCTAGATGAGATGGGAAGAGGAGGCTTTGTATACCATGTAAGCTTTCTATGAAACGTCGTGCGTTGTTGGAGGCAGCGCCTACGTGTTTATAAGGACTGGGCCTAAACCCTGATTGCGTTACTGGAGGTTGTTGTGGGAGTACAACTTGAGAGAGAAGAAAGAGTGTACGTAGATATAAAAATTAGATTGGTTGGTTTGAGAAGAATCCTATCTCTCTACTCTATGCCTAGCTAACTCCCTGCCGAAGATATGCATGGCGTGCCAACGTGACAATGATGTTTAACATATACTACTATCAAATTTGTTTATGTTGGATTTCCAAAGGTTTGTAACTTTGTGATATCATTGGATAAAAGTCCTCACCTCTAGCATGTATTTGTTCTCTCATTCTGACTGATAATGCAGGAATAATTAGGGATCAAGAATAAAATGTTATTATGATAACACGATTCTGCCTAATAATTTAAAAAACACGGTAACTTCTGGTGTTTGTTTCAATCTAGTACCTTTCTTAGTACGATAAAGCATCCTTCTATCTGTATTTAAGGGGCATGGTGATTAAGAGGTATGATGAGAATAATATTTCTTCAAGATTGTAGTGTGTGTGCCTTTATCTAGACTCACAACTACTGAACTTTGTTTCTTCGAATAGTTATTTGATTTTGGCAAAGCCTATCTTACTTTTCCATACATTAATCCTACTGTATTGCTCTAAGCATTTGAACTGTTCTTTGTTCACTAGGGAGGTGTAAAATCCATTAGAGTCATTGTTTCGGTATTATTCATAGTATGTTTGTTAAAAGGATTTTTCTTCTTCTAGAAAATGGTTATTTTATTTAACATGCGTCACCGATTACGATGTCTCTGTGAACTTCCGTTTTCTACTGTCATGTGATACCAGTGTCCTACTACTAACCATGATTACAAGGCATATTACTTCATGCTTCATTGTTTTTTTTTTTGAAAACATAGGTTTCTCAAAAATGTTTTGTTATTCTGAATGTCTATTTCAAGTATTATTCGGTAAAAAAATCAGCATATATTCCCGCAGCAATGCGCGGGGTATCAGCTAGTTTATTAGTAAGTAGGTATAGATGTCAAGACGCACCACTTTTTTATTTTGAAAAGGAAGATGCACCAAATCTGGAACATCTTAACGTGCGTACGTTTTGACTGAATGTCGATAGAAGGAGGCTTTTTCCGAGCCGGTGAGTCCGTGAGTGTGAAAGCTACAGACAGGTCTCGGGAACTCTTTTCTGACAGTCGTGCTGGACGGGACCCCCGGAGACCAGACTTGAAATACTTACTTAGTTGGACGACTCACGTAGAGCACTAGTTACGGGTTCACAATAGTGTATGTTGTTCTCCTGTCTGGTGTCTATTCAAAGTGTTTAATCTCGATCAGATTCTTCTGTAACTATGAGAAGAAGAAGGTAAATCTCGATCTGAAAGACGAGCACAAATCGGAAAATAATTGGTTGCTTCACCAGTTTGTTAAAAACCCCAATTTCGCTAGTAAACCATCGCCATCCTGCGAACTGCATTTTGTCCGTGTGGAAACTGGGAGGAGATGCAGGATCGTCAAATTTGACGAGTCAAGGTCTCCGCTGCATCCGTTGGAGGTCAAGTCCTCTGACCACTGCAGAGGATACGACGAGGTTGTAGAGGTGTTCTTAAACCCCTGCGGCATGAGCTAGCGGAGCATCCAAACTCACACACCTCCACCCGGCGATACGGAGCGGAAAAGGGTGTCGTGCCGTGCGCTCGGGCTGAGCTAGCAGAGGTATGAACCACCTCTCTTCCTGGTTACTTAGTACTAGTGCTTAAGTATAATGATCTACTAGTTCTTTGGCTTGTGTGCCTTGCTGTCTTTTTGCAAAGGGACTAGCACTTCACTTCAAAGTAAAGTGCTAGTCTCTGATCTAAAGTAGTACTCCAAAGCATAACTTCTTGGACGAGTATATAAAGCAATGCCGTTTACAGAAAAAAAACATCTATGATAATTTATCATCTATTCTAATTTTTACCATAACAAACCCTTCTCCCATTGGGAGGGAAAAAAATGCTATATCTGTTTTCGACTTTCATGTGTGGAAGTAACACGATATGTACTGATATCATGTATATTCTTAATATGATGGAGCTTGTTGTGCTGAAATTGCATATGTACCTTTTGCAGGTGACATAGACCTAATAAGCATGGGGCGATCCCGCCTAGAGCTCAGTAGGTTTTTGCTACTAGTCGTATTAATACTATCGTGTTACGGAGCTCGAGACGCCCATTGCTCTGTGCTTTAGGGTAACACCACGGATCGACGTTCACTGCTGGATTTCAAAAAGGCCATCACAAAGGATCCTAAAGGAGCCTTGCGCTCTTGGAATGACAACATCCACCATTGTAGGTGGCTGGGCGTGAAGTGCAGCACAAGGCACCCAGGACGTGTTACGGCACTGGAACTACATAGTTTGGGCTTGGCTGCCCAAATCACACCCTCTTTGGGAAACCTAACCTTCCTTAGAGAACTTAACCTATCCTCAAATCACTTCTCTGGAGAAGTGCCTCCTCTCAACCGTCTTAGAAAATTAGAGATCCTTCATCTAAGCAACAACTTATTACAAGGCAATATCCAAGATGCAATTACTGCAGTTGCAAATTGTTCCAAACTCCTGTGGTTAGGCCTCTCCGCTAACATGCTAGTGGGTTCTATTCCCCGAAACATAGGTTCCCTTTCCAATCTATATATTATAGACCTTTCCCAAAATAACCTTACTGGAAACATTCCGCCAACCTTTAGTAACATTACACACTTAGAAGAGATATCACTTGGAGACAACCATCTTGAGGGAAGTATTCCTGAAGAGATCGGGCAATTGCCAAATATGTCGTTCGTGTTACTAGGTGTAAATAGGCTATCTGGTAGAGTTCCAGCAACATTATTTAATCTATCGAACCTTCAAACACTAGACCTAGATAGAAATATGTTAAGTCGAACATTGCCATCCAACATGGGCGATATGCTCCCTAACCTTGAATTTCTATTCTTGGGTGTTAACAAGTTTGAAGGCCACATCCCAGATTCATTGGGCAATGCTTCGGAGCTGACACGACTAGATTTGTCATCTAATTATTTCACTGGCCCGATTCCTAGTTATTTAGGCAAACTTCATAAACTATCCTATCTAAACCTTGGTGGAAACAAGCTTGAGGCATGTGACAATCAAAGCTGGGAGTTCTTAGGCGCACTGAGCAATTGCCCTCTACAGATACTCTATTTACACGGAAATCAACTTCATGGAGTTCTACCTCATTCTGTTGGTAACCTATCCATCATGCTTCAATGGCTAGATTTGGGTGAAAACAACTTGTGCGGGACAGTGCCGCCGAGCATTGGGGCCCTGAAGAACCTACAAATTTTACACCTTGGAGGAAATAACTTTGTTGGACCGATACCGCACTCCATTGGCAATCTGGCAAAGTTAACTAGGCTCAATCTTTCCAACAATCAGTTTGATGGTTGGTAATGCATCAATACTGCTTGACGGCCAACAACTTGATGCTGGGTGCTGCTCGAGCCACGGATACAAGTGCGCTGTGCAACATCCTGACGAGAAATCTCTGTACCTTCCCTGTTCCTGCACTGCCGTTTCTGCCGACATGTGTGGTTGCTCTGTAGTGCAGCTTATGTCTGCATTTTACTGTGGTTGCTCTGTACTGCAGTTTACTATTTCTAGGTTTCCTCGACTGTCTATTTCAGCGGGTTTGTTCCCACGTTTGTGTGTGGCATACACGATTTGGCTGTGTGCACCTTTATTGTATTTCTATCATATACGTATATACATTGCGAGTATCAATAAAAAGCTATCATTATTAAAAGAGGTGTGGTTTGTCTTGGAGGTCAAGTCAGAATATGTGTTTTCTCTTCACAGGTAATGTAATTTGTCTTGGAGAAAAATATTATCATTTGCAACCTATGAAACTATTGGTATATAAAGCCTTCTTGTAAGATTTATATTAATTAGTGCTAAATCTGTCGTGTTACTACTTACTACTGGATGAAGTATCTTTTGTTGGCATTTATGTCAGATAATTATTACCTTTTGCTAGATATGAAATACAAGGATAGAAAGTGTAAGGACATTTCAACGCTGACACGCAGAGCCTACATACATTTCAACAACATTTTGGACAACCGGACGAAATTCAAGCAAACACGACGAATTTCATTCAAGTTCGGATATAATACATAAACGGACGATTTTTTGACCATTTTACTAAAAACAAAGAAAAACTAAACCCTATATCGGACGACCACCTCGTAAGTGTGGCCGCTCTGTCATGCCGCACCGCCGTTGCCGTTCGTGCAGTCATTGCCGTCGTCGCCCACCAACGGCGTAAGGATGCCGAAGGGCCGCGGCAGCCTTGTCTGGTGGCTGTCTGCCGGTTGAGAAGGAGCCGCTCCGCCTCCTATTGCCCCGTACGGAGGGCCTCCTTGGCCACTGCCGACGACGCCGACGGATCCCTGGCGACGGCCTTGCCCCTGCCGGTGTTGGCGGAGCATTCACTAAGTGACCACTCCTCGCCGATCTTAGCAAGCTCGCCATCAAGGTGGCGGTGCCTGGCAGCCATCTTCGCGGTGGTGACGGAGCAGTCGAGCGCCCACGCGACAGCGAGGTCAGGGTCATTGTGGATCCATTCCGGTGCCACGTTCGTCTTTTTAAAAGCGGAGCGGCGACCAGCATTGCGCTGGTCGTACCACGCCTGCTGTCTGGCCGCGCATTCTGCCTCGGATACCATGGCCCGAGTGCCGGAGGCACGGCCGTAACCGGCTCCAGGTAGTGGAGGATGCAGCCACGTGCATTCGTGATCGGGGGTGGCAGCTCCTCCTTTCATCGGGAGGCGGTGGCGTCGTGGTGGCGACGAGGGCCCATCAATCCACGCGTAGCGGCTGTGCGGCGGCGGCAACACTGGCACATCCTTCACGCGGCAGAGGCGTTGGATGGACGTCCGGCTCCTTCTTCATGCGACCGTCGATATGGAGGCTGCGGTTGCGGGGCGGGGACGCCAGCTTGTCCTTCACCCACCGAAGTGGGGATGTTGGTTGCCACTTCACGCGCGCCGATGATGGTGGTGTCGGGCCCGTGTGACGGAGCAAACGCTCCGTCATGACTCCATCTAACGGACGAAGAGCTGCCTTTGAGAGGAGACGGGGCTGCTCCTGCAGGAGGCCCTCCTTTTTCCAAGGAGCCAGCTGCCGTCAATGCAGATGGTCCCGGAGAGGGAGGGCGGCGGCGCCACGATCCGCCTGAAGAGGAACTTCCAACGGTGCCGCCTGCCAGCACCGAGGACCAGGACTTCGGCATCGCCGCTGGGCTCAGGGAAAGGATGGGCTCGGCAATGTGACATGGAGGGGGAGGGGGGAGGACGGTGCTCCGGGAGGGGGAGTGCGGCTGTGTGCATCGCTGGTGCATGGCTTAAATATCCGCGGCTATACCAGACGAAGGGGCTGTCAGTCCGCTTCAATGCGGCGCAGCGGCCGAAGTTGGTTTCTCAAGACGCACTGTCCGCACTGAAGCGTCGACGCGCGAGAGGCCGAGTTTGTCTGCGCCGCCCTCCCATCCGGTCATATCGCAGACAAGGTAGGTGGGCGTTTGATGGAAAGCGCGGGAAAGGCGGCTGGGATTTTTTGGTGGGCCAGGTCTGTCAGGAGCGGGCGTGGCAGTGGTCTGGACGCCTGCAAAGCTCCCTAGTTTGTCTCTGGTTTGCGAAAAAATTACGTCCAAATCGTCCGACGAACCGATACAGGCCTGCGTTGGATGGCACAACACGTCCGGACCACGAGGTCCGAACGTATGCTGATCGGTGTTGGAGATGCCCTAAGGTTTATTTAGTTTAATGGTAAACTTGTGGTGCTACTACTGGATGAAAAGTGCTAGGCGTTTATACGATTGTGGATGAAGTATCTTATTATTAGAAGAAAAATGCTAGATTTTTTTATGGATGAAAAGTGCTAGACGTTTCCTCGATTGTCCAAACATGGTCATGAGTTTTTCATATATTTTTTTTAGGCAATCACGCGAAGCTTTTATTAATCCGTCACAATGTTTACAGGGACGAAAGAAAGATCACCGGGGTGGCCTAACTAGACATGGCGACCGGTCCCCAGTCCCAAAGCATGCTTCGCTAGATTGTGAGCTTCGACATTCGAGCTCCTAAACTCATGAACAAAAGCACAAGAATTAAAACTACTAGAGTACTATATGATTTCATGTATAATGGCCCCATAGCTCAGGCTACTCTTCTGCTTGATATCGTTCACCACTTCCATGTAGTCTGTCGCCACGTGAATCGCTTGCAACTGGAGATCCTCAGCTAGTGCCATCGATTCTCTGACTCCCATCACTTCAAGTGTTGTAGGGTCGGAGATACCCCTGAACACAACAGTAGACGCACCCAAAAAAAACCTTCCCTGCTCCTGCATACTGCTGCTACCGCGCCAACACTTGAACTTCCCATGAAGGCCGCATCAATATTTATTTTGGATGTGCCCGATGGCGGCTGCAGCCATTGAGTCGGTCGCGCCGTTCTGGCCTGAACCACATCACTGCTCATGTTCTTGACCACTTGAAGATCACTCAGGAAAGAGTTAATAAAAGAGTGTGTTGAGGACGAGCTCTGGAAGATATCTTCATATATAGCTTACCTTCTAGCAGCCCACACTGCCCACAAGGTCACGGTCATACGCACAAAATGTTCATGCGAGAGAGCATCCTTCAGTGCGAAAATCCATTCCCTTGCATTCTCACCATCATGCTGACTCATATTTTCGACAAGAGAATCGTCAGATAGAGCCCACACGCTGCTTGCCATCGGGCACTCAAGGAAAGCATGCCTCCATGAATCTCTGGCACCGCAAAGCACACATGTTGATGTAGTCGACATGTTTCTATGGTGGAGTAGTTCCGCTGTTGGGATAGAGCTGTGTGCAAAACGCCACAAGAACAACTTCACCTTCGATGGCACGTCCGTCCTCCATAACTTAGACCATTCATTACCCGTGTTGCCTGATACTGATGCGGTACCACCACTTCCCTGCTCTCCCTGTAACCTTGCTTGCACAATCAGTCTATAAGCAGATTTTACAGAAAAAATACCCTTCTTCTCGCCGCTCCATGCCCAGAAGTCTTCCATGTTGCGCGTGCATAGAGGTATAGACAATATTCCTTCTGCATAGACCGGTAAAAAGACAGTCCGGACCAGCTGCTCATTCCACGAAGCCTCCTGAATATTGATAAGCTGCGAAGGCGCGGCGGATTCTGAACTAACGGCAACACCGGTCTCATCATTCCCGGTCTTGGAATCCAGTTTTGTTTCCAAACTTCAGTTGTTTGCCCGTTGCCAATTCGCCGGATTATACCCAGCTTCAACATATCCCTCCCGTCCAGAATAGCTCTCCAGATTTGCGAGGGTCGGCCCCCAAGCTCTGCCTCAAGAATGGAGGTTTCGGGGAAATATACTGCCTTCAAAATTCGTGCACTCAGCGATGTAGGTTCTGTCAAAACTCTCTAGGCCTGTCTTGCGAGTAGAGCTAGATTAAAAACCTCCATATCCCTGAAGCCGAGTCCCCCAAGTTGCTTCGGCCGAGTCATAGTATCCCATGCCACCCACGCTGGTTTTCATTTTCCAGCCTTACTTCCCCACCAAAATTGGCGAATAATAGATGTTATGTTCTCACAGAGTCCCCTTGGGATCCTGAAACAGGCCATGGAGAAAACCGGCAATGCTTGTGCCACGGCCTTAATTAGCACCTCCTTTCCCCCTGCCGATAGGAGCTTCTCCATCCATCCCCTCACCTTCTCCCACACCCGATCTCTGAGGTACTTAAAAGTTTCCGTCTTCGACTGGCCGACATCAGTTGGCATTCCCAAGTAGCGCTCATTCAGGGACTCATTCTGAACATTCAGAGTTGCCTTGATGATCTCTCTCAGCTGTTGTGAACAACCCTTACTAAAAATATCGAAGATTTATCATGGTTGATCTTCTGCCCCGATGCCTTACAATAAGCATCCAATAGGTTTGAAACCGCTAAAGCCCCCTCATTACTCGACTTGAACAACAACAGGCTATCATCTGCAAATAGGAGGTGATTTACAGCCGGAGCTGAAGTTGCCACCTTGATCCCACCCAACACAGATGACTGAGAACTGGTTTTAAGTAGGCACGAAAGGCCCTCTGCTGCGATCAAAAAGAGGTAGGGGGATATCGGATCTCCCTGTCGAATACCTCGTGATGGTCTAAAAGACTCAAGTTTCTCTCCATTAAATAACACTGAGAATGAGACTGAACTGATCATACTCATGATAATGTCAACCCACTGTTGTGCAAATCCAAGCTTGATCATCATTGCCTTTAGATACTCCCATTCCACTCTGTCATATGCTTTCATCATGTCCAGTTTCAGAGCACAGTGGCTATTTGACCTAGACCTGCTCCTCTTCATAAAATGTAAGCACTCGTAAGCACAAATAATATTGTCAGTTATAAGCCGGCCTGGAACAAAAGCTGACTGCTCCTCTGATATAATGTTAGGCAGGATAATTTTTAACCTGTTTGCAACTACTTTGGAGGCAATTTTGTATATCACATTGCATAAACTGATAGGCCGGAATTGAGTAAGGAGAGTGGGGTTCATCACCTTAGGAATAAGCACAAGTACTGTGTCATTAACACACGCCGCACTCTCCTCCCCTCTGATTATACGAAAGACAGCTTCCGTCACTTCGTCACCACATATATCCCAGTGCCTCTGATAAAAATGAGCGGGGAAGCCATCCGGTCCCGGTGACTTTGTAGGACCCATCTGGAAAAGTGCCTTCTTAACCTCATCTTTTGTGTACGGAGACGTTAGCATCTCGTTCATGTGCGGCGTTACTTTCCTGGGAACATGTTGGAGCACACGGTCCATGTCTGTAACTCCCTCCGTTGTGTACAAGTTTCTATAAAAACCAGTAACCATGTCCCTTAGCTCCACCGGATCCTGAACGTGAACTCCCAATGAGTTTGCCAAGGCTTTAATCATATTCTTTTTTCTTCTCATACTTGCACGCAAGTGAAAGAATCTGGTATTTTTGTCTCCTGATGCCAGCCATTCAATCCTTGATCTTTGGCACCACATTAATTCTTCTCGGTGGTAAAGCTCAACCAACTTGTCATTAAGCTTGATCTCCAAGTGTGACGGGCCTGTTCTGCCTGGTTCGCTTCGGAGTCGTTCCAGTTCG
This sequence comes from Aegilops longissima, assembly GCA_021605205.1. NCBI lineage: Eukaryota > Viridiplantae > Streptophyta > Magnoliopsida > Poales > Poaceae > Aegilops > Aegilops longissima. Next base: position 718,791,308 of record CM038679.1, on the reverse strand, counting down.
GCCGTCATCAACTTAATTTCCTTTCTGACGCTGCCAAATGTATCTCTATTCCACTTGCCGAGGTTGGAAGCCACCTTCTTAAGTTTGTCCTGTAACTCCATAAGGCTCAGCGCCGGTGCAACTCCTCCCCAACACTGTTGCATTGTGTCCTTCCATGAGTCATGGGTCTCCCACATTACCTCATATCGGAATGGTGGTTTTGGGGCCGGACGCACTTGCTCCTCTGTCATACTAATGAGGATCGGGGCATGATCTGATGACGCGGCTGTTAAGTGCTTGACTGACACAGAGGGAAACCTCGTTATCCAATCAACGGAAGCTAACGCCCGGTCTAGAAGGACCCGATTGAAACTCCCTCCTGTGACCTTTTTCTCGAACGTCCAAAAGTTTCCCTGGTAGCCCAAATCCTCCAACATGCAGACACCAACTGCCTCGCGAAACGCCTGTATTTGGGCATTACTGCGTTCTCCAATGCCTTCTTGCTCTTCCGGACGTAACACCTCATTGAAATCCCCAAAGCATACCCAAGGGAGCTCGCTCAAACTTGCAATGCCCTTCATTATGTCCCAAGTCTGATGGCGTAGGTGTGTTTGTGCTTCTCTATAAAAACATGTAGCTCTCATAGACTCAGTCCCTGGCTCATCGATCTTACAATCTATGTGATACACAGAGTACCCCAAAATCTCAACTTTTATTGGATTATTCCAAAAAATTCCAAGGCCCCCACTACGGCCCTGACTACTTACAGCAAAAGCATTATCATAGCCAAAAGAACCTGCTAGGTTTTCCACCCTAACTCTATCAATTTGAGTTTCAACGATACAAAGGAGGGCGGGGGCAAATTTCCGCACTAGCTCGCGGACTTCTCGAACTGTCGCGGTTTTGCCCGCGCCGCGACAGTTCCAGCTGAGGATACTCATTGTGCCCGGCGGTACTCCACCCGGGAGTCCGCCGGTGTTGCATCAGATGTGTTGCCGTTCCTCACGCTATTGCCCTTTTCCTGGTTGAACTTGTCCACTGCTTGATCAAACTTAGCCCGCTTCGGGTCTTGTTTTGGCGGCGGACTAAGTGGTACCTGCGGTGGAGGCAGAGCCAGAACGCCACCCCCAATACCGCCACCCGTGATGGTCACCTGGGAGCTGGTCATTGTGGTTGGATCCGCCTGGGTTCGTTTCCTGTTTCCCTCCGCCTCCTCCATATCAGCAGCATAACTGCTACTGCCCCCATGATGCCCATTCTTTTCAGGAGCCTTGCGAGCCGTTGTCTTGGGTTTGCTCTTCGCCTCACCCGGACCCGATCCTGCACCTCTAAACCATGTTCCCTTCAGGTTCTTGAAAACCAGCTCCGAAGGAGGATGAATGCCGTCCCCATGTTCCTTAAACTGATGACCCAGCCTTCCACAAACTGCACACCAATTGGGCAACCTTTCATATTTGACCCTAAAAATCAGTCGCTTCTCACCAATCTTGAGTGACACTGCGTTTTTCAAAGGCTTGGTGACATCCACCTTTACACGGACCCTGAAGAAATTCCCCTCAAAATCATGGGATGCAGTCTCGGCATAGACTAGCTCTCCCAACTTCGCCGCCAAGGAAGGAATCTGCGGTACATAGCCATCTGGAAAATCATGTATCTATGCCCACATCTCCAGTAGGTCCAGTTTGATAGATGAGGGCTTAGTGAAGCCATCGTACTCTGCCAAAATCACAGCATCTCCGCGGAAATTCCATGGACCCTCGAGCATCACTCTTTCCCAATCTCCAAGGCATGAGAATTGCAGAGTGTAGAGATTATCCTCAAGTGGGCGTATGTTGACCCTCTGCGCCAGATCCCACGCCGATCTCATGTTCTTGTAGAACCAAAACTGACTATAGGTTTTTTCTGTATAAACCCTAGCAATTGCCATCCACCTCGTAGCTTCTGGCTGTAGACTTTTTTGATCTACAACCACGTCATCTAGGTCCTCCTCCGAGAGACCCAACTCCCTCATCATTGCCTCCAGATCCTCCTGATCTCCCGATCCAGAAGCCTTTGTCGCCATCGTGAATCCCTTGCCCGAAGAACTATCCTCGCCGGGCCTTGACCTACCCCTAGACCTCCCGCTAGACTGCCTTCTCCTACCAGGATCAGGTCCGCCCGTGCCCCCAGTTAGCTTTTAGTTTAGGTCCGCCCGTGCTCGGCCCGACCCATCAGACTGAGAACCGACGTGATACGGGACCACTCGACCGAGACACTGTAAGTAGCCATGGGGATTCATTATGCTGACATGCACATAACTTTTCTTTGTTACTTTTGTTCATATTTAGAAAAATGGTAAATACATATATTATGGAAATTTAATTTAGTTAATTGTTTTCAATTGTTCATCGCACATTTAGAAAATTTTCATGCAGTGTAAAAAATGTTCACTCGACCCTTAATGTTTGTATCATTCAAAAAAGTATCTGACATTTAGAAAGCTATTCATGGATTTTAAAAAAATGTACGTGACATTTTATAAAAATGTTATACAATGTAAAAATCTCTTCGTTGGTTCAAAAAAGAAAGTTTCATACAATTCAGGAAAATGCATGTTACATTAAAAAACTGTTCACACATTTCAAAAATATTATTTTGGCATTTTTCAAAAATGTTATGCAACATAAAAATGTTCACATAGTTTAGAAAATGTTTTTATCATTCAAAAAAGGTTTTAATGTGTATTTCTACAATTTTATCACGTATTTATCCTTTTTTCAATAACATGTATTTTAAAAGATGTATTTTAGAAATATTAATCTCTACTCTTATAAAAAACAGAGTTGGTGATGATGGTGTGCCTGCCATCCTGCAATATAGGCCGTCCGATTTATATCTAACAGATAGGAAGAAAACTATGGCAATTTTGTAAAAAGATACCACACCCCTATCAACAATTGCAAATAAGGCATTCCCTCGTTCATTCTTTTCTCTCACAAGATAAACTACTCATACAAATGCATCTTAATATTCCGTGCAACGCACCGGCATCTTGCTAGTTATGTATAAAAAATTTATTAGATGCATAAAAAAAATGTATAATATCTATGGAAAAAAAGTAGATGTCAAAAAATGTATAATATCTATGGAAAAAATTAGATGTCAAAAAATATATTTGAAAAAAATGTTAAACGTCTATAAAAAGATGCTCCTGGTGTATATGAAAAATGGACAATGTGTATTAAAAAATTAGACATGTACGAAAGGTGAAAACCAAAGAAAGAAAGAATACCAAAGAAGAAAAAGAAAAAGAATAATAAAAAGGAAAGTAAAAAACCAAGGAGAAGAAGAGAAAACATGAAGAAAACCGATGCAAAACAGTGTAAAACTAAAGAAAACCACAGAAAATAAATTGTGCAATAGCTACAGTATTGGGTCGGACCTTTAGCGCCGCCGCGCTAGAGGGTGAGACCTACTCCCTCCATTCCAAATTACTCGTCGTTGAAATGGATGTATCTAGAACTAAAATATATCTAAATACATCCATACGTGTGACAAGTAATTCGAAACCGAGGGAGTAGTGACGTATTGCTCCTATCATGTACCACGGCCGCCGTGATCCATCCCACAGGCACAGCGAATACTACTTTTGTTCTTCTCCGGCCGGCCTGTACGTACGTGGTTCCATAGAACGGCACCAAATATCTTGTGTTCTTGAGTGTGTTGTGTGAAACAACCAAGAAGAGGGCTGGGAGAGTCGGCTCCAACACGGCGCTCATCCTCTGCGCTCTGCCTCCATGCTCCAGCCACTTGCAGGATCTGGAGGAGCGGTAGGCGTACTGGCTGGAGCACGAGCCATGTCCATCGAGGAATGGGAGAGTGCAGAGCCGCCAATCGGCAATCAACATCCTCATAGAAGTCCATATGACCGACATCGTAGTCACCCCGCCCGTCATAGTAGTCGTCGTGAGCCCAAACGTATGAGAAACTCCCGCTGGAGTAACCCCTGCTGCCGATATATAGACCTATTCCTAGTCTTCATGTTGTTTTACTTTGCTTTTTGGATGTTGCGGTGACAACTCCCCTAGTTGGGTTTTGCGCTTGCTGGATTTGCTGTGTTGCCTAGTGCGGTTCCTAGTAGCTTTTGGTTTTATCTTTGTATAAGATAACTGGGTTGCCTTAATGGAAATCAAAGGGAGAAACCCTTCTTTGATAAAAAAAAAAAGTCATCCCCATAATACACGGTCTCCTCCACGTATTACTCAGTAAAGCCTCTGACGTGGAGCTCACGACCATCAACGTAGCAGTAACTCTCCTTTCTGCCACCGTGGTATCGGCGGCTAGCATCGTCGCCTGCAAGGCTATCGTCAAGGTCGTCGCTGAACTCCGTCGAAGGCAACCATCCTAACAGTTGCCGGCGAAGGCTTGGTGGTGGGAGATGGCCAGGATCATGAGATCGCCGATTAGGCTTTTATGGATCGGGGGGTTCCTTTTTTCTCCAGCCACACATCCTCAAAATCGCATGGGCAATTATCTAGTCACCGGCGACAATTGTTGCGGCCATCCGTCAGGCTGGCATCACGCAAGGCCTCGTCAAAGCACCAAGTTGCCATGGCGCTGGCGCCGGCAGAACCGCAGGGTGTGTGGCCGCCACATCCTTCGTCGGCCCGCACAGAGCAATGGGTCTCCACCAACAAGGATGAGACCGTCGAGGTGGATGTTAGCGATGGCGGGGCTCAGTTACGTACTCCTCGGTTAACCCTTCGGTTATCATAGATATATATATCTGATTATAATCAACAAATAATATTATAAGATATGGGTGGGCGTGTGGATGGGTGAGGGCTATTGCCCCCCCCCCCCAACCAACATATTATAAGATATGGGTGGGCGTGTGGATGGGTGAGGGCTATTGCCCCCCCAACACACACACACGCACCACCACCACCCCAATTTAAGTAGGGGGAGCGAGTCAAGCCCCCCATAATTTTAAATTAACTATTCATTCATGTTTGATACAACAAGTTTCCATAGGGAAAGTCAGTTCTTTTGTTGATGTTATATTCTGCCAAAACACATTTAAGTAATATATTTTATGTTTGATAGAACGTACTTGTTGCTAACCTAGTAGTTAATGTATCTAAGCGTTGTTTGTTACATTTGATATATCACATGTGAGACGTTGTTAGGAGAGCTGCCGAGTTGTTCCCCACCTCAGTTGTTTGTAGGAGATATTTGGAGAAGGTATTATGGAGTGGTTGGTCATATTGTTTGTGAGTAGGAGATCTTTGGAGAAGGTATTACAAAGAGGTTGGCCTTAGTGTTTGGAAAGTTTACTTATTTGCCTGAATTAACCAAATGAGTTTTGTCGTTTATGTGCAGGTGAAGGCATTTGTATGTCTTGATGAGCTACACTATTCTAGCAGTTATGGATGGAGATAAAGATGGTAACTTGCTTTAACCCTTCTACTTTCATACAAATCTTAATGTGCATGCTTCTTCTTAATGTTTTCTGAATTTTCATAAATTATGCTATCTGTAGAGCTATGAAACCGGAGATATACCAGCTAGGAGCATGAACCTATCATAACGGAGGTATCAACCATGTTATTTATCAATTAGCACAATTCATAATGACAACGGTTTCTATGTTTCAGTACATTACCGAGAAGTTGAGGAGGAGGGTAATAGTTGACCTCAATTGTAGTTCTTCTATTTTTATCCGTTGAACATGTGTACATGTACGTAGGTCACCCCGCCCGTCATAGTAGTCGTCGTGAGCCCCAGCGTATGATAAACTCCCGCTGGAGTAACCCCTGCTGCTGATATATAGACATGTTCCTAGTCTTCATGTTGTTTTACTTCGCTTTTTGGATGTTGCGGTAACAATTCCCCTTGTTGGGTTTTGCACTTGCTGGATTTGCTGTGTTGCCTGGTGCGGTTCCTATTAGCTTTTGGTTTTATAGCACAAATGCCCGTGCGTTGCAACGGGATGAAAAATTAGTACCACCTCGGTAGTAAAAAAATCTTTTCACCGGTGAACAGATGAAAAAATTGAAGAAACACACCTTACTTTATGCGTGTGCGTGTGCGTGTGCGTGTGCGTGTGCGTGTGTGTGTGTGTGTGTGTGTGTGTGTGTCAAATAATCTTACGTTGCCAGGCAATATTTGTTTCAGACCACGTTGCCAGGCATTATGGATTCAAATCTTGTGTTTGAAGCAAAGTCTTTGTTGTCAAAGAATCTAGCTTCTCGGAAGCATCCAATTTTGGTCCCTGCACGTAGTGTTCACCGGATTGATCTATGCGCATTCAACGAGGTCAAGTGTCTTTCTTTCTTTTCTTCACCTTTTCTCTTGTCAATGTTTACTTTTGATTCTTACCTAATTCCATTCTTCCACGCATTCCATCGCCCATGTTTATGCAGAATCTTAGAGCTGCCAAAGCTATGGCCTCTTTCCTGCAAAAAAAGAAGAAGAAAAAAACAAAAGTATGGCCTCTAGCAGATTTGGACAAATTCTGTCATGTCCAAAAACTGCCTTCACATGCATGCTTGGATGCTTACCAACAAACATGTGACATTACCTACTACTACGGGGACATCTTAACGGTTTCCTTAGATGCATTGCATGGCACTTTAGCTCCAAGAAGCAATGGCTTTCACACACGCTTTGTGTTGTTCGGAGGAAACAATGGATCTACCTACCTTTGCACTGCAATGCATGCATGTTAGTTTGTTCCACGATGATCGTCGGTCGCCATCAGGTAACAAACGGCTGTTGCACAGGGACCAGTGGAGTCATGCCAACATCAAGCATTGGTCTATTTTATATACCAGCAGTCTACCACCGAACTTTACAAAAAGTTAACTTGTCACGCCCAGCCATATAGCCTGCCAACCTTGCATATTTCAGCTCAAAAGGGATGCTTTGCATGAATGATTAATCCAGGTACCACTTCCGTCCTGATTTATTAGTCTCTTCGTATTTTGTGCTAATTTTTGGTTTGACATAGTTTTTGAAAGAATGTCGCTTTTTCATGTGAGAAATATGTTAGAATAAATCCGAGGCCACCGTCGATCTACCGAGGACCAAGCAATCACACAAGCACGACACCGAGATTTGTTAACGAGGTTCACCATCATGGCTACATCCCCGGGGCCTAACTACGGGCGCTCCTCTTCATGACACCGTCACAATACCACACCCCGGCCGCCCGAGCGCCGGCACATGCCGCCGGCTCCCCCGTGTGCCTGTGCTATTATGTTGGCATAGGTTATAATATCGTGTGTCTATCCTCGCTATATATGAGAGGTCTAGGATACAAGTGTCCTACTTGGACACGACTCCATATCCTATCTACACACAGTCCAAAACCAAGTCCAATTGTAACTTACCTTGTACAATAACATTTGACACAACTCTAACAAACTCCACCTTGTCGAATATTCTTCACCACCTTGGATTCATGCATGCGTCGAACCTCCATGTACATTGGAATTGAGATACGCCATGAGCACCACTACTACTCCCAGACTCCACGTGACTCCACCTGCAACTGTAGTTCGTTCTCGTCTTCTTCACAGTCAACACGAGCAAAATTAAGTTTCTCATTACTCTATTTTGTGCTCCCAACTTTCGGAGAATCCGTTCAACGCCAGCAGTCTACCACCAAATTTACAAAAAGTTAACTTGACACGCTCAACCATATAGCCTGCCAAACTTGCATATTTCAGCTTAAAAGGGATGGTTGAAGGAGGAATCTAGGAAAAAATATCGACTAGCTAAATAGAGTGTGGTTTGCCGTCCTAAAGACCAAGGCGGGTTGGACATTTATGACCTTGAGGTTAAGAATAGGGCCCTCCTTTGCAAATGGTTGTTTAGATTACTGACCGAAGATGGTGTATGGCAATCCCTCCCGAGGAGGAAATATGTTCCAGGGCGATATCCCAAGTATATTGGAAGCCTGGGGATTCTCACTTTTGGGCGGGTCTAATGGCCACGAAGAAATATTTTTTCTTTTATGGATCCTTCTCGATTAAAGACGGCTCGGAAATTAGATTCTAAGAGGACAAATGGCTAGGAAATACCACACTCTGAGAACAATATCCGGCTCTATACAACATTGTACGTCACAAGGGTGATATTATCGCCACATAATGCAATCATTTCTGCCAAATGTGACATTCAGAAGAGATTTAATTGGACCCAGACTCCAATCGTGGTACATCCTGCTCCAGCGGTTGTCCACGGTGCAATTTTCACATGGGTCTGATATATTTTGACGGAACCTACATGGGAATGGACAATTCTCAGTGGAATCTATGTCTAAAGCATTAACCAATCTGATGTGCCAGTTGATAATAACAAAAAGATCTGGAAGAGGAAGATACCTCTTAACAATAAAATGTTTGCGTGGTATCTTTGTTGTGGAGTCATTCTTACTAAAAATAATCTTATTAAGAGAAATTGACATGGAAGTCCGCAATCTGTCTTTTGTCACCATGATGAGACAATAAAACATTTGTTCTTCCAATGCAAATTGGCTCATTCTATATGGACAGTTATCCAGATAGCTTCTGCCTTGTATCCTCCTTGTAGTGTTGCTAATGTATTTGGCAACTGGTTATATGGGATTGATCACAGGTTTAGAACTTTTCTTAGGGTGGGAGCGCTTGCCGTTATCTGGTCGCTTTGGCTACGTAGAAATGATAAGATTTTTAATGATAAAAGTACTTCTCTGATGCAGGTTATCTACAGATGTATCAGGACTCTTCCTTTATGGTCCTTTCTACAACGTGTGGAGAATCGGGACCTGTTTACGGAGGTATGTACACGATTGGAGGATACGTCGAGGGATACTTTTACCCAACATGGGTGGCAGCATGATCTTAGAATTGGCCCACCTCCGCTTTAGGCGTTATACGGACTCTATATGTTTCTTTGTATTTTGCCTTTTTATTTTTTTTATTCATGCGAGAGGATTTTGTTTGGCTATCTGCATCTTAGTTATGCAGAAGTCGGGTGTCATGCTTAAACATTTTAAGTAATAAAGCGCCCCTTTTCGAAAAAGCTAATCTAGTTTGGTCATCTCCTCGTGATTGGGGATAGTTTCTGAATTAAGAAGGTCATTTTTTTCTTTTATGATATATAATACACACGCGGACACTCAGAACACACACGCACATCCTATTCTTATGAGCATCTATGAGAGAGGAAACACAGAAAATGATAATCGGCATGCATCCGCATGAAGTATGCGTTCACCCGGATTCTAGTGATAGGATCCACATGTATGTTTGGATGGTGACAAATTTTATCGCTTTTTTTGCTATTGTTTGGATGGTTTTCAATATTTGACAATTCCGGTGGACTCTAGCGAACTCCAATTCATTCTTTTCGTCAATGTTGAATACAATTTGGGCGACCAAAACATTAATCGAAATATTGGCTAGCATAATTTTTCTGGATGGCTAGGGTTGAAAGAAAACACACTCTAGGTACCAAACCATTTTATATCAAAAACAAGTACCGAACTATTTTTGCCAAAAATATTGACGTGCTTCTTAGAAAAAAAGGATATTTTTCTATGCAACACTGGGAGGAAGAAGATGGTGGCCCTTGTGTTATATATATATATATATATATATATATATATATATATATATATATATATATATATATATATATATATATATATATATATATATATATATATATATATATATATATATAAAGTAGAGCATATACTACCACATGATAGTATATGAGAAACGTGTGTAGCTACACCGGTAGTAGGATGCATTTTCCTATATATATATATATATATATATATATATATATATATATATATATAAGTAGAGCATATACTACCACATGATAGTATATGAGAAACGTGTGTAGCTACACCGGTAGTAGGATGCATTTTAGCTACACCCGGTAGTAGGATGTATTTTCTATGCATTTTCCCTATATATATATAGGAAAATAGTTACATTCTTATTGATTCACTACGTAAAATTTTGCATACGAAAATAAAAATATAGGTCATAAGACAAGAAAATTTATAGTTTATGTGTATTTTACACTATGTTTTTACGCTTGTCATTTTACATAACATAAAATATTTTTTACGATTTATTATATATTTTCTTACAGTCTCTTTTTAAATCGGAAATAAGACAAAACTTACGTAACGTATAATTACGATGCATTGATGGTAAAATAGAGGGGGTGAAGAATAACTATTCCTGACCCAGGGTGACGAATATTCAATCCCTATATATATATATATATATATATATATATATATATATATATATATATATATATATATATATATATATATATATATATATATATATATATATGGAAAATGCATCCTACTACCGGTGTAATTACACCCATTTCTCATATACTACCATGTGGTAGTATATACTCTACTTTATTACTTTCAGTATGCTCATATATTATATCTAAGATACTCCAAAGCAAATTATGTGAAAAATTGCATGTGAGCCCATGTTTTTATAATATTTGTGAAATACGTACATATTTGTATGTAAAAGGAGTATGCTCAAAATATACTACATACTGCATAAAAATAGTATATATATACTACCTAAATATTCTTACATACTACATATTACGCTGTACATACTCTCCGATATGATAGATACTACCTAGAACGTATGAAACAAAAGTGGAAGTAACTACACCCGTAGTAGGAAAATTTGTCATATATATATATATATATATATATATATATATATATATATATATATATATATATATTTCTTTCCCAAGAGTTCTTGTAGTGCTGATTTTTTTTCAAGGGTACTCCTTGTACCAGTAACATATAAAAAGAGTCAAGCAGCTGAAAAGTCTTTCGGCATACAGTTCACAACACCACGATTACAACTACGAAAACAACTCGCCTAGTCCATACTCAACCCAGAAATGGCAATGAGGCAAGACACAAAGATCAAGGACTGCGTCTCGACCAACACCAGATAACGAAAAGCCCAACCCCTGACCAGAACTTAGTTGGGTGAACGCACTCTCCACCCATCACACATAGAAATTGGCGAGTGTACAACGCAAACCAGCCGGATTCAAAGAATGTGTCATCCAAGAGTAACTTGTAAAAGTGCACATTGCGCCCCAAGTGTCCATGCCCGCGGCAGAACCATCACCGAACGACACATCACCCCAATCCTCACCTAGTGCTTATTTATTTATAATACCTAAATAATTGATCCCCACTATCTCAATTCTCTCAACATGCAGCCCTTCCACATCATCAACTGTACCACATCAGCATCCACTAATATATTTCTCAAATTTTTCACTGGAGAAAACCATTCGTTTTTTATCTGTTGGCGTGATGTCTTTCAGAAAAAAAAGGAAAAAGTTAAAGCTTCGGCTGCAGCGGTGCAGCCCAGCCGTCTCCTCAATTACTCCCCCACAAATTGATTTCCTGGTTCTCTTCATCTTGTGCGCCAAATCCTCTTCCTCCACAGAAAAGTAATGCAAGAGTAAAGGATAGATCTCTTCTTCCCTTTAAGAAACGGATCCATTCTTCTCCCGTAGCATCCACCACAAATACCAAGCCCGATGGCAAGCGAGGACTGAATCGCATTGCTGTTTTGATCCGTGGATCGGCAGGCATAAGCGCGTCTTCCTATCCTGCTTTCCTCGCTCCAAAATTCACCTTCCCTCCGACCTCAGGGATCGGGCTGTGGAGCACGCAGTCACCTCCATCCATCTGTAGCTCAGGGCACCAACTCGAGGAAGGGAAGGCAGGATTCGCTAGGGAGGCTACATATTAGAACATGGAGCCCATTTGTTAACGAGTCAATTCAGCTAACTCATTTTCAGGATTTGGTTGTTCAGGCCATGGGAGAACAACAAACAGGGCAAAAGTACAGGACTGTAGCTTCATGAACCGACGCATCTGGACGGAGCGCCAACGGCCTAGGATCCAGACTGCCTGTCGCCTGCTGTGCTGCCACGGTCGACGATGTGGTGTGATCTCCAGTGACTCCACCATAAAGAACCGTGCTCTTGCCCGTGGCATCATATGTACAAGTCCCCCCACTCTTATCTTGCCGTCGATGGCACTGGAGACAACGGCCGTGAACAGGTGAGGTAACTAACCCCTTGTGTTAATCCTCCATTATATCTCCTAAATTAACCTCTCCTTGTCACTAATTTGCTCCATGCATCTCTATTTCATCTGTTACAGATTATAATGCGTCGCGATATTTGGAGATCCATTGCCTGCTGGTCTTCCCTCACGGCATCTATATCACGTAGCAGGCTGTTTGTGATTCTTCCATGGCTCCATTCCGAATCCTCTACTATATTGCTACTTTAGCATGAGCTTATCCCACATGATTTGTTTATTATTTTTTGCCATGCCTTTCCGTAGTTATATATGTTATAGATGGATGGACGCTCGTATTATTTGTCATCACAAGGATACACGCCTACCGATTCATGTTCTTGATTGTTTTCAAATTTTGCTACAGGGTTTATATTAGAACAACCAAAGCATAGATGCTTATAGTACGTGAAGGGTTGGGGGATCATAATTTATTTTGATTGGAAACATTAGGAAATGTTCCTTATAAAAATAAATTGATCATTTGTTCTTGAAAAAATAGATTTATCAATAACAAGCATGCACAAGATTAAATAAGAAAAAAGATTGCATCAGATCGTCAAGCCATTCTCGAGTATAGTGGGTTATTTTTCTAGCTCTACGGGACAACTTCATAAATAAGTCATGTTTAAAAGTTCAATTGTCCAAGGACATGTTGCCTTAGCATCATGCCTCGGTTTTACCAAGAGACCTTGCAGCCTAGCCTACCCATGGACGATCTTGATGCAATGGTTATGAAGCAAAATATGAAGAGACCATTATCTAAGTGTTTCCAGTTATTTTCCCAACATTTGTTCTTTATTTTAGTTTCTTTCAAGACTTCCATGGAAAACCCAAGTAAGTAACAAATAGTTGTGTACCCTGTAATTAAGCCTGATGTGCGAAAGACATGTTGTCATGAAAATTATATATTAACTAGATGCACAGATCATGTAATTGTCTCATTATATGGTTAGCTAGATTTCCATATGTTTGTGCAAAGATTTATTTGTAATTAGTTCCTTGCTCCATTTCCATATATCTCATTTTTTTCGAGGGATATACCTGTTTTCACTTTCCTTGAACATATATACAAGCTGGAAAGTACCGCTGCAACGCGCGGGGAAATCATCTAGTTTAACTAGCAGTGTGACCCACACATTTACGTGGCTAGACTTTGTACAATGTTTGATAATCATATTGTATTCTAACAAATATTAGATACAAAAAGTAGCATGTCTAAATATTCTCTCTTACTAGAACATGTCATAATTTCCATTTCTCGACAGTCATGCCAATGTTATTTGAATACAATTCTAATAGTTACCGCAACTGTAATAATTGATTATGCTATCAACATGATTTGTTGCTCCTCACATTTACCACTATTGTATTGTTTTGGTATTCCATACTCACTTGCACATGTAACACATTTTTATTATTTGAGTCGTGCATGGTTGATCTGTTATGTATGCTTGCATAGGTCTTTCACGGAGAACCCCGCGCTCCCCACGCCCAGGGCGGCAAAGGGGCGACCCGCCCTACTCCCTCGGCTCACATCGCTCTATTCCCCGGCAGCCGCTGTCGGGCGAAGCCCGCGTGTCCGATGGCGGTGGCGGGGCACTTCCTCGTGGCTGCTTCGATCTGGGGGCGGTAGATCCAGGTGATGCGACGTCTTAGGTGGGGTTGGCGGCCGATCTGCATCTAGCCGTGGCGCTCGAGGCCACGCATGGAGCGGACGTTGGCGGCCGGTGGTGCGGTGGCTTGCCGTCCTGGTCACGTGGGGGTGTCCACTCCTGTGGTGCCTTCAATGGACGTCCCAATGTGGTCGCCAGGCTACTGCAAGGTCAGCAATTGGATCTGTTTGTCCGACGGCTGCAGTCTCGGTGTTGTCTACAGTCGACACGGGCGTGGTTTCCTGATTCAGATCTAAATGGCTCGGTGATTGTGATCCAGATCTGATCGGCCTTGATGGTGGTGGTCACAGATTCTACTGCAGTGACCTCCTGTGGCTCCACGACGAGGATGACCACCGAAAGATATATAGGAGGGTTCATCTCTCCAGATCCAATGATGGACTTTGGCTGTGAGATGCAAACTACGGATGAAGATTTGACGCAAGGGGATGGTTGTGCAGCAGCGGCGATCGCTCATTGCATGTAGCTGCTGAGATCGCGAAAAAGTGGTGGCGACAACATGAGTGACTTTGATGGCATGCTACGGGCACCCAGTCTCAAGATCCAGGGTGAAATCCTAGGTCTGCCGGAGTTGATTATGCCTGGCTGTGGCGACGTTGTTTTGCGTTGTTACCTTGTTAAAGGCATTGCTTGGATTCTCTCGGACTGATTCTTTAGGTTGAAAACCTAAATTCTGACCTTGGTGGTTGGATCCAGTGACGGCAGCATCCGAACGCCGCTTCCTTCCTGAAGGCGTTGCTGTTGAAGAACTTCTTTATCTGTGTGGTGTCATGAAATAGTTGGTGTGGATATGGTCATCTCTATAGTTTTCCCATCACGGGTCTGATTGCTTTCGGACCTTTTTCTTTTTCTTGCCTACACATAACTTCGGTCTTATATGACTTTGCTAGTTGTCGACGTGTTTTTGTGTGTGTTGGTGTTGGCTGTGTGCCTCCTCACTATGCAAATGCCGGATGTGTGCTCATGATATTTGTATCCGCTTCATGCTTCATTTTGAGACAATAAAATCCACCCTTTGTCAGAAAAAATGCCTGCATATATTATCTGGTTCTCTTCATTGTAATACGTCTTGGCCTGCTTTGACATTGTGAACACCAAGGGTGAAAAGAATTTATTCATGAACGATTTAGTTTGCCTCGTGGACAGAGTCAGAGTCACAACTCATTATTCAGTCGGCTATACCCGAGTGGTTGTTGGAAGCACAACAACAAGATCGACTATTATTGCAAGCCAAGAAGCGCATTCGAGAAGGGAAGACTAGAGAATTTACTTTGGATGCCTTTGGAGCTCTTCGGTTTTGAGGTAGGCTTTGTGTGCCGCCAAAATCACCGGTAAAGGAAGATATTCTAAGAGAGGCACCCCGTACTCCATATACTGTACACCCAGGTGAGAATAAGATGTATCAGGATCTGAAGAAAAGCTTTTGGTGGAAGAGAATGAAGGTCGATGTGGCTTTACGTGGTGTGTGGCAACAAGTAAAGGCCGAGCATAAGATAGCGGTGGGGTTTTTACAATCCCTAGAGGTCCCAGAGTGGCCATGGGATGACATTGAGATGGATTTCATTGTGGGCCTACCTCACACTCGAAGAGGGAAAGATGCTATCTGGTTGGTTGTGGACCAACTTACCAAAGTGGCCCATTTTATTCCTTTCCATACGACAGACTCAGCGAGCGATCTGGCACCCATATATGTGCGTGAGGTGATAAGGTTGCATGGAGTTGCGAAGACCATTGTTTCTAACCGAGATGCTAAATTTGTGTCAAATTTTTGGGAGGGATTACAAAGTGCATTGGGTATAGAGTTGAGGCATAGGCCCTGTTTGGTTCAGTTTTTATCGACGGATTCCACTGTCGCGCAGCAGAATCTGAACCAAAGGGCGAACCCACCAGAATCCGATTCCAGAAATCCGCTGCCAAAATCTGAGCCAAAAGTGGAAGCAGCCCAGGACGTGCTTTCCAAAATCTGATTCCGCTGTGGGTAAAAATTTGAAAAAGTTGTATCAGCTGGTTTGCCAAATGACCTACATCTTTTTCACATTAGATTTTGCACAGCTGTTTTTCCACAGCAGACTTTTCACAGCTGCTTTTAGAAATCCACAGCCAAACCAAACAGGGTCATAGTACAACATTTCACCCCCAGGCGGATGGACAATAGAGCGCACAATCGAAACTCTAGAGGACATGTTGAGGTGTTGTGTCCTATCCTGGCAAGGGACTTGGGAGGATCATTTGCCTCTTGTGGAGTTCTCATATAATAATAGCTATCATGCTAGCATACGCATGGAACGTTATGAGGCCCTATATGGTAGGAAGTGTAGATCTCTACTTTGTTGGAATGTAATGGGTAAAAGGCAGTTTTGGACAAAATTTGGTTCAACAAACTAAGGAGAGGGTTGTTGAGATTAGGCATCATATGTTGGCTGCACAGATTAGGCAAAAGAGTTACGCTGATCCCAAAAGACGGTTAGTTGTATTTCAAGTAGGTGATGAGGTTCGTCTGAAAGTATCGCCTACCAAGGGTGTTGTGAGATTCAATATCAAAGGGAAGCTTAGCCCATGATACATTGGACACTTCCTGATAGTTGCACGAGTTGGGAAGCTAGCCTATTGTCTTAATTAAGTTGCCCGAAACGATGAAAGATGTGCATGACCTGTTCCATGTCTCTATGTTGAGGAAGTACTTTTGAGATCCAGAATGACAGATGACCTTGGACCCTATTATTATTGAGCAAGATTTGACCTTTGAGGCTCGGCCAGTGAGGATTCTGAAGGAGGCTGATAGGGTGATGAGGCGCCGAACTCTAAATTTCATGAAGGTGCTTTGGACAAATCAAACTGTACGAGAAGTGATGTGGGAACTTGAGTCCAAGATGCGGGAAAAATATCCAGAGTTATTCTGTGAGCAAATTATGCTTTGCTTAAATTTCAGTTGTTATTTCTGCAAGAAATGAGAGTAAAGAATCCGAGGGCGAATTCTGTCTAAGCGGGGGAGAATGTAGCACCCCGGTATTACATGATTCGCTTCAAAGATAAGTTGGGGACGTTGACCAACCTTCGACCTTTTTATAACCGTATGGCATATAGAACAAAATTGTGATATTTTGTATGTAATAGAACAAAATGCAATACCTTTTGCATGTAGGTAAAGACGAAATCTATAATCAAAGTGCTTTAGGATCTGTTAGAGTCTAAATATGGCAAGTGCCAAATTTGACAACTGATTAGGCTTATTATAGACTTGAAACTGAGTGCCAACGTTTTGGTGAAATGTTGATTAACTTTCGTTTCATCAAATTTCCGGTACTCAATATATTCAATATTAAGCAAAGGTCATGGCGAATTTTTGTGTTCTTCGGTATTAGCTTCTTTATTTGAAGGGATGGGGTTGCATTCGGGTCATGAAATTGATAGAGAATTCATAGACCTTGGTACGATAAGCTAATTTATAAAGTGTTAACTGCGTTTTCTTATGTTTGACAACTTCTTGGGCTTATTGAAGACTTGAAAATGAGTGCCAATGTTTTGGTGAAACATTGATTAACTTTCGTTTCATCAAATTTCTGGAACTCGATATATTCAATATTAAGCAAAGGTCATCCTGAATTTTTGAGTTCTTGAGTGTTAGCTTCTTTATTTGATGGGATAGGGTTCCATTCAGGTCATGGAATTGATAGAGAAATTAATCACTGTGATGCATTATATGTTAACAACGATGATGATGACGATGACCAAGATGACCAAGATGATGAAGATGAAGATGAATGTGATGCATTGATGTTTGTTTCTGAAGTCTGAAAAACTTTCAAGTGTTACTGAATTATTTTAGGGTTTGTTTTCAAAATGAATTCATTCTGCTTCAGTTATATTGAGAATCGGCCGTGCTCATCCCTTTTGCGGGCAGAACGCCTAAACAGTAATAGCTAAGGTGGCAACTGTGGCGGGCAACTGAATCAAGCTGTGGCGGGCAGCACCAACAAATTGTTTGTTTGTTTGTTCTACTCCGGTACGTCGTGTGCTTGTTCCATGCCCTGTGGCCGCATGAGACTGACAGAAGAGAGTGAGCATACGGCGGAGGCCGGCGTCGTGGAGATGCCGTCCCGAACGTGTGCTCGCTCCTCTTTCCGTCGGTCTCCGGCTCATCGCCTTCGGGGAGTTGAACATGCTGATCGAGTGATCGAGGGAGGGAGGAGCTAAAAGAGGGAACGGTTAGTGAGACAAACATGGTCGACGTGACCAGCTCACCCTGATTTGCTTTGCCATTTGTTTTCTTGGGGAAACTGGGGGATGACGCGGCCACCATAAGATGAATCTCGGTCCTTAAAAATCCGACAAACTGCTGGTGCTGAATTTCATTACAGTATCATTTTTCACTGCATTGATCAGCCATTACAGTATCTGTTTATGTTTTGTCTCAGACCATTCGAACAACGCTGCCAGGCATTATGAATTAAAATCTTATGTTCGAAGCAAAGTGTTCCTTGTCAAAGGATCTAGCTTCTCCAAAGCATCCGATTTTGGTCCCTCCACGTACGTGTTCACCGGATTGATCTATATGCATTCAACGAGGTCAAGTGTCTATGTCAGGATGCACGCTTGTTACCAACTGGGAACTGGTATTTAATATTTAAAGACACTGAGTACTAATGATTCATTTCAAAGACCTTTTTCTTTTTTTTTTCACCTTTTCCCTTGTCAATGTTTTCTTTAACTAACTCCATTCTTCTACACATTCCATCTCAATTAGTTGCCCATGTTTATGCAAAATCTTATACTCCGTCTGTCCCAATAATATAAGAACGCTTTTTTGAGACTCAAAATTGCTTTTTTGAGACTCAAAATTGTGTTCTTATATTATATGGGACGGAGGGAGTAGCTGCCAAAGTTATGGCCTCTAGCAGATTTGGACAAATTCGGTCATGTCCAAAAGCTACCTCCACATGCATGCTTGGATGGTTACCAACTAACATGTGACATTACCTACTACGGGGACATCTTAACGGTTCCCTGTAAGATGCATTGCGTGACACTTTGGCTGCAAGTTTTCCAACAGCAATGGCTTTCGCACACGCTTTGTGTTGTTCGGATGAAACAAGGGATCTACCTGCCTTGCACTGCAATGCATGCACGGTTTGGTTCCCCATTTGTTTTCCTGGAGGATGATCTGGCTTAACGACCCACCTCATTCAGAACACAAACATCAGTCTGCACTCTGCATCATACACGTTTCTTTATTCCAGCCCCCTTTTGTTTAGGAAATGCACTCTTCATCCCTCCGTAACTAAGCATGCATGTAAACGGTGTCGTGCTACAACATGCTTGCTGGTGGTGTAGTCCTTCGCTGATGGATTTCTGGCCTGAAAATTTCCGGCAAATTAGTGGCGGTGGTCTGATGAATTTAATCATCATCGTCTTCACTCTATTGATCAATCACTTTGACTTCTTTGTGTGCGTGTGTGCGTGCGTGTGTGTGTGTTGTTTAAGATCAATCGTACACCGTTGCCATTATGAATTCTAAGCTTGTGTTCGAAGCAAGGAGCTCAGTGTATCTCCAAAGCATCCAATTTTGGTGCACCTCCACGTGTCACCGAGGATTGAATTATGCATTCAAGGAGGTCAAGTGTCTCCGTCAGGATGGTTGTTACCAACTGAACTGGTATGTGAAATATAGTCATGGTGTCTTCTCAGAACCCTTCCCCTGGTTCTCAAGAGCTAACCGTGATTCTTTACCTAATTCCAATCTACTACCTGGCATTCCATCTCATTTGACCATGCTTATGCAAATTCTTATAGCTGCCAAAGGTATGACCTCCAGCCGATTTGGACAAATTATGTCACGTCCAAGGAACTATCTTCACATGCATGCTTGGATGCTTACTTTTTCGTGTCATCATCATACAAGGTCAGCTACTTTGCTGCAAGCTTTTGTAAGTAGTTCTTCTAGCTACATGCATATACAAACCAGAGCCTACCAACTAACATGTGATATTACCTACTATACTATGGGGACACCTTAACGGTTTCCTGTAAGAAGCATTGTGTGGCACTTTTGCTGCCAGTTTTGCAAAGGCAATGGCTTTCACACGCTTTGTGTTTGTTCAGAGAAAAGAAAATGGTCTACCAACCTTGCACTGCAATGATGTTAGTTCCACGAATATTATCGGTCGCCATCGGGTAACAAACTCAGAGGCACCAGTGGAGTCTTGCCAACATTATCAGTCATGGGTCCATTTTATAATAGCAGACTATCACCAAACTTCACAAAAACGTTAAAACTTGACATGCTCAACTATGTAGCCTGCCAAACTTGCACATTTCAGCTCAAAAGGGTGGTTGAAGGAGGAATCTTAGATAGTAATCTAGTTTGGTCATCTCCATATGTGATGGGAAATGCTTTTGCAATTAAGAAAGTTGTCCTTTTAATCTTTCTTTTTCTTTTTTTTTTTCGGGGAATAAAAACATTCCCATACACTCACTTCTATGAACATACATATACACATCTTATCCCT